>JAZKLR010000586.1:0-600000 GCA_037103525.1 Ganaspis brasiliensis | reverse complement strand
AAATTAAAATTAAAAATTAAAAAATGAAGAGAACAATTTTTAATTTAAGAGAAATAATTGCAAAAAATACAGAATATAAATAAAATACAAGAAAATGATATAGACATAATTGAAAATTGAATAAAATAATGAAAATTTCAGATAATTAATTAAAAATATTTTGGAAATTATGAAAAAGATCGTAAGTAATTAAGAAAAAATAATAACTATAATAATAATAATATAAATAATTTAAAATTGAATTAAATAATTAAAATATTAGGTAAACAGTTGAAAATTTTTAAATTTATGAAAAAAATGAAAAATAATTTAAAATTGAATAAAATATAATGGCAATTTGAGAAAAATATTAATCTTAGAAAATAATTTAAAGAGTATAAAAATATTTAAGAATTCGGAAAAATAATAAAAAAACGATTTTAAAATTTAAAATTTGAAGAAAATAATAAAACAATGATAAGTTGAAAAAATAACTTAAATTTGAAATAAATAATTAAATAAATTGCAGAATTTACTAAAAATAATATTTGAAATTTGAGAAAAATACTTGAAAGTCTGAATTAGATTAATTGAAAAAAATGAGAATTATAAATTGAAAGAAGCTAAAAACAATTTAATTTTAAGACAATTAATAAAATTTTTTTTAAATTATGAAAACAAATAAAAATAATTAAAAATTGAAAAAATAATTGAAATTTTAGAAAAATTCTTTAAAATATTAGAATATAATTTTAGAAAATGAAAATAATAATTGACAATCGACGAAAATTAAATTAAATTAAATTAATGAGAATAATTAGAAAATCGCAGAAACAATCAATATTTGATGAAAATAATTGACATTTCAGATAAAATAATAAAAATTAAAAAAAAATATAATAAAAAAGTAATAAAAATAGTTCAAAACTGTATTTAAGTAATTAAAATCATAATAGAAAAGAATGATTAAAAAATGAAGAGATTTTTAAATGACTTGAAATTTAGTATATTTGCTTCATTAAACTTTTAATCATTCCAAGTTCAGATTTCTGAAATTTGAAGAAATTAAAATTGCCATAAATTAAAAAATTTTGCCCTAGGGCCCTTGCCCTCCCAGTTACGCTACTGATCTAATCCTTTTAACTTTTTGTCAAACGAAACCAGAAATTTGTTGAAATTAACCAGTATTATAATTAAAATCATTTTTTCAAATAATAATAAATTTGTAATTCGAATTTAAGAAAAAAATGTGTTCTTTCAAAAAATATTAAATTTTAACTTTCTCGCCTTATCGGCGGTGGATAAAACAGATTCAGCCAAAGTGTGTCCTTTTTTTCAAAATTTACTAGACAAATATTTTTGTTTCATGCTTTCGACAAATGAAACTTGACAAAAAAAAGTTAGTGATTAACCTGCGAATTTTCTTTGGTTTTCAGTGGTTTTGTAAATGTGTTTATTTTTGCTGGAAAATTTGTTTTTATACAGAAAATTATCCGCTGTTTCTAAAATTTCACTAAAAAAGTGTTTTTGAACTTTTTCAAAAGTTTCGTAAATAACATGGCGCTGCTTAATTCGTAATCTGTCATTATGGATCGAATGAATACAAAAACGTGGATTGCTGGTAAGTGAGAAAAAAACCGAGTAGAGATAATCTTTACTGAAATTAAATAAAAGTATAAAATATCTTTTTCGAAATTTTTTATTAAACAATTTTGGGAAATTGGCGCTTTTTCAAGTTTGAGGTTAAATGAGAGATTTTAATGAATACAGTCGGTAATGGAAGTAAGAAAAAAATATATTCTGCAGGGGCTTTGTAAGAAAAAAAGATATTAAACAGGGGTTGTGTAAGGAAAAAAGATAACAAACAGGGGTCTTTTGCGGAAAAAAGATATTTATCGTTAATGTATGCGTGTTGCCATCTTCCAGGCGTTTAATTTATAAATTTTTTTTTTTAATAATTTTAGAAATTGGAGAACAGTTAGAAGTATCGGAGACAAAATGCGAGTCGATAAAATCACAATTAGGATACATGAAAATGCTTTATTCTCAAGGCATTTCAGAGCCGGTAGAATCAAAATCACGAGAATATTTTGAAACTGATTTTTATCCTTTTTCTACCGAATTAAACGAGCAAAATCAATGTCAATCTCATTCAAAAGATTTCCAAGAATTTTTATCTCAGCAAAATTCTCAAATTCGGGATTTTAAAAATGAGATTAATAAATTGCATATTAATATCGAAGAAACAATTGGTACGTATATTAATTAAAAAAAAAATTTTTAAATGAATTGACAAAAAAAAAATTCTCTTTAATAAAAAACTTTTTTAATTTACTGGAAAATAATTTTTTTTCTAAAGCGGAAACTTCAAGAACATATTCCAAACCAAGTATTCATTCTCTCAAGTCCTTGAAAGAGGAAAATAAAAAAAAGAAAACTGACGAAATTGTAAAAATGTGTTACCCTAAATCAGATTTATCTGAGACGAATTTTTCATCGCGTAAAAAAGAGAATGAGGTGATGTAATTTTTTAATTATAATTAAAAGATAATTTTACAAAAATTATTCTTATTTTTATCATATTAAATCCTGGCTATTTTAAAATAACCCCTCTATTCTAAATAAAAAAATTATTTTTTTAGAATTTCAGGAATGACGGAGAAATTTTAAAAAACCGTCTCAATGAAAATTCCGACCAGGAGCTAAATTTGGAATTTCCAAAAAGTAGTAAAAATTGTGGTAAAAAATCCAAGAAACGAAATTTTAGTTAAATTATCCGTCGGTAAATTTCTACTTATGATAAAGTGGTAAATGACATTACCGGCTAAAGGCAATATAGATGTTTTTTCTATTGGTAATGTCATTTTCTACTTTATCATAATCAGAAATTTTACATAATTTTTGTTCCGATGTGAAAAAAAAAAAATAAATAATACCCCACAGATAATTCATTCGAGGATGATGAGAAGCAAATAATGACAAAAATCATCATTAGAGAGAAAAAAACTAATGAAATTGAAAAGGACGAGTTAATGTTGAAATTATCTCAAAGTATGCAGAGTAACCGATTTAATAAGAAGAAAAAATCAAATAAATCGGACATTAAAAGGCCAAAAACGTTTAGGAATAAATCTCTGAAAATGAGAAGATCGAATGGAAAAATAAATGAGAGTATTATTACGATTGCCAAAGTCAAGAAGAAAAAGGGAAGGCTGAGAAATTTTAATTCTAAAAGTACTATTAGCACAGTTCAAAATGTAAGTTTAACCGAGAGAAAAGAGCGTAAACGACAAAAATTGAGGAGTTTTTCACAAAAACCTGGTAATTTAAAAGTAATTATAATTTAAAATTTAAATTAAATTTTAAATAAATTAGTTTTTGTGATTATGGTAAAGCAGTGAGTGATATTACCGACGCAAGATAACACCTACTTTGGACAATCTTTGACCTTGTGTTGGTAATGTAGGTTACTACTTTACCATAATTAAAATTTAAATAGTTTTAAAAAAATAATAAAAAAGGCTAATTATTATTAAAATTTTTGAAAATTAAAAGTAAATATTGCCAATTTACAAAATCCGACACCAATAATCGACGAGAATTTTAGTGATATTGTGGAACTTTATAAAAACATGGATTTAAAAACCGGAAGTGTGTCGGTAATTTCCAGTAAACATTCCCGTCTAAATTCACACTTTCAAGAATCAGGCGTTTCATCGAGTAATTTAAAAAAAACGGAAAATAATCGCGAATTTAAAAAAATTGAAATGAAAAAAAATGAAAATTTGCCGATAATTGAGGATTGTTTTAATGAAGAGAAAAGGTATAAATCAGTATTAAAAAAAAAAAAGTATTTAATTCTGAACTATTATTATTTTAAGGTTATTGGAATATTTTTTATTCTTAATATTGAATTATATTAATTTTTTTTTTTTTTTTGACAAAATAATCTAACCTAAAAAAATTATTACAGTTCAATGAATTCAAAATCGAAGAATGAAAATATTGAAAGTGGTGCGCAATATTTACTCTCTTATCCAGGAAATAAAAATTATGATCCAATGTTAGTTAGAAATTATGAGCAACCAACGGTCTCTTCAAAATTAAAAAGAGTTCAGAGATCCTATTACAATCGATTTAATTTTCGGAATATTCCATTTATCGTTGGGACTTCTATCTCTCCGAGTCATAATTTAGGACTTAATATTCAACAAGTACGGTATGCCGCTCATTGGAGCAAAAAAAACGAAAAATGTAGATTTTTCAGAGTTTTAGCGACTGGTGGTATAGTAGAGATCTGAATTATCGACCGATGGTACAGTAGAGATCTGCATTACCGACTGATGATATAATAGATATCTGTATTACCATCTGATGGTATAGTAGAGAGTGGCCACTTTTTATGAAATTAAATTCCCGGTCAATTTTTTGGAACTCCCAGTCACAAATATTCGAAAAATTGAAACAGTATTTTTAATTTTGCGAAATTTGACCTTATTTCTAAAATATAACGAAATATATTTAACAATTGAAAACAAAATTTAAAAATTGGCTAGATTAATAGAAAGCCGGACAAAGTAATTTAAAAAATCAAAGAGTAATTATAAAATTTTAAGATACTAATTAAAAATTGAAAAAATTGTAGGAAATAATTGAAAATTGAAAAAATTGTAGGAAATAATAGAAAATAAAAAACCAAATTTGTAAAATGTCAAGATTAATAGAGAACTGAAAAAAATAATTTAAACAATTAAACAAAAAGTACTAAATTTTAAGAAAATAGTTGAAAATCGAAAAAAATAATTGAATTTGAGAATTGAAAACAAAATTAAAAAAATTTCTAGATTAATATACAACAGAACAAAATAATTTAAAAAATAAAAGATTAATTATAAAATTCAAAAAAAATAATTGAAAATTGAAAAAATTGTAGGAAATAATTGAAAATTGAAAAAATTGTAGAAAATAATAGAAAATTAAAAACAAAAATTGTAAAATGTCAAGATTAATAGACAAATGAAAAAAATAATTTAAACAATTAAATAAAGAGTATTAAATTTTAAGAAAATAATTGAAAATCGAAAAAAATAATTGAAATTGAGAATTGAAAACAAAATTAAAAACATTTCTAGATTAATATACAACCAAACAAAATAATTTAAAAAATAAAAGATTAATTAGAAAATTAAAAAAAAAATAATTGAAAATTGAAAAAATTGTAGGAAATAATTGAAAAAATTGTAGAAAATAATAGAAAATTAAAAACAAAAATTGTAAAATGTCAAGATTAATAGACAACTGAAAAAAATAATTTAAACAAAAAGTATTAAATTTTAAGAAAATAATTGAAAATCGAAAAAAATAATTGAAATTGAGAATTGAAAACAAAATTAAAAAATTTCTAGATTAATATACAACAGAACAAAATAATTTAAAAAATAAAAGATTAATAAGAAAATAAAAAAAAAAAATTTAAAATTGAAAAAATTGTAGAAAATAATAGAAAATTAAAAACAGAAATTGTAAAATGTCAAGATTAATAGACAACTGAAAAAATAATTTAAACAATTAAATAAAGAGTATTAAAATTTAAGAAAATAATTGAAAATCAAAAAAAATAATTGAAATTGAGAATTAAAAACAAAATTAAAAAAATTTTTAGAGTAATATACAACAGAACAAAATAATTTAAAAAATAAAAGACTAATAAGAAAATAAAAAAATAAAAAAATTGAAAATTGAAAAAATTGTAGGAAATAATTGAAAATTGAAAAAATTGTAGAAAATAATAGAAAATTAAAAACAAAAATTGTAAAATGTCAAGATTAATAGACAACTGAAAAAAATAATTTAAACAATTAAATAAAGAGTATTAAATTTTAAGAAAATAATTGAAAATCGAAAAAAATAATTGAAATTGAGAATTGCAAACAAAATTAAAAAATTTTCTAGATTAATACACAACCGAACAAAATAATTGAAAAAATTAAACAATAATTTTTAAATTTTAAGAAAATAATTGCATTTTGAAAAGTTAAGAAAACTATAGGAATAATTGTTGGAAATAATTGCATATTCAGCAACTGGATTAAAAATCAAAGAAAATAATTAAAATTGAAAAAAATAATTGAAAATTGAAGAAAAAATTGAAAATTGAAGGATGGAATTGAAATTTCAGAATATATTTAAAAATTGAAAAAAGTAATTGAAAAAAACAGAGAATTAATGAATATAGAAGATAATAATTGATAACTAAAAAATGGAAATAAAATTGAAAGTTAAAGAAAATATTTGAGAATTGAAGAACATAATTAAATAAATAAATATAAATTAAAATATTTATATTTAATTGCATAATTACGAGAATAATTGAAAAATTGAAGAAAATAAGTGGAAGATGAGAAAAATAATTTTCAATTTAAAACCAAATTCGAAAAATGACTAGAATAATAGACAACTAAAAAAAAATTAAACAAGAGTTAATAAATTTAAAGAAAATAATTGCTAATTGAAAAATTAAGAGAATTATAGCAATAATTGTTACAAATAATTTCACATTTAACAACTGGATAGGAAATTGAAAAAAATAATAAAAATTGAAAAAAAATAATTAAAATTGAAAAAAATAATTGAAAAATGAAGAAAGTAATTAAAAATTGGAGAAGAGAATTGAAATTAAAAGAATACCTATATTTAAAAATTAAAAAAAAAAGTAATTGAAAAAAACCGAAATTAATGAAAAAAGAAAAAAAAATTTGTAAGCTGAAAAATTGAAATAAAATTTGAAGAATGGCATTAAAATTAAATGAAAATAATTGAATAATTGTATTTAAAATAAAAGAAACTTGATAATGATCGAAAAAAAAATAATTAAAAATAGACGATTATTTTTTAATATTAAAGAAAATTATTAAAAATTGAAAAGTGAAATTTAAATTTGAAAAAAATTATTGACAATTGAAGAGAATAGTTCTATGATTGAATAATTTAATTAAAAATTTAAAACAATTTTTATTATTGAAAAAAATAATTGAAAAAATCCGAGTATTATTGAATATTGAATAAAATAATTGAAAAACGAAGAATGCAATTTAAAATTGAAGAAATAATTGGGAACTTAAAAAAATAATTAAAAATTGAAAAAATAAATTGGAAATTAAAAAATTTAATGAAAATTTCAAGATAATGACAATTAAAAGAAAAATTACAATATGAGGAAAATAATTAAATATGGACGAAAATTATTAACAATTGAAAAAAATATCGAAAAATTGTGTGAATAATCGGTATTCGAACAAATTTTTTTTTAAATTAACGAATAATCAAAAAATTGAATATTGAATAAAATAATTGATAATTGAAGAAAATTATTAAATATTAAGGAAATAAATTGAAGATTAAATTAAAATTTTAAGAAAATAAATGATAATTGAAAGAAAAATTACAAAAAGACTAAAATAATTAAATATTAAAAAAAATATTGAGAAGTGAGGAAAATAATTGACAATCGAAAGAAAAATTCGAAAACTGTCGAGAATAATCTACAATAGAACAAAATAATAAAAAAAAATGTAAAGAAAAATTATAAAATTTAACGACAATAATTGTATTCTGAAAACTGTTGAAAATTATAGAAAAAATTAAAAATTGTAGATTTATTTATTAATGAATTCAAATTATTTGAACTGACAATAATAATAAATTAAATTCTCGGTTTAGTAACAAATTTCCCGGTTTTCCGGTCAAGTGGCTACCCTGATAGTAGATATCTACATTATCGACTGTCGGTGTCACAGAAACCTGCATTATCGGCTGTTGGTATTGCAGAAATCTGCATTACCTACTGTTGATATAATAGAAATCTGCATTATCGATTGAAAATTGCCGCCTTTTTAAATTATAAACAACTTTTGATCCCCTATTAATCTGTTTTAACTGAAATAATAGGTTTTGAGTATAATGAAGAGCAAACAAGCGAGATCCCAAGGAAGAACGTCTATTTTAATGCGAAAAATGAGCCAAAGAATGGGACCCCTGTGTTCTACTTTATCCGAAATTGACAAACAAAATTTAAATAAAGTTCCTCCAAAAAATTCGGTGCTCAACTGTCAAAATTCCTCTGATAGTTTTAAAATTGCTAGTTTAAAAAAATATTTCTCTAAGCAGCAGTCGTTTGGGAAAAACACTTGTGATACTCTTTTTGAGGAAAAGGAGGTGATAAATTTTTAAAATTGCACTGAAACTTCAGTTATTTAAATTCTCGCTTATTTGAAGTCGCATTTATTTTAACAATTCGAAGTCTCACTTATTTTAACTTGGCGAGCATATAACTACGTAGAAGTTAAAATAAGTGCTACTTTCTCATGGATTTGCATTGACCGGGTTAAAATAAGTGAAGCTCAAGTGTAAGGATTAATATTTGGCTTTTTTTATAATTTTATTATTATATTTCAGGTGGATTTAAATTCTGGGAATAAAAATCTAATGGAAAAAAAGGAGAAGGGGAATAGAGATGTTTTAATAAAACTTCACGATCAGTTTGAAGAAATGAATACGTGAGTATTATTATTGATTTTTTTTTTAATTTTTCCCTTTGAGAAATTGTGTTATTGTAAAATAAAAGAAAGGACAGAATTTTTGGTTATGTTTGACAGATTTCGGAATCGTAAAATACTCCTCGGGATTTTTCGGAAGTTTTCGGCTTAACTCGGCAACTCTCGACATTATTCGGGAGTGTTCGGTTCCTTTCGTTGACTCTCGGCGCCATTCGGGAATTCTCGGTTTCGTTCGGAAACATTCGGCTCCTCATGTCGAATCGGAAATTTACGACTATTGTCTGTGACCGACGGACGGACAGACAGACAACAAAGTCTAGTTTTATCGAAGCTTAAAAAATCCTAAAATTTGTCAAAAGTATTTTTTATTTTAATTAAATAAATTGGCTAAACTTGTGACAGAAAATACGAAAAATTGCAAGAGCAGACTGAGAAATTCAAGGACAAGTCTTTGATCAAAGAATTGGAGAAATTGGAAATTGATCTCGCGGCCAAGGAAGAGGAAATAAATGCCGTCGTTGGTCTCTTCAAGGAGGTAATTTCGATTCTAATTTTTAATTAAATTAATTATAATAATTTAATTAATTTTGTTTGATTTTTTGTTATATAATTAAAAATCAATTTTTGTTTGTGCGATTCCAAGTGAAATTTACGTTATTTTAACGGTGGGCAATTTTTTTGAATTTTAATATTAAAAAAGTTATTAAATAAAATTTATATAACTTTTAAGCAGCAAGACAAAATTCAATGGCCCAAATGCTGAAACGAACTTACCGAGGTTCTTTTCAAAATTCCAAAAGAAATGGACTTTACAGTTACTTTCTTCATATTTAATTTTAATAAAATATAAATGTAAACACAGGAGATTTCTGTTAGTAAACAAAACAAAATGGTTCCGTGCACATTTCCATTTGATTTGTTTACTAATAAAAATCTTCTGTGTTTACATTTATATTTTATTAAAATTAAATATCAAGAAAGTAACTGTGCAGTTAATTTTTTTTGGAATTTTGAAAAGAAGACAAGTAAGTTCGTTTTAGAATTTGGGTCATTGAATTTTGTCTTGCTGCTTAAAAGTTATATCATTTTTATTTAATAACTTTTTTAATATTAAAATTAGAAAAAATTGCCCTGAAATAAAAATATTCCTGACATTTTTCTGAGCATTAAAAAAAAAAGAAAACCTTAATACGACTGATATTGGGTCACTTTTTGACTTTTTCTCTTTCTTGATTAAACAGGTAATGTTTTTGAAGAAACAGGTGAAAAAAATGACGGAAAAAAATAGTTTTATTTGTATTTCAACTGAATCCTCGAATATTGGTCCGGAAATTAATTACACTCGTAATCCAATGATTCGGGCTTATCTTTCTCCACATCTGCAAATGAGTAAAAGTCGAAGAAATCCATTTGGCAATGTTCGCGAACCTTCGACTGGAACTCGTCTAACTGGCCTTCTTCGACAAATTCAAATGTTTCAATGGCAACTTAAGCAGAATTAATAATAAAAAAAAAAAAAAAAACTATTGTTAAAAAATGTTTTAAATTAATAAATTGATATGATGTTAAAATATGACGAGATAACGATTTTGTTTATTATTATAAATGTGACGCGCTCCGAAGAAAGAAATTTTTTGAAATAAATAAAAATAATTGAAATTTGAGAAAAATATATGAAGATCTTAGAAATCAATTGAAAAAAATGAGGATAACTAAAAAATTGGAAAAAAGAATTGAAGAAAGCTAAAAATATATGAAATTTACGATAATTAATAAAATTTTTATGACATTATGAAAAGAAATAAAAATAATTAAAAATTGAAGAAAATAATTCAAATTTTAGAAAAATATTAAAAAATATTAGGAAATAATTTTAGAAAATGAGAATAATAATTTACAATCGAGGAAATTATTTGAAAAATGATAAAATTAATTTAAAATTGAAAAAAATAATTGAAATATGCTGAAAATAATTTAAGATTGACAAAAAAAATTGAAATATGATGAAAATAATTTAAATATGGAAAATTGAAAAAAGTAAATAAAATTTGAGAGAAATAAGTGAAAAAATCTTAGAATATATGTTTAAAAAAAGAAAATAATTACAAAATTACTTAAAAACTTTAAATTAAAGATAATAATTAAAAAATCGCAGAAACAACCGAAAATTGATGATAAAATTGATAATTCAGAGAAAGAATCGACAATTTTGAAAATTAGGCTAAAATAATAAAAATAATTGAAAAATTGTTTAAAACATGAAAAATTAATGACAATAATCTAAATTTGAGATAATAATTGGGCAAACAGGAAATTAATTGAAAAATAATTCAAAGGTGGAGAAAAAAATTGCCAAATAATAAAAAGAAATGAATATTAAATAAAATAATTAGAGATTGCGAAATATATTTAAAAGTTCAGGATATTAATTCAGAAATAATTGATATTATTTAAAATTGAAGATAATAATGGAAAATTTGAGAAAAATATTTAAACATCTTGGAAAATAATTTTAAAAAATAAAAATAGTTAAAAAAGAAAATATTTAAAAATTAGAGAAAATAAATGAAAAAACATAAACACAATTAAAAATTGAAGAGAACAATTTTTAATTTTAGAGAAATAATTGCAAAAAATACAGAATGTGCATAAACTACGAAAAAATAACAGATATAATCAAAAATTGAATAAAATAACGGAAATTTCAGATAATTAATTAAAAATATTTTGAAAATTGTGAAAAAGAACGTAAGTAATTAAGAAAAAATAATAACAATAATAATATTAATAAACATAATTTAAAATTGAATTAAATAATTGAAATATCAGGTTAACAGTTTAAAATTTTTGAAATTTTGAAAAAAAATGGATAATAATTAAAAATTGAAGAAAATAATGGAAAATAAGAGAAAAATATTAATTTTAAAAAATAATTTAAAGAATATAAGAATAATTAAGAATTGGGGAAAATAATTGAAAAGATATTTTAAAATTTAAAACTTGAAGAAAATAACAAAACAATGATAAGTTGTAAAAATAACTTAAATTTGAAATAAATAATTGAAAAAATTGCAGAAATGAACATAATTAATAATTGAAATATGAGAAAAATACTTGAAAATCTGAAAAAATTAATTGAAAAAAATGAGAATAATTATAAATTGAAGAAAGCTGAAAATAATTGAAATTTAAGACAATTAATACAAATTTTTTGAAATTATGACACCAAATAAAAATAATTGAAAATTGAAAAAATAATTGAAACTTTAGAAAAATTCTTAAAAATCTTAAAAAATAATTAAAGAAAACGAGAATAATAATTAACAAACGAGGAAAATAATAAAATTAATTTAAAATTGAAAAAAATTTGAAATATGCTGAATAATTGCCAAATAATAAAAAAAACGAATATTAAACAAAATAATTGAAAATTGAGATATATATTTGAAAGTTCAGGACATTAATTCAGAAATAATTAAGATAATTTAAAATTGAAGATAATAATGGAAAATTTGAGAAAAATATTTAAACACCTTAGAATATAATTTTAAAAAATAAGAATAATTAAAAATTGGGGAAAATAATTGAAAAGTGATTTTAGATTTTAAAACTTAAAGAAAATAATTGAAATAAGATAAAAGCAATAATAACCTAAAAAAAAGAAATTTAAAATAAATAATTGAAAAAATGCCAGAACTTTTTTTAATTAAAAAAAGATAATTGAAATTTGAGAAAAATACTTGTGAGTTGAAAATCTAAGAAATTAGTTGGAAAAAAAAGAAAATAATTAAAAATTATAGAAAATAAATGAAAAAACATAAACACAATTAAAAATTGAAGAGAACAATTTTAAATTTAAGAGAAATAATTGCAAAAAATACAAAATATACACAAAATAGAAGGAAATGATAAATATAATTGAAAATTGAATAAAATAATGAAAATTTCAGATAATTAATTAAAAATATTTTGAAATATTGGAAATATTATGAAAAAGAACGTAAGTATATGTTTAAGAAAAAATAATAATAATAATGTTGATAATATAAATAATTTTAAATTGAATTAAATAACTAAAATATCAGGTAAAGAGTTTAAAATTTTTGAAATTATATGAAAAAAATGGAAAATAATTTAAAATTGAAAAAAATAATGGGAAATTTGAGGAAAATATTAATCTTAGAAAATAATTTAAAGAATATAAGAATAATGAAGAATTGGAGAAAATAATTGAAAATTGATTTTAAGATTTAAAACTTAAAGAAAATAATAAAACAATAATAAGTTGAAAAAAAAAATTTTTAAATTTCAAATTTTAAATAAATAATTAGAAAAATTGTATAATTAAACAAAATTAATAATTGAAATATGAGAAAAATACTTGAAAATCTGAAAAAATTAATTGAAAAAAATGAGAATAATTATAAATTGAAGAAAGCTAAAAATAATTGAAGTTGAAAAAATAACTTAAATTTGAAATAAATAATTGGAATAATTGCAGATTCAAAGGAAAATAATAATTAAAATTTAAGACAATTAATAAAATTGTTTGAAAATTATGAGACCAAATAAAAGTAATTAAAAATGGAAAAAATAATTGAAATTTTAGAAAAATTCTTAAAAATCTTAGAATATAATTTTAGAAAATGAGAATAATAATTAACAATCGAGGAAAATAATTAAAAAATGATAAAGTTAATTTAAAATTGAAAAATAATTGAAATATGCTGAAAGTGATTTAAGATTGAGAACAAAAATTGAAATATGATGAAAATAATTTAAATAAGAAAAATTGAAAACAGTAAATAAAATTTGAAAGAAATAATTGAAAAAATCAAAGAATATATGTTTAAAAAAACAAAATAATTACAAAATTACTTAAAAAGTTTAAATTAAAGAGAATAATTAGAAAATCACAGAAACAATCTAAAATTGATGAAAATAATTGACATTTAAGATAAATACCTAACCTAAATTTTGGAAAATTATGCTAAAATATAATCAAAGAAATTGAAAAATAATTTTAAAAAATTGAAGATTAAAGACAATAATCTTAAATGGAGATAATAACTGAAAATTTAGGAAATTAATTGAAAAATAATAAAAAGAAATGAAAATTGAACAAAATAATTAAAAATTGAGATTTATATTTGAAAGTTCGGGAAATTAATTTAAAAATTATGAAAATAATTAAAAATTGAAAATAATAATTGCAAAATGACAAAAATACTGGTGAATTAAAAAAATTATGTTAAATTTGAAATGAATAATATAAAATTTAGGAATAAATAATTAAATTGATTTAATGTCAAAGGCAAAATAATTAAAATTGATAAAGTGATTGAAAAAACTAAACAAAATGACTGAAATTTCAAATTTGAAGAAGGTAAATTTAAGATTTAGAGAAATAATTTAAAAATAATTAAAAATTACAGGGATTAATTGAAAAATGATAAAAATAGTACAAAACACTAGTTTAATTAATTGAAATCATAATAGAAAATAAGAATTATTAAAAATTGACGAAATTTTTAAATCACTTCAAATTTAGTATATTTGAAATCTGGATTAATTGAACTTTCAATCATTGAATTTTCAGATTAACTGAAATTTGAAGAAAAATATGACTAACTAATTAAATAAGTAATATTTTACTAAATTATTAGTATAGTAGAATTAATGTTATGAATAAGTATATATTAACTATATAAAAATAATATCGTTTATTCATTGTAAAATCATAGAATACAATGGCAGCCGATGTATACATGATTAGGTACTTAATACACATATTTTTAAACATAATGCATGAAAACATAAATATAAATAATGAACAAAAAATATGTAATGTGTACATGTGTGCATTAAATTTTTCTTTTTACATTTTTTGAAACATTTTTGTTTGTCTTTTTAACACATCTAAACTTTGTATAACTCTCTAAAGGTTTATATTCACATCTCAAACAATTATTTTCATGTCTTTTTAATTTTTTTATAAATCCACAGTCTCGTTCAAAACATCTTTTTTCCTCTTTTTTCATTTCTTCGGATAATTAAATAAATTAGGCCTGAAAAGTAAAATAAGTTATATAAAATCTTAACACAGAGAAAAAACTCTAAAAAAATATGGTATTCTTCTTTTATATGAATTATTCTTAGTTCAAAAAATTTTTAGAATACAATATCCTAATAAAAGAAGAAGCATATTCTTAAATCAAATCTTCATTCTTAAGAAATAAAGAAAATATTATCCTTAATTTAAGAACATGCTATACTTATTCTAAGAATATTATATTCTCCAAATGAGAATATTTTCTTACATTTTTAAGAATAGTTTATTCTTAAATAGGTGTGAAAATTAATTTTCAAAAGCAGAATATCATTTTTTCAGTGCAGGTAAAAACTATATAAATTATAGTGTCACAAATTGAAACAAAGGTAAAAAATTGTTCAACCGGGGTAATTTTACAATAGTTTTTTTATTAAAGAAATGGTTCAATTTATCCAGAAAGTATTTTTTTCTTACCTTAATTTTTATATATAAGTATTTGTTTTTGTTCGTCGTTACTTGATCCATTCAGATTCATGTCTAAGATTCGACGATCCTGATGGATGACTAAGAGTGTCGTTGCAAGAAGGATCAGAACTGCCAGGTTGCTGACACAAAGATTCAACTAACTGGATCATTAGCAAAAGAGTTGCGCACAAAATAAACAACATTTCGATTTTTTGCATTTTGAAATTTGATTTTTCTTTTCTTCTACAATTTTCTATAAACCTATAAAGGGGCAAATATAATACATAAGAATAGATTACATATCAGTTTTCTACAAAATTTAAACGTATACGTGATAAAAGAATACAGTTTTAGTACCAAAAACAAACTTTTTAAAAATTTCTGAATTCTAATTGATTTTTACAAACAAAAAATAGGTATTTTAAATAAATAACAAGTTTTGTTTTTTATTTAAAATACACAAATCCACAAAAAACTGACACTTATTAAAAAATAGGTATTTGCATTATTTACATGTATTTATTAAATTATATAATTATATATATATTTATTAAATAAATAATTAATATATATATATTTATATATAATAGGTATATAACATACATATTTAATAATTTTTACAAACATAAAATAGTTAAAATTAAAATTAATTTATTATATTTAATAAATTTACCTTCTTTTAACGAAACTTGAAAAAGTTATATTAAAAATCAAATACGCTTTATGGGATACTTTTTTTTAAATCTGCTATATAAAGCCCGAAATGAAATGGAATAAATTTATAAAAAGCCTTCCTATTGGTTGATACTAAATGCATGTTGAATTAATTTATTCTTTTGAATATCTATAATTCCAAGTAAACCAACAATTGTTTCATGATATAATTTGTGTCAATAGGAGTTATTCTATCATAAATGATTTTTTATCATTCGAAAACAAAAAGAAAATTAGTGCGTTATTAATTTGCAATGTGTGGGCTTCAAATTGGCACAACTGCTTTGAATAAAAAGCTCATAAATTTTAAAAAAGACGAAAATAGCAAATTTATTCTGACATTATTCTTTTATTCTATACATTCTATTTCTATATTTATTACATTATATTATAAATATAAGTTGTGTATTTTAAGAATGTTTATATTATCATTTATAAATATTATAAATATAAGTTATTAAATTTTTTCTTTAACTTCTATTAATAATTAGTAGTATTTTTCACTAAAAATTAGTAACTTTTTTTACTATTTTAATTGTAATGCTCTTTAACTTTTAATTATTTTCTTCAATTTTTAATTGTTTCCTTAATATTCAATTATTTCCATCAAATTTCAATTATTTTCTTTTTAATCTATATGATTGTAATTGTATTTTTTAATTATTCTTTATAATGTTCTTTAATTTTCAATTATTTTCTTCAAGGTTCAATTGTTTTCTTAATTTTCAATTATTCTATCAAATTTGATTCATTTTTTTTCCATCTATCATTGTTTTTATCATATTTCAATTATTTCATACATATTTTGTAATTTTAATAATTATTTTTCTAAATTTTTTAAATGCTTTCATTATTTTTCAATTAATTGGCAAAATTTGCAAACAGTTTTTTAAATTTCAATTATTCTCATCAAGTTTGTTTTTTAACTTTAAAATCTTATCAATTTCGACCTATACATAATTTTCAAATTATTTTCATCAATTATTAAAAACTTTTTCAATGTTTTATTTATTATTTCTGTCAAATTTAATTTATTTTGTTTAATGTATCATTGTTTTTATCATATTTCAATTATTTTCTTTTCTTTCAAATATAATCTGCAAGTTTTTCAATTATTTTTATCATTTTTCAATTATTTTGCCATATTTTTAATTATCTTCATCCTCTTTCAAAAATTTGAAAATTTATAATTATTTATCTGAAATTTTAAATATTTCCTTCAATTTTCAATTATTTCTATAATTTTTTAATTATTTTCCCAAATTTCAATTATTTTCTTCAAATAATTGAATAATTCATTCAGTTATTTATATTATTTTTACAATTGTTTTATTAAATTTTTAATTATTTTCATTATTTCTGAATTAATTTCCTAAAACTTCGGTTACCTATTTGTTTCAATTTTCAATTTTCTTTTTCATTTTTCAATTACTTTCAGTATTTTTTCATATTTTTAAAGATTAAAAACTTTTTATCTGAAATTTAAATTTTTTTAATCAGCTTTCAATTATTTCTATGATTTTCATTTATTTCATAGGATGTATTCTGTAATTTCTTTAATTATTTTTCCAAATTTCAACTATTTTCATCAATTTTTAGTTACTTATATTATTTTAAAAATTATTTTCTTTAATTTTTAATCTTTTTGATTATTTCTGACTAAATATCCTAAAATTTTAATTAATTATTTCAATTTTCAATTATTTTTATTATTTTTTATAGTTTCAAAGATTTAAAACTTTTTATCTTGAAATTTCAATTTTGTTTATTAAGTTTTCAATTATTTTTATGATTTTTTTTATTTCATATGAATTCTGTAATTTTTTAAAATTATTTTTCTCAAATTGCAATTATTTTCTTTAATTTTCAGTTATTCATATTAAATTTAAAATTACTTTCTTCAATAATTTAAATCATTTTCTTTATTTCTGAATTAATTTCCTGTATTTTCAATTGTTTATTTCATTTTTCAATTATTATCATAATTTTAATAATTTTCATAATTTCAAAGATTATAAACTTTTTATCTGAAATTTCAATTTTTTTATTTAATTTTTAATAATTTTGATGATTTTTTTTTATTTTATAGGTTGTTTTCTGTATAATTTTTTCAATTATTTTTCCAAATTTCAACAATTTTCTTCAATTTTCAGTTATTATATTATTTTCAAAATTATTTTCTTTAATTTTGTATCAATTTTATTATTTCTGAATAAATATCCTTAATTTTCAATTATTTATTTAAATTTTTAATTGTTTTTTTTAATTTTCAATTATTTTCATTATTTTTCATAATTTCAAAGATTATAAACTTTTTATCTGAAATTTCAATTTTTGTACTAAGTTTTCAATTATTACCATGATTTTTTTGGATTTCATATGTTACTGTAGTTTTATTAATTATGTTCCCAAATTTTAATTATTTTCTTCAATTTTCAGTTATTTTTATTATTCTAAAAATTAATTTCGTCAATTTTGAATCATTTCCATTATTTCTGAATTATTTTCCTAAATTTTCAATTATTTATTAAATTTTCATTTTTTTTCAATTTTCAATTATTTTCATCATTTTTCATAATTTCAATGATTTTAAACTTTTTATCTTGAAATTTCAATTTTTTTTTTCATTTTTCAATTATTTATTTAAATTTTTAATTGTTTTTTTTTAATTTCAATTATTTTCATTATTTTTCATAATTTCAAAGATTTTAAACTTTTTATCTGAAATTTCAATTTTTGTATTAAGTTTTCAATTATTTCTATGATTTTTTTGGATTTCATATGTTACTGTAGTTTTATTAATTATGTTCCCAAATTTTAATTATTTTCTTCAATTTTCAGTTATTTTTATTAAATTTTTATTAATAAAATTAGTAGTATTTTTCACTAAAAATTAGTAACTTTTTTTACTATTTTAATTGTAATACTCTTTAATTTTTAATTATTTTCTTCAATTTTTAATTGTTTCCTTAATATTCAATTATTTCCATCAAATTTCAATTATTTTCTTTTTAATCTATATGATTGTAATTGTATTTTATAATTATTCTTTATAATGTTCTTTAATATTCAATTATTTTCTTCAATGTTTAATTGTTTTCTTAATTTTGAATTATTCTATCAAATTTGATTCATTTTTTCCATCTATCATTGTTTTTATCATATTTCAATTATTTCATACATATTTTGTAATTTTAAAAATTATTTTTCCAATTTTTTTTAAATGCTTTCAGTATTTTTCAATTAATTGGGAAAATTTGCAAACAGTTTTTTACATTTCAATTATTCTCATCAAGTTTGTTTTTTAACTTTAAAATCTTATTAATTTAATCCTATATTTCAATTATTTCTATAATATACAAATTATTTTCATCAATTAAAATTTTCTTCAATTTTTTATTCATTATTTCTGTCAAATTTAATTTATTTTGTTTAATGTATCATTGTTTTTATCATATTTCAATTATTTTCTTTTCTTTCAAATATAATCAGCAAGTTTTTCAATTATTTTTATCATTTTTCAATTATTTCTCCATATATCTAATTATCTTCATTCTCTTTCAAAATTTTCAAAATTTACAATTATTTATCTGAAATTTTAAATATTTCCCTCAATTTTCAATTATTCCTATAATTTTTTTAATATTCTCTTCAATTAAAAATTTCCAAAAAAATTTTTCGATTCTTATTCTTTAGTTATCATATATTCGATCATTTCTGCAATTATATCTCCCAAATTTAAATTTTTGGTTTTTATTATTTAAATGATTTTAAACTTTTTATCTAAAAATTTGAAATTTTTTATTCAGTTTTCAGTTATTGTTATAACTTATTTTTTGATTTCATATGAATTCTGTAATTTTTTAAATTATTTTCTTCAAATTTCGGTTATTTATATTATTTTTAAAATTATTTTATTAAATTTTTAATTATTTTCATTATTTCTGAATTAATTTCCTAAAATTTCAATTACCTATTTGTTTGAATTTTCTTTTTCATTTCTCCATTATTTTCATTATTTTTTCATATTTTCAAAGATTATAAACTTTTTATCTGAAATTTCAATTTTTTTAATCAATTTTTAATTATTTCTATCATTATTTTGGATTTCATATGTATTCTGTATTTTTTTCAATTATTTTCTTCAATTTTAAATCATATTCATTATTTCTGAATTAATTTCCTAAATTTTTAATTATTTATTTCAATTACAATTTTTTTTAATTTTCAATTATTTTTATTATTCTTTATATTTTTAAAGATTTTAAACTTTTAATCTTGAAATATCAATTTTTTTATTCAGTTTTTAATTATTTTATGATTTTTTTTTATTTCATATGAATTCTGTAATTTTTTGAATTATTTTCCCAAATATCAATTATTTTCTTTAATTTTCAGTTATTTATATTATTCTTAAAATTATTTTCTTCAATTTTGAATCTTTTTCATTATTTTTGAATTAATTTCCTAAATTTTTAATCATTTATTTCAATTTCAATTTTTTTTTAATTTTCAATTATTTTCATTATTCTTCATAGTTTCAAAGATTTTAAACTTTATCTTGAAATATCAATTTTTTTATTCAGTTTTCAATAATGTTATGATTTTTTTTTATTTTATATGTATTTTGTTATTTTTTCAATTATTTTTTTTTTAAATTTGAATTATTATCATCAGTTTTCAATTATTTAGTTTTTTTAATATTATTTTCCTTAGTAATTTAAATCATTTTCATTATTTCTGAATTAATTTCCTAAATTTTCAATTGTTTATTTCAATTTTCAATTATTTTATTTTAATTTTCAATTATTTTCATTATTTTTCATAGTTTCAAACATTTTAAACTTTTTATCTGAAATCTCATTTTTTTTATTTAGTTTTCAATTATGTGTTCTGTAATTTCTTTAATTATTTTTTCAAATTTCAATTATTTTCTTCAATTTTCAGTTATTTATATTATTTTAAAAATTATTTTCTTTAATTTTTAATCTTTTTGACTAATTTATTATTTGTGACTAAATATCCTAAATTTTTAATTAATTATTTCAATTTTTTTATTTGATTTAGAAAGCATTTTTATCACTCAAAATGACGTTAAAAATAAGATACTGAAACTTGATGTTAATACTGGGCCGGGTCCAGATGGTTTGCCACCACTTTTAATACGAACCTGCTGCTCGTCGATGGTTATCCCTTTAACTCTGCTTTTCAATATGTCATTATCCCAATGCATATTCCCAACAGTGTGGAAAAAATCGAATATTACACCAATTTATAAGAATGGCAATGAAAATAACGTAGAGAATTACAGACCAATATCCATTTTAAATGTATTTTCAAAATTATTCGAAAGCATAATTTATGATCGACTGTATAATTCTTTTCGAAATATAATCACTGACGAGCAGCATGGTTTCGTTAAATCAAGATCAATAAACACTAATTTAGCTACATTTATGCTTACTCTGTTTCGAAACTTAAATTCAGGATACCAAGTAGATACGGTTTATACCGATATCTCAAAGGCTTTCGACAGAGTAAATCATGATTTGTTGTTGTTTAAACTGAGTTCATACGGCGTCGGCCATCGCGTGATTATGTGGCTCAACAATTATCTGTCTGATAGATATCAATCTGTACGTGTTGGTGGTGACTTTTCGTCCGATTTTTTATTAGTCTCTGGCGTTCCGCAAGGATCGAATCTTGGTCCTTTATTATTCATTTTATATATGAACGACATTAAAACTGTAATACATTTTTGTTATTTTTTGTTCTATGCTGACGATCTGAAACTGTACTATACTATTAGTAATGTTTATGACTGTTTAAAACTCCAATCTGATTTGAATAGAGTTGCTGATTGGTGTATTCGAAATGGTATGTCATTAAATATCAGTAAATGTCAAGTTATGACTTATTCTCGAAAAAAATTACAAATTAGTAGTGATTATGCAATCGATGGTATCACAATTGGTCGTACAGATTTCGTAAAGGATCTTGGTGTCTTTTTTTGTAAAGATTTAAATTTCAACCTACATATTTCTGAAACAGTCAGAAAGGCTCTTCGCTCTCTTGGTTTCATTAAGCGCAATGCTACTGGGTTTAAAAACTTGACAACTCTTAGAGTTTTATATTTCTCTTTTGTCCGCTCGATTCTTGAGTTTGGATCTGTGGTGTGGTGTCCATACTACAGTCTTCATACACTCAGACTCGAGCGTGTACAAAATCGGTTTTTGCGATTTGCTGCAACTCAATTAAATATTGACTTTGATTATTTTACGCATGATTATTTTGACTTGAGATGTAGATTAGATATTCCCAGTGTGCAATCTAGATTACTATATGCTGACATGTTATTTTTTTATAAAATCATTCACAATTATATTGATTCTCCAAATTTATTAAATGCTATTAACTTTCACGCACCGCAAAGGTCCTTGCGTAACATTTCACCGTTTTATGAATTGTCTAGCAAGACGAATTTTAGCAGAAATGCAACCATCAGCAGAATGTTAAAGTGTGCTAACTCAATGAGTGATGATATTGATTTTTTTAATAATAATTTAAATTTGTTCATCTCTTCGCTGAAAATTGTAACATTTAGAACAAGGCCTCACAATTTTTTGCATTAGTTTTAAGTCACTGTCTTATCTTTTATTATTTTATGTATTGGGTTTTTTTACCCGTTTATTCTTTCTAAATAAATAAATAAATAAATAAATTTTCAATTATTTTTATTATTTTTTATAGTTTCAAAGATTTAAAACTTTTTATCTTGAAATTTCAATTTTTTTATTAAGTTTTCAATTATTTTTATGATTTTTTTTTTATTTCATATGAATTCTGTAATTTTTTAAAATTAGTTTTCTCAAATTGCAATTATTTTCTTGACTTTTCAGTTATTTATATTAAATTTAAAATTACTTTCTTTAATAAATTAAATCATTTTTTTTTATTTCTAAATTAATTTCCTAAATTTTCAATTATTTATTTCACTTTTCAATTATTTTCATTAATTTTCATAATTTCAAAGATTATAAACTTTTTATCAGAAATTACAATTTTTTTAATCAACTTTTAATTATTTCTATAATTTTTTTGGATTTCATATGTATTCTGTAATTTTTTCAATTATTTTACCAAATTTTAATTATTTTTTTTAATTTTCAGTTATTTATATTATTTTTAAAATTATTTTCTTCAATTTTAAATCTTTTACATTATTTCTAAATTAATTTCCTATATTCTGACTGCGGGGAAGAAAAGATTAAATAAATAAATAAATAAATAAATATTCTCAATTATTTATTTCAAATTCATTTTTTTTTAATTTTAGATTATTTTCATTATTCTTCATAGTTCCAAACATTTTAAACTTTTTATCTGAAATCTCAATTTTTTTATTTAGTTTTCAATAATTTCTATGATTTTTTTTATTTCATAGGATGTGTTCTGTAATTTTTTCAATTATTTTTCCAAATTTCAACTATTTTCTTCAATTTTCAGTTATTTATATTATTTTAAAAATTATTTTCTTTAATTTTTAATCATTTTTATTATTTCTGAATAAATATTCTTAATTTTCAATTATTTTCATTATTCTTCATAATTTCAACGACTTTAACTTTTTATCTGAAATTTCAATTTTCGTCTTAAGTTTTTAATTATTACTTTGATTTTTTTGGATTTTATATGTTTACTGTAATTTTTTCAATTATTTTCCTAAATTTCAATTATTTTCTTCAATTTCCAGTTATTTATATTAACTTCAAAATTATTTTCTTTAATTTTGAATCATTTTCATTATTTCTGAATTAATTTCCTAAATTTTTAATTATGCATTTTTATTTTTAATTATTCAATAGTTCGATTGTTCAACATTATTTCAATTTTCAATTATTTTCTTTAGTTTTCAGCTATTTATATTTTTTTAAAATTATTTTCATTAATTTTGAATCATTTCCATTAATTCTGAATTATTTTCCTAAATTTTCAATTACTAATTAAATTTTCATTTTTTTTTTCAATTTTCAATCATTTTCATTATTTTTCATAATTTTAATTATTTTAAACTTTTTATCTTGAAATTTCAATTTTTTTATTCATTTTTCAATTATTTCTATGATTTTATGTATTTTATGTTTTCTGTAATTTTTAAAATTTTTTTCTTCCATTATTTTTTCGAATTTGTTAAATTATTATTATTTTATTTAATGTAATATTTAATTTACAATTTTCAAATAATCCTCAGAGAATTGAATTTTTTATAAAAATTTAAAATGTAATTTTTTATTCAACTTTCAATAATTCTACAATCAGAGCAAATTAAACTTTTTTTATTCATAAAATTGCCTTTATCTTTTTTTAATTTCATCATTTCCAGATATGTCCTAATAAAAATTAAAATAATGTCATTTAGATTTTGAATTACTTTTCAAGTTTATTTAAAATTTCGAATAAATTTTAATTATTGATGGCTAATTCTTATAATTTTAATGAAAAAATAAATAAACTTTGTACATTAAAAAAGAAAAAATAATTTAGTAAATTATTTTACGTCTTAGGGAAAAAGCAATAAGTGATAAAAAGTAGTATTAAAAATGTCTTGATTAAAATTTCATAAAAAATGAAAAATTATTATTACTTCTGTAAACTTCCTAAACGATTTATTATTAAACTTGTTCTATTTAAATTTGAAATATTTTAAATTCCCGATAACTAAAGCTTCAATTGTGTTAAGAATAAGAATTTATTAATTCAAGCACACATTAAATAATTTATTATTTACAATATGATTTCTATTTATTCCTTCAAAATTATTATTTAGTCACAAACCCATAAATCTAAAATTGTATTATTGTCAAATATCTAGATATTTTAATCACGATTTTTCATAGTCGCAATAATAAAAAAAAAAACATCAAAGAAAAAATTTTATGATTAATTTACGAATCGAACACTGACAAATGTCAACCTATTATCTTTAAGTAAACCCATTAAAAGTACATATATCTCAGGCTGTTCAAATTTTAACAAATTGTAACAAAACACGTGTAACATAATCTAACATGTATATGTAACTTAAACTGAAAATTTGTAAGAAAAATAAAATTTTCATCAACCAGTATAGAAGAATTGTTCATTGTCTTTAAAAGTGTACAAAAATGGTTCAACTATAATTTTGTATCCACAGCATCGAAAAAAGTACGTAGCATTATATAAAAATATCTTAAATCTAAAATTATCCAATTTTAATCCAAATTGTCCAATTCCAGCCTCTAAAATCAATCATGATCCTTTTACAACACATGCTCGGATTGATTCTAATCACCAAAACATTGTCCTTTGATATTTCCACCGAAACGACAAGCAATTGTGTCCACAAATCAATTTCTCTAGAATGTGGTCCATATCTCGTAACTACCACTAAAAACACAGTTTTCGAAGTGACTTGCCGGAACAATGAAAATTTGAGGAATTTTGACTACCACATTTCCATCAATTCGGAAAAAACAGATTATGACAAGGAAGTGCTGCTAAGATTGAAAAAATGTAAAATCAACCAAGACACGAATTTCGGCAAACTGGCCGAATTACAAAAACCAATGGACCAATTCAGAAACATTCAATTGCCCCTGTCGATCTCAAACTCAGACGAAGTAATACTCTCGAAAAAGAATAATTTTGCATCTCTTGAATTTGTCAACATCATTGGCATTCAAAACAGCACAGTTCGAAAAATCGAACCAGATACTTTCGATGGTCTGGAGTACCTAACACAAATTAGTTTTGGCAACAATGACCTAACAAATCTCACCGACTACTCATCAATGAGAAATCTAAAGATTCTTGAATTCTACGGAAATCGTTTAAATTTGCTGGATCAGATTTTCCATAACCTCCGAGAACTGAGAGTCTTGTATCTGGTAAAAAATAAGATAACGCAAATCACTCAAAATTCATTCTCAGATTTGGACAGTCTAACGAATCTTCAGATTACCGAAAATTTTCTCTCCCACATAGAGAATGGTACCTTCCAGTCATTAAAGAATCTAACATTCTTGGATCTTGGTAACAACGGTCTTCAAATGCTCTTTGAAAATTCGTTCATTGGTTTGGACAAATTGACCCATTTGGAGTTGTCCGACAATCAATTGATGTCGATCAGTGAAAGACCCTTTCGATGGTTGAAACTAGTGCAAACTTTGGATCTTAGGAATAATCTGATAACAGAACTCGAGGAAAGATCTTTTTCTGGAATGGACAGTTTAAAAAGTCTCAATCTTTCTGGGAATCGTTTACAATCGACTGACCACGCTTTTCAAGGTTTGACCCAACTCACAAGTTTGGACTTGAGTGACAACAGTTTCAAAAAACTCACTGAAAATTCGTTCCATGATTTGAAAAATTTGTCGACTCTGATAATCTCGAGAAATGGTTTAAAAACATTGGACAGTGAACCTTTCAGAATGTTGAATCAGCTGGAAATTTTGAATCTTTGTAACAACAATCTAGAGGAATTCACGGATAGATCATTGATCGGTTTGGAGAATCTGATTAAGCTGGATCTCTCGGGTAATGTTTTAAATTCGTTGCAACAACAGCCTTTCAAGTTTCAGCATCAATTGAAGATTTTGAAGCTTGGTTTCAATAAATTGGAGAAGTTGACTGTCGGGTCGTTTGTGGGATTGGATAATCTGGAGGTTCTTTTTCTTTTGGGGAATAATATGATGTTGGTTGAGGAGAAGAGTTTTGAGACGATGTCGAAATTGATTGCGTTGGATTTGAGTAACAATAGTCTAACGACACTTAGAACTGATATGTTTTTTGGATTGTCTAATTTGGAGCATCTGGATGTAGCGGACAATCATTTGGTGTTGATAGAGGATAAAACTTTCGAGAATTTGAATAATTTGAACACCTTGGATCTTGGTAGGAATAACCTAAGTGATTTTGCGAGTGATTTGATTTTTGGATTGGACAACAATTTGAGGAATCTTTTACTGTCTGAGAATAATTTGACGTCGGTGGTGAAGCAACCTTTCAAGATGATGAGGAGAATGGATACTTTGGATCTTGGTTATAATAATATAACGGAGTGTGAGCGAAATTCGTTTTTTGGACCGAAAAATTTAGGATTGCTTGTACTTAATGGCAATCCTGTGGTTTCGAAAAATGTATCCTTTGAAGGTCTGGACAATACGATTATCTTTAATGATAAGCGTCCAACTTTTAATAATAATTAATTTGAAGAGTTTGTTGTGTGTAATAATTATTATTAATCATATTATATTATATAGTATATAAATATACAAAATTATCATAATAATATAGCAGATTACTTTTAGGAGTTAGAAATACTTAAAAATAAAATCAGAGTTACGTCTGTACACTGCTAAAATTTTTATCGTATTATAAAATTACTGATTAAAAATAAGAGGTTAGTTTTATGCCCATTTGGCTGATTGTGATAATTAATTGATGTCACTTATCTATACATAAAAGAAGAAAAATTTATAAGTTAAAAAAACAAGCATTTTGAAACTAGAATTTAAAATATAAAAAAGTGACTATTAGTCTTTATATCTGAAACAGTTGTTGCCACGTGGCCCACACGTGTTACTTGCTAATTATTTATGTACAATTTTTCTGTTTGCTCTCCGATAATAAATAGATAATTTAAAATAATAATTCTTTTATAAATTAATTTGACCATCTACCTACAATTATGGACATTTTTTTCAGGGACAAGTTTTGAAGTATATGTAAAAATATTTCCATTCGCTGTTTTTAAATTATTTAAACTCGTGTAGTTAAAATACTATCTTATATAAATAAAAAATAAGGTAACAAACAATTAGTAAGGAATTTTACGTTTTAAGTTAATGATTCTTTTAGACATATCATGTTTGTTTATCATATAAGAAATACATTTGTTTCATAATTTCGTACATCTAGTACAGTAGTATTATTAAAAAAAAACTTTTCATAATTGTCGATCCTGATTTATAGAATAATCATTAAGAAGATTAAAATCGATTTTTTGGTAGAATAGCAATTTACAGTTATCAACAGTTGAAGCTATTAAATTTATGATAAAAAAAAAGTAAAAAAAATGCATGTTTTCTACTTTTTTTGCAGTTAATTTTTTTTTTCTAATAATAACATTTGTCACAAAATGTTCTTTTCTTATCAAATTTTAAATCATATTTCACTTTTTTAACTTTTTCTCAAATTTTAAATTTATGGCAATTTTAATTTCTTCAAATTTCAGTTAATGTGAACTTGCAATGATTAAAAGTTCAATTAATCCAGACTTCAAATATACCTACTAAATTTGAAGTGATTTAAAAATTTCTTCAATTTTTAATAATTCTTTTCTGTATAATTTCAATTACTTAAACTACAGTTTTGTACTATTTTTCACATTTTTCAATTACTTTCTGCAATTTTTTAATTATTTTTAAATTATTTCTCTAAATCTTAAATTTACTTTTTTCAAATTTCAGTCATTTTGTTTTTTAATTTTATTGCCCTTGACATTAAACCACTTTAATTATTTATTCCTTAATTTTATATTATTCATTGTAAATTTAAATTCATTTTTTTAATTTACTATTATTTTTGTCATTTTGCAATTATTATTTTCAATTTTTAATTATTTTATTAATTTTTGAATTAATTTCCTGAACTTTCAAATATAAATCTCAATTTTCAATTATTTTGTTCAATTTTCGATTCTGTTTTAATTTTCTAAGATTTTTTAATAGTTTTCTCAAATTTGAATTATTTTCTTCAATTTTTTATTAGTTTTATTTGTTTTCATAATTTAAAAAAAAATTGATTAATTATCGTAAATTTCAATTATTTTTAGCTTTCTTCAATTTATAAATATTCTCATTTTTGTCAATTAATTTCTTCACATTTTCAAGTATTTTTCTTAAATGTCAATTATTATTTTTGTTTAATTCAGCAATTTTTTCAAATATTTATTTCAAATTTAAATTATTTTTTCAACTTATCATTGCTTTACAATTTTTTCAAGTTTTAATTTTAAAAGCATTTTTCAATTATTTTTTCCAATTCTGAATTATTCTTATATTCTTAAAATTATTTTCTAAGATTAATATTTTTCTTAAACATCCCACTATTTTCTTTAATTTTAAATTATTTTCAATTTTGTTCATAGTTTAAAAATTTTTAACCTTTTTACCTGATTTTTCAATTATTTAATTCAATTTTAAATTATGTTTATTAATATTATTATTGTTATTATTTTTTCTTAATTACCTACGTTCTCTTTCATAATTTCCAAAATATTTTTAATTAATTATCTGAAATTTCCATTATTTTATTTAATTGAAAAAAAATTGAAAATTGAAATAAATAATTGAAAATTTAGGATATTTATTCAGAAATAATAAAAATGATTCAAAATTGAAAAAAATAATTTTAAGAATAATATAAATGACTAAAAATTAAAGAAAATAATTGAAATTTGGAAAAATAATTGAAAAAATTACAGTAAACGTATGAAATCCAAAAAAAAAATCATAGTTATAATTGAAAACTTAATACAAAAATTGATATTTCAAGATAATCTTAAATTCTTTGAAACTATAAAAATAATAAAAATAATTGAAAATTAAAAAAAAATTGAAATTGAAATAAATAATTAATAATTTAGTAAATTAATTCAGAAATAATAAAAATAATTGAAAAAATTACAGAATACTTATGAAATCCAAAATAATGATAGAAATAATTGAAAGTTGATTAAAAAAAATTGAAATTTCAGATAAAAAGTTTATAATCTTTGAAAATATGAAAAAATAATGAAAATAATTGAAAAATGAAAAAGAAAATTGAAAATTGAAACAAACATGTTACTGAAGTTTTAGGAAATTAATTCAGAAATAATGAAAATAATTAAAAATTTAATAAAATAATTTTAAAAATAATATAAATAATTGAAATTTAAAGAAAATAATTGAAATGTGGGAAAATAATTCAAAAAATTACAGAATACATATGAAATCCAAAAAAAATCATAGAAATAATTGATAACTAAATAAAAAAATTCAAATTTTTAGATAAAAAGTTTGAAATCATTGAAATAATAAAAATTTTAAAAATTTAAATTCGAAAGATATAATTGCAGAAATGAGCGAATATATGATAACTAAAGAATAAGAATCGAAAAATTTTTTTGAAAATTTTTAATTAAAAAGAATATTAAAAAAATTATAGAAATAATTGAAAATTGAGGGAAATATTTAAAATTTCAGATAAATAATTGTAAATTTTGAAAATTTTGTTAGAGAATGAAGATAATTATATATATGGAAAAATAATTGAAAAATGATAAAAATAATTGAAAAACTTGCAGATTATATTTGAAAGAAAAGAAAATAATTGAAATATGATAAAAACAATGATACATTAAACAAAATAAATTAAATTTGACAGAAATAATAAATAAAACATTGAAAAAGTTTTTAATAATTGATGAAAATAATTTGAAAATTATGTATAGGTCGAAATTGATAAGATTTTAAAGTTAAAAAACAAACTTGATGAGAATAATTGAAATTTAAAAAACTGTTTGCAAATTTTGCCAATTAATTGAAAAATAATGAAAGCATTTAAAAAATTTAGAAAAATAATTATTAAAATTACAAAATATATATGAAATAATTAAAAAATGACAAAAACAATCATAGATTGAAAAGAAATTTAATTGAAATTTGATAGAAATAATTGAAAATTAAGGAAACAATTAAAAATTGAAGAAAATAATTGAAAATTAAAGAACATTACAAATTAAAATAGTAAAAAATGTTACTAATTTTTAGTGAAAAATACTACTAATTTTATTAATAGAAATTTAATAAAAATAACTGAAAATTGAAGAAAATAATTAAAATTTGGGAACATAATTAATAAAACTACAGTAACATATGAAATCCAAAAAAATCATGGTAATAATTGAAAACTTAATACAAAAAATGAAATTTCAGATAAAAAGTTTAAAATCTTTGAAATTATGAAAAATAATGAAAATAATTGAAAATTAAAAAAAAAACAATTAAAAATTTAAATAAATAATTGAAAAATGAATAAAAAAATTGAAATTTCAAGATAAAAAGTTTAAAATCATTGAAATTATGAAAAATGATGAAAATAATTGAAAATTGAAAAAAATGAAAAATTAATAAATAATTGAAAATTTAGGAAAATAATTCAGAAATAATGGAAATGATTCAAAATTGACGAAATTAATTTTTAGAATAATAAAAATAACTGAAAATTGAAGAAAATAATTAAAATTTGGGAACATAATTAATAAAACTACAGTAACATATGAAATCAAAAAAAATCATGGTAATAATCAAAACTTAATACAAAAAATGAAATTTCAGATAAAAAGTTTAAAATCTTTGAAATTATGAAAAATAATGAAAATAATTGAAAATTAAAAAAAACAATTAAAAATTTAAATAAATAATTGAAAATTAAGGATATTTATTCAGAAATGATAAAATTGATACAAAATTAAAGAAAATAATTTTGAAAATAATATAATAACTGAAAATTGAAGAAAATTGTTGAAATTTGGAAAAATAATTGAAAAAATTATACAGAAAACAACCTATAAAATAAAAAAAAATCATCAAAATTATTAAAAATTAAATAAAAAAATTGAAATTTCAGATAAAAAGTTTATAATCTTTGAAATTATGAAAATTATTAAAATTATGATAATAATTGAAAAATGAAATAAACAATTGAAAATACAGGAAATTAATTCAGAAATAAAGAAAATGATTTAAATTATTGAAGAAAGTAATTTTAAATTTAATATGAATAACTGAAAATTAAAGAAAATAATTGCAATTTGAGAAAAATAATTTTAAAAAATTACAGAATTCATATGAAATAAAAAAAATCATAAAAATAATTGAAAACTTAATAAACAAAATTGAAATTTCAAGATAAAAAGTTTTAAATCTTTGAAACTATAAAAAATAATAAAAATAATTGAAAATTGAAATAATTAATTAAAATTTTAGGATATTTAGTCAGAAATAATCAAAAAGATTAAAAAATAAAGAAAATAATTTTTAAAATAATATAAGTAACTAAAAATTGATGAAAATAGTTGAAATTTGGAGAAATAATTAAAGAAATTACAGAATACATCCTATGAAATAAATAAAAATCATAGAAATAATTGAAAGCTGATTAAAAAAATTTAAATTTCAGATAAAAAGTTTTTAATCTTTAAAAATATGAAAAAATACTGAAAGTAATTGAAAAATGAAAAAGAAAATTGAAACAAATAGGTAACCGAAGTTTTAGGAAATTAATTCAGAAATAATGAAAATAATTAAAAATTTAATAAAACAATTGTAAAAATAATATAAATAACTGAATGAATTATTCAATTATTTGAAGAAAATAATTGAAATTTGGGAAAATAATTAAAAAATTACAGAATACATATGAAATCCAAAAAAAATCATAGAAATAATTGATAACTAAATAAAAAAATTCAAATTTTTAGATAAAAAGTTTAAAATCATTGAAATAATAAAAATTTAAAAAATTTAAATTCGAAAGATATAATTGCAGAAATGAGCGAATATATGATAACTAAAGAATGAGAATCGAAAAATTTTTTTGAAAATTTTTAATTGAAGAGAATATTAAAAAAAAATTATTGAAATAATTGAAAATTGAGGGAAATATTTAAAATTTCAGATAAATAATTATAAATTTTCAAATTTTTGAAAGAGGATGAAGATAATTAAAAATATGGCAAAATAATTGAAAAATGATAAAAATAATTGAAAAACTTGCAGATTATATTTGAAAGAAAAGAAAATAATTGAAATATGATAAAAACAATGATACATTAAACAAAATAAATTAAATTTGACAGAAATAATAAATAAAACATTGAAAAAGTTTTTAATAATTGATGAAAATAATTTGAAAATTATGTATAGGTCGAAATTGATAAGATTTTAAAGTTAAAAAACAAACTTGATGAGAATAATTGAAATTTAAAAAACTGTTTGCAAATTTTGCCAATTAATTGAAAAATAATGAAAGCATTTAAAAAATTTAGAAAAATAATTATTAAAATTACAAAATATGTATGAAATAATTGAAATATGATAAAAACAATGATAGATGGAAAAAAAATGAATCAAATTTGATAGAATAATTGAAAATTAAGAAAACAATTGAACCTTGAAGAAAATAATTGAAAATTAAAGAACATTATAAAGAATAATTAAAAAATACAATTACAATCATATAGATTAAAAAGAAAATAATTGAAATTTGATGGAAATAATTGAATATTAAGGAAACAATTAAAAATTGAAGAAAATAATTAAAAATTAAAGAGCATTACAATTAAAATAATAAAAAAAGTTACTAATTTTTAGTGAAAAATACTACTAATTATTAATAGAAGTTAAAGAAAAAATTTAATAACTTATATTTATAATATAATGTAATAAATATAGAAATAGAATGTATAGAATAAAAGAATAATGTCAGCATAAATTTGCTATTTTCGTCTTTTTTAAAATTTATGAGCTTTTTATTCAAAACAGTTGTGCCAATTTGAAGCCCACACATTGCAAATTAATAACGCACTAATTTTCTTTTTGTTTTCGAATGATAAAAAATCATTTATGATAGAATAACTCCTATTTACACAAATTATATCATGAAACAATTGTTGGTTCACTTGGAATTATAGATATTCAAAAGAATAAATTAATTCAACATGCATTTAGTATCAACCAATAGGAAGGCTTTTTATGAATTTATTCCATTTCATTTCGGGCTTTATATAGCCGATTAAAAAAAAAGTATCCCATAAAGCGTATTTGATTTTTAATATAACTTTTTCAAGTTTCGTTAAAAGAAGGTAAATTTATTAAATATAATAAATTAATTTTAATTTTAACTATTTTATGTTTGTAAAAATTATTAAATATGTATGTTATATACCTATTATATATATATATATATATATATATTAATTATTTATTTAATAAATATATATATAATTATATAATTTAATAAATACATGTAAATAATGCAAATACCTATTTTTTAATAAGTGTCAGTTTTTTGTGGATTTGTGTATTTTAAATAAAAAACAAAACTTGTTATTTATTTAAAATACCTATTTTTTGTTTGTAAAAATCAATTAGAATTCAGAAATTTTTAAAAAGTTTGTTTTTGGTACTAAAACTGTATTCTTTTATCACGTATACGTTTAAATTTTGTAGAAAACTGATATGTAATCTATTCTTATGTATTATATTTGCCCCTTTATAGGTTTATAGAAAATTGTCGAAGAAAAGAAAAATCAAATTTCAAAATGCAAAAAATCGAAATGTTGTTTATTTTGTGCGCAACTCTTTTGCTAATTATCCAGTTAGTTGAATCTTTGTGTCTGCAACCTGGCAGTTCTGATCCTTCTTGCAACGACACTCTCAGTCATCCATCAGGATCGTCGAATCTTAGACATGAATCTGAATGGATCAAGTAACGACGAACAAAAACAAATACTTATATATAAAAATTAAGGTAAGAAAAAAATACTTTCTGGATAAATTGAACCATTTCTTTAATAAAAAAACTATTGTAAAATTACCCCGGTTGAACAATTTTTTACCTTTGTTTCAATTTGTGACACTATAATTTATATAGTTTTTACCTGCACTGAAAAAATGATATTCTGCTTTTAAAAATTAATTTTGACGCCTGTTTAAGAATAAACTATTCTTAAAAATGTAAGAAAATATTCTCATTTGGAGAATATATTATTCTTAGAATCAGGCCCGGATTGGCCATTCAGGATACCGGGAAAAATCCCGGTGGGCCGCCGCTAGGCGGGCCGGTATTTTTGTAGGTCTAATTAATAATTTAATTTATGTAATTAAATTTCATTTAACTTTCAATTACTCTTTTCTATTTTCAATTAATTTTACAACATTCAATCATTTTCGGCTTCTTTCTATGTTCTTTTCAATCACAGAAATTGTAGAATTTCAATTAAATTGTTCAATTCTACAACTATTTTTTACAATTCTTATTTATTATTATCTTCAACTTTCAATTCCATTCTTCAATTTTCAATTTCATTCTTCAGTTTTCAATTATTATTTTTTTCTATATTCAAGAATTCTAGACTTTTTCAATTACTTCTTTCAATTTTTAATTACATTTTTTAAATTTCCATTACATTCCTCAATTTTCAATTATCTCCTTCAATTTTTTCAATCCTCAATAATTCTCAAAAAATTTTATAACTAATCTTTAACTTTTTAAATTATTTTGTTCTCTTGACCATTATTTCTTAGTGCTTTACGATATCAAGACGATATCATATTTGAGCAATATTGATATTGATCTCAAAATCTCTTGACCATCCAAAAATGTTCTCGAGTTGATAATATCGACCTAAAATAACTAAAAAATGACGAAAATAATTGACAAATGAAAAAAATTGGAATAATGACAAGATTAATAAATCGACAATTGACAAAAATAATTTAAAAAATTAAAGAACAAATATAATATTTTAAAAAAACAATTGGAAATTAAAAAAGGAAAAAAATTACAGAAATAATAATAATTGAAAAAAATTGACCTGGATTGAAATTTGAAGAAATAATCACAAATTGATAAGAAGAAAATAATATTAAAAATTGCCAAAATAATTAAAAAATGAAGAAAATAATTGTGAATTAGATAGAAAAATTGAGGAATTAAGGAGTTAAATTGAGATTTCAAAAAAATTATTGATAATAAATAATTTACAAATTACTATATCAATAAATAAATAAATAGTATAAAAGAGTGAAAAAGCCCAGGATTGGTGAATATTTAAGAAAATAATTGACAATTAAAAACTGAAGAAAACTGTAGGAATAATTATAACAAATAATTGGAAATTGAATGGGATTTCAAAAAGTTAAAGTTGGTTGAAAATCGAAGAAAATAATTTCAAATTAGAAGAAATAGTTGAAAAATGAAGAAAAAAATTCAAAATTAAAGAAAATAATAATTGTGAATTTAAGAGGATAGTTGAAAAATTGAATTGAAAGTTCAAGAAAAATATTGTTAATTGAAAAAATCATCGAAAAAAGCCGAGAATTATTAAATATTGAATAAAATAATTGCCAATTGGAAAAAATTCTAAACATGGCAAGATTATTAAATTAAAAACTGACAGAAATAATTTTAAACAGAAAAAGATAAACATGAAATTAAAAAAAACTAAAAAAGAAAGAAAATGATAGGAATAGTTCTAGAAACAACTGAAAGTTTAATTGCTTTTTGAAAGTTAAACTTTATTAAAATTTGAAGAAAATACTTTCAAATTGAGAGAATAATTGAAAATGAAAAAAAGTATCAATAAAAGACAAGAATTGTGATTGGATACAAATAATTAAAGAATTAAAGAACTGAATTGAAATTTCAAGAAAATGATTAATAATTGAATAATATGAAAGAAAATAATTGAAAAAAGACGAAAATAAAGGACAATTGCAAAAAATTCGAAAAATTGCAACATTAAAAAGTTTACATTTCAACAGAATTATCTTAAAAGTTAGGAATGTAAATTAAAATTTAGAACAGAAATAACTAAGAATAAAAATTGAAAGAAAATTACTGTAGTAATTGTAGAAAATAATTGTAAATTTAATTGGATTATAAAAAATTGAACTGGATTGAAGTTCTTGGAAAATAATTGCCTATTGAAGGAAACAAGTGAAAATTGAAAAAATAATTGAAAAAAAATCGAGAATTATTGAATATTGACTGAAATAATTAAAAATTCAAGTAAATAATTGAAAACTGAAAAATAATTGAAAAAATGAGAATATTTGAAAACTGAAAAAGTAATTGAAAACTGAAAAAAAAAAATTGAAAAACCGACAATATTTGAAAATCGAAGAAAATAATTGAAAACTGAAAAAATAATTGAAAAAACGAGAATATTTGAAAACTGAAAAGAATAATTGAAAAAAACCGAAAATATTTGAAAATTGAAGAAAATAGTTGAAAACTGGAAAAACAATTGAAAAAATGAGAATTATTGAATATTGAAGAAAACAATTGAAAATTGATAAAAATATTGAAAGAAGCCGAAAATTATTGAATATTAAAGAGAATATTTGAAAATTGAAAAACATGATTAAAAATTAATTAAAATAATTGTGAATAGAAGATAATAATTGAGATTTGAAGAAAATAATTGTAAATTAAAGAAAGTAATTGGGTATTCAAATATTGAAAAAATGATTTTCAGGTGAATGAAAGCCGACTTTTTTTATGCTAAAGGGGGCAAAGTAGATAGAAATTCATTCTGAGCGATTTTTAAAGCCGGGGAATTCGCTAAAAAACTTTTTTTTATATTTATTTAATAAAAATTGTCCATTTCTTGATTGAAGATCAGGAATGATTTTAAAGGGTTGTTTTTGATGCTGAAGGGGTTAAGGTAGATAGGAATACATTCAGAGCAATTTTTAAAGCCAGGAAATTCTCTCAAAATTTTTTTATTATATTTGTTTAATAGAAGTTGTCCATTTTTTGTCCTTTAAAATTGGTTAAAACCAGATTGAAGTGTTCATTAAACTAAGAAATTACTGCTGCTTTCGTACAAATGGCAGTAGAGAATGCTACTGTTCAAGAAATTCCAAATAATTAAATTATTGATAAGTTTAAATAAAATAATTTAATAATTTAATATTTTTATATTTTAGTTTTAAATGTTAATAAAAATTTCCAATTATATAGAAAGGGGCCGCTTTTAATTCCCAATCCGGCCTTGCTTAGAATAAGTATAGCATGTTCTTAGATTAAGGATAATATTTTCTTTATTTCTTAAGAATGAAGATTTGATTTAAGAATATGCTTCTTCTTTTATTAGGATATTGTATTCTTAAAATTTTTTGAGCTAAGAATAAAAGTAGAATACCATATTTTTTCAGTGTTCTTTCTCTGTGTTAAGATTTTATATAACTTATTTTAATTTTCAGGCCTAATTTATTTAATTATCCGAAGAAATGAAAAAAGAGGAAAAAAAATGTTTTGAACGAAACCGTGGATTTATAAAAAAACTCACAAAGACAAGATAATAATTGTTTGAGATGTGAATATAAACCTTTAGAGAGTTATACAAAGTTTAGATGTGTTAAAAAAACAAACAAAAATGTTTCAAAAAATGTAAAAAGAAAAATTTAATGCACACATGTACACATTACATATTTTTTGTTCATTATTTATATTTATGTTTTCATGGATTATGTTTAAAAATATGTGTATTAAGTACCTAATCATGTATACATCGGCTACCATTGTATTTTATGATTTTACAATTAATAAACGATATTATTTTTATATAGTTAATATATACTTATTCATAACATTAATTCTACTATATTTATATTTTAGTAAAATATTACTTATTCAATTAGTCAGAGTCATATTTTTCTTCAAATTTCAGTTAATCTGAAAATTCAATGATTGAAAGTTCAATTAATCCAGATTTCCAATATACTAAATTTGAAGTGATTTAAAAATTTCGTCAATTTTTAACAATTCTTATTTTCTATTATGATTTCAATTAATTAAACTAGAGTTTTGTACTATTTTTATCATTTTTCAATTATTTTCTGCAATTTTAAATTATTTTTAAATTAATTTCTCTAATTCTTTAATTTACCTTCTTCAAATTCGAAATTTCAGTTATTTTGTTTAGTTTTTTCAATCACTTTATCAATTTTAATTATTTTGCCTTTTACATTAAATCAATTTAATTATTTATTCCTAAATTTTATATTATTCATTGCAAATTTAACATCATTTTTTTTATTAACCATTATTTTTGTCATTTTGCAATTATTATTTTCAATTTGTAATTATTTTCATAATTTTTAAATTAATTTCCCGAACTTTTAAATATAAATCTCAATTTTTAATTAGTTTGTTAAATTTTTATTTTTTTTATTTTTTTTTCAATTAATTTCCTAAATTTTCAGTTATTATCTCCATTTAAGATTATTGTCTTTAATCTTCAATTTTTTAAAACTATTTTTCAGTTTCTTTTATCATATTTTAGCATAATTTTCAAAACTTTAGATTAGGTATTTATCTTAAATGTCAATTGTTTTCATCAATTTTCGATTGTTTCTGCGATTTTCTAATTATTCTCTTTAATTAAAACTTTTTAAGTAATTTTGTAATTATTTGGTTTTTTTTAACATATATTCTTTGATTTTTTCAATTATTTCTTTCAAATTTTATTTACTGTTTTCAATTTTTCTTATTTAAATTATTTTTATCATATTTCAATTTTTGTTCTCAATCTTAAATCACTTTCAGCATATTTCAATTATTTTTCAATTTTAAATTAACTTTATCATTTTTTAATTATTTACCTCGATTGTTAATTATTATTCTCATTTTCTAAAATTATATTCTAAAATTTTTAAGAATTTTTCTAAAATTTCAATTATTTTTTCCAGTTTTAATCACTTTTATTTGGTGTCATAATTTTCAAACAATTTTATTAATTGTCTTAAATTTCAATTTTTATTTTTCTTTAAATCTGCAATTATTCCAATTATTTATTTCAAATTTATGTTATTTTTTTAACTTATCATTGTTTTATTTTTTTCTTCAAGTTTTAAATTTTAAAATCATTTTTCAATTATTTTCTCCAATTCTTCATTATTCTTATATTCTTTAAATTATTTTCTAAGATTAATATTTTTCTCAAATTTCCCATTATTTTCTTCAATTTTAAATTATTTTCCATTTTTTTCATAATTTCCAAAATTTTAAACTGTTTTTAGTTATTTAATTCAATTTTAAATTATTTATATTATCAATATTATTATTAATATTATTTCTTAAATACTTACATTCTTTTTCATAATATTTCAAATATTTCAAAATATTTTTAATTAATTATCTGAAATTTCCATTATTTTATTCAATTTTCAATTATATTTATCATTTTCTTGTATTTTATGTATATTCTGTATTTATTGCAATTATTTTTCATAAATTAAAAATAGTTCTCTTCAATTTTCTTTTTTTTCAACTAATTTCTTAGATTTTCAAGTATTTTTCTCAAATTTCAATTATCTTCTTTCAATTAAAAAAAGTTCTCGAATTTTTTCAATTATTTTGTTTAATATTCATTTCTTTTTATCATTTGACAATTATTTTCTCCACTTTTGAATTATTTTTCAATTAATTTCCTAATTGCCCAGTTATTATCTCAAATGTAGATTATTGTCATCAATTTTTCATATTTTAAACGCTTTTTTTTATTATTTTCATTATTTTAGCATAATTTTCAAAATTTTCGATTATTTCTCGGAATTATCAATTTTTTTAATCAATTTTCGGTTATTTATGCGGTTTTTTAAATTTTTTTGAATTTATTTCATCACTTTTTAATTTCTTTCATCGATTGACAGTTATTATTCTCATATTCAAATTGACAATTATTTTCGTCATTTTTTCCATATTTTCTTCCAATTTTCAATTATTCTCGTTATTTTCAAGTATTTCCTTCAATTATTAATTATATTCCGCAATTTTCAATTATTTAAAATTTTCATAATTATTCTTTGTAGAAAAAACAGAAAATGTTAAATAATTGTTATTTAACAAATTTTGTCTTAACAAAATTTTTTCTGAGAAACATACAACCGGATCTATCAAAATTTGTCGAATAAAAGTCAATTTTAAAATAATAATAATTGTATTATTTTGTGAGAAAAACCAGTTTATAGTTTCAGGTTATGTCAATTGGTTTCTTTTCCGAATTTCCAACTTTTTACATCGAGACCAAAGTCTAAATGATATATTTTAGCACCAAAACAAATAATCCAGTGGGATATTATTTGATGAAAGATATAGGTTGAAAAAATTAAGTAGTTTTTTTTTATTTTGACAAAAAACGTCAATTGGTTTCGTTCAAATTTCACTTATGTAGTCAATTTGTTTTATAAAATAAACTTTCAAAACATTTTTTATGAATTTTAAAGGTATTATTTTAATAAAAATGTGTACAATAGCTAATATTTTGATAACTGTTCAGGATTGGGAATTCGCGCGCAGGGCTGGGTAGTTACGCATCAGTTTTTAATTACGTAACACGTAAACAAATCAAAATTTTGTATACTTTCTTTTGAATCTAAGATAATTGAACTTATTTTTAGCCCCAAAAGAGATAATCAGATGAGAAAAGCAAAAGGAAGTATAGCTCTTTTTGTTAATTTGAATTTTTTTTTCATAATTTGTATTTACTTTCCTGAAAGGACTTTTCTTTAAGCACTTAAAAGTGCTTATTATTTATTATAAACTTATCATTTGAAAAAAATTTACAGATTAATTGAAGCGATAAACAGAAAAATTTTCTCCAAACTGCAAAATTTATATTTGAGTAAAAGAAACAAACTATTATATATCCGTCTCTCTTACTCCAATGTAGATTTTGCTATTTGGACAAAAGTTTAATCGAAGGTGTAAATGTACCCATAATTCCTAGCTATTTTGTTATATATAATTAGTTTATAATAAATAACAAGCATTTTTAAGTGTTTAAAAGGAATATTCCATAAAAAAGTGCAATTCAAATAAAGGTCTAAACAGAGTGAAAAATACGGGAGCAGAGCATAAGGGTGAAATCACATGGATGCGTCAAACGCTGCGTCATAATGAGAAAGAGGGAGACAGAGATATATTTACGTCTTTCTCTTTCTAATTTCGACGCACGTTTGACGGTTCCAAGTGATTTCACCCTTAGACAAAAAAGAACAGAAATAAATATTCTCAGTCTTTTTTTATCTCATTCCCTGCTGCCGTTTAACCATATTTAATCTGCGTTGGCCATAAGTACGAAAATTAAAACTTTTTTAAAAATAAAAAAAAGTTAAACTTCTTTAATCTTTTTCCTCCTTAAATTATATACTTTAAGGTTAATTAGAAGTTAAATAAGATTATAGATTCCAAAGAAAATATTAAAAATTTTATTTAATAGCTTCTTACGTAACCATAAACAATTTAAAAATGAAGCTTAGCTACCCAGCCCTGCGCGCGAGTTCACAGCCCTGAACAATGTCAGTAAATAAACAAATTTACTATAATGTGCATTTGCCCGACACGTTGAATATAGAATTTTTAAAAGAGCTCGCTGATTGGCCGGTAATATTTCCGGGAAGATTACCAGCCAATCAGCGAGCTCCTTTAGGAATTCTAAATTCCGTGTGTTGGGCAAATGCTCATTCTGGAATTTTTGGATTCGGGATGTTTTAAGACTTTGATAAACGAAATTTCGGTTAGTTAAATATTCGGATTCAATGAAGTATTAATTTATAATTAAGCTCAAGTTATTAAATGACAAATTAAAACGTAGCATTTATATTATTTTAGTGATTGCTTCAAAGTCGAATTTAAAGTAGAATATAAATCTTCGTTATATTAAAATTCTATTTTAACATCCATATTTAATCTTTAAAGTAGACTACTTTAAAATATGTATATTTAATCACGTTGTAAATTATCTATATATTTAATTACAATTTTTAAGTATTTCTTAATTATCAATTAAGCAAACGATTTCACATTTGGAACAAGTTACATAAACTAATTGTAAGAGAAAAAAAACTTTATGCATAATCCTTTTAAAATAAATTTAAAATATATAAAGTCAATCGTTCTATCTGAAATAGTTGTTTTGCCACAACGTCCACACGTGTTATTTGCTAATTATTTATTCATTATTTTTCTGTTTGCTCTCAGATAATAAATGGATATTTTATTAAGATTATCGAAAATATTTCTTTCATTTAGATAATAAGGTGAATTAATTTGCCGATTAACCTAAAACTATTAACATTTTTATGAGCATAATTATATCATCAACCAGCTTTATAAAGCTGAGTAGAAAAAATGAGTCTTAATTGTGTCATAAAGCGCATCAGATTATAATCTATTACTTTTCTAAGTTCAATTGAAAAAACAGTAAGTTTTTAAAAAATTAATAATGATAAAGATAATCAATAATTGGTTTTTTACAACTCGAATCACCATTTACCAGATTTTTTTCATCTAATTTTGTCAAACGATTGCTCATTTTGTTTTTTTTAAACATTTTCTAAAATTTTGGTCAATTTTTTTCAGACTATTTTCTTAAATCACAAAATTACAAATATTCACTATAAATTTGAAGAAAGACGGAAAATATTAAATAATTATTATTTGACGACAAATTTTGGCTCAACTGAATTTTTTCTGAAACATATACAAATACAACGGAACTTTCAAAACTTGGTAAATTAAACCTTGGTAATTATTTGTATTATTTTGTGTGAAAAACCAGTTTTTAGTTTGAGGTTATGTCAATTGGTCCCTTTTCCGAATATTCAACTTTTTACAAAATTATATATTTTAGCACCAAAACAAATAATCCGGTGGTTGAACAAGTTGAGTAGTTTTTTTTTCTTTTTACAAAAACACTTCAACTGTTTATCTGTTCAAATTCCGCTTTTGTTATGTGACACATAGTTTTAGTTAATTAACACTTTCTCGCAATTTTCAAGAAAGTTTTTTTCAGAAATTTTTAACTTTTTACATTTTGTTATGAATTATACCTATCAAAATATTAAAAATAATATTAGTTCGGTTTCTGTCCGATATTTTAAGCAGGGCGGGGTTATAAACTAATGCGCAGGGCTGGGTAGTTTCTCGTCATTTTCAAATTGTCTAATATTACGTAAAACGCAATCAAGGAATTTTTTTTAAGCACTTGAAAGTGCTTATTATCTATTATAGACTTATTATTTCACAATAATTAACAGATTACAAAAAAAATGCACGGAAATTTTGTCTAAACGGACAAAAATTTACATGTGAGTAATAGAGACAAACTGTGTATCCGTCGAGGCGCATGAATATTCCCTAAAACGCATTTAGCCTAAATTCCATTTAACCTAAAACCATTTAACCTAAAATGCATTTAGCCTAAAAAGCATTTAGCCTAAACTGCATTTAACACTAAATTCCATTTAACCTAAATTCTATTTAACCTAAATGCAATTTAACCTAAATCTCATTTAACCTAAAATGCATTTAATCTAAATCTCATTTAACCTAAAATGCATATAACCTAAATCTCATTAAACCTAAAATGTATATAACCTAAATCTCATTTAACCTAAAATGCATATAACCTAAATCTCATTTAACCTAAAATGCATATAACCTAAATCTCATTTAACCTAAAATGCATTTAATCTGAAATGCAGTAAGCCTAAATTTCATTTAATCTAAATCTCAATAAATCTAAAATGCATTTAGTCTAAAACCCACTTAACCTAAATTTCATTTAATCTAAATCCCATTTATCCGAAAATGCATTGAGCCTAAAATTCACTTAACCAAAATTCCATTTAACCTAAATCCCATTTAGCTTAAAACCAATTAAACTTAAATTCCATTAAACCTTAATCCCATTTTACCTAAAATGCATTCAGCCTAAGGCCTTTTAACCTAAAATACATTTAACCTAAAATACATTTAATCTAAAATGCATTCAGCATAAATTTCATTTAAACCAAATCTTATTTTACCTATAGATTCCATTCAACCTAAAAAGCATTCAGCCTAAATTTCATTTAAAATAAAATGTATTCAACCTAAATGTCATTTAACCTAAATCCTATTTTACCTAAATTCCATTTAAACTAAATTTCATTTAACCTAAATCTCATTTAACCTAAAATGGATTCAGCCTAAATTTCATCTAACCTAAATTCCAGTTAACCTAAATCCCATTTGACCTAAACTTCATTCTGCCTAATATGCATTGAGCCTAAAATGCATTCAGCCTAAATTCCACTTTACCTAAATTGTCAATTTTAGATAAAATGGGAGTTAGGATAAGTGGTTTTAGGCTAAATGGAATTTAGTTAAAATGAAATTTAGGTTGAATGCAATTTAGGTGAAATGGGATTTAGGTTAAATGGAATTTAGGCTAAATGCTTTTTAGGTAAAATGGAATTTAATTTAAATAATATTCAGGTTAAATAAAATTTAGGCTGAATGTATTTTAGGTTAAATGGAATTTAGGCTGAGTGCATTTTAGGTTAAATGGGATTTAGGTTAAAGAGGATTTAGGTTAAATGAAATTTGGTTCAAATGGCTTTTAGGTTAAATGGAATTTTGGTTAAATAAAATTTAGGCTCAATGCATATTAGGCAGAATGGAGTTTAGGTCAAATGGGATTTAGGTTAAATGGAATTAAGGTTAAATAAAATTTAGGCTGAGTGCATTTTAGGTTAAATGGGATTTAGGTAAAATGGAATTTAGGCTTAATGCATGTTAGGTAAAATGGGATTTAGGTTAAATAAAATTTAAGCTGAATGTATTTTCGGTTAAATGGAATTTAGGCTAAGTGCATTTTAGGTTAAATGGGATTTAGGTTAAATAGGATTTAGGTTAAATGAAATTTGGTTCAAATAGCTTTTAGGTTAAATGGAATTTTGGTTAAATAAAATTTAGGCTCAATGCATATTAGGCAGAATGGAGTTTAGGTCAAATGGGATTTAGGTTAACTGGAATTTAGGTTAAATGAAATTTAGGCTGAATGCATTTTAGGTTAAATTAGATTTAGGTTAAATGAAATTTAGTTCAAATGGAATTTAGGTATAATAGGATTTAGGTTAAATGACATTTAGTTTAAATACATTTTATTTTAAATGAAATTTAGGCTGAATGCTTTTTAGGTTGAATGGAATCTATAGGTAAAATGAGATTTGGTTTAAATGAAATTTATGCTGAATGCATTTTAGATTAAATGCATTGTAGGTTAAAAGGCTGAATGCATTTTAGGTAAAATGGGATTAATGTTTAACGGAATTTAGGTTAAATTGGTTTTAAGCTAAATGTCATTTAGGTTAAATGAAATTTAGGCTGATTGCAGTTTAGATAAAATGAAATTTAGGTTAAATGGATTTTAGGTTAAATGGGATTTAGGTTAAATGAAATTTAGGTAAACTGGATTTAATGTAAAATTTAGGCTAAATACATTTTAGATTTATTAAGATTTAGATTAAATGAAATTTAGGCTAAATGCATTTTAGGTTTAATGAGATTTACGTTAAATACATTCTAGGTAAAATGGTATTTAGGTTAAATAGAATTTAGCTTAAGTGAGATTTAGGTTGAATGCAGTTTAGGCTAAATGCATTTTAGGTTAAATGAGATTTAGGTTAAATGGGATTTAGGTTAAATAGAATTTAAGTTAAATGGGATTTAGGTTGAATGAAGTTTAGGCTAATAGCTTTTTAGTCTAAATGCATTTTAGTTTAATTAAGATTTAGTTTACATGAAATTTAGGCTGAATGCATTTTAGATTAAATGCATTTTAGGTTAAATGAGATTTAGGTTAAATGGGATTTAGGTTAAATAGAATTTAGGTTAAATGTTATTTAGTCTGAATGCAGTTTAGGCTAACCACTTTACCTAAATTGTCAATTTTAGATAAAATGGGATTCAGGATAAGTGGTTTTAGGCTAAATGGAATTTAGTTAAAATGAAATTTAGGTTGAATGCAATTTAGGTGAAATGGGATTTAGGTTAAATGGAATTTAGGCTAAATGCTTTTTAGGTAAAATGGAATTTAATTTAAATAATATTTAGGTTAAATAAAATTTAGGCTGAATGTATTTTAGGTTAAATGGGATTTAGGTTAAATAGAATTTAGGTTAAATGTGATTTAGTCTGAATGCAGTTTAGGCTAAATGCTTTTTAGGCTAAATGCATTTTAGGGTAAATGGTTCTAGGTTAAATGGGATTTAGGCTTTATGGGTTTTAGGAAATATCCATGTGCCTCTATCTGTCCCTCTTACTCCAATGTAGATTTTGCTATTTAGACAAAAGTTAGTTATAAATTCTTAGCCTTTCTGTTCTATAATTATAGTTTATAATAAATAGTAAGCTTTTCTAAGTATTTTTCGTCGTTCTAGAACTCTATTAGTTTTTTTTGTCCAAAAATTGATAATTTAAAAAAAAAAATTTTTTATTAGTTTTTTTGGTATGGCTTTTAGGAGATGGTGTTTCTGGTTATCAATTGTAAGAATTCGTGGTCATATGAATACGATTTAATTTTAAAATTTGTGTCCGCCATATTGAATCCGACATTTCGAATGTCTAAAAACTGACATCATATTATCAGCAACCCTAAAAAACCCCAAGTATTTTGTATTTTTTTAATGTAGTTTCCTGATGAAACCGTCATTTTGAGGTTATGTTGTGAGTGTCTGTTTTGAGAAAGAATATCCCAGTATATATTTGTCCAGAAACTTAAATAAATAATTTTTTCCAGGCACCAAACAAAGATGTCGCTCAAAATCCTCTTTTGGAGTCTTCTCGAATTTCTCGTCATAGTTAATACTTTGGCAGGCAACATTTGCGAAAATTCACTCAGCAACTGTACATGCAATTCACCTTATCTGGAATGTGGCAACTCTTTTAAAGTCGTCAATAAACAAAAAGACGTTTATAAAATAATATGCATTGGCGACTCTGATCTGTCGAATTTTAACTATCGCATTTATTTTGCCTCTTCAGCAGACCAATCCGCCAAACAAGAGATACATTTGAGAAAGTGTAAAATTCGAGATAATACCGACTTGAGCAAATTATCCAATCTGCGCATTTCTAACCAGGTTGTCGAAAAAGTTCCATGGTCTCTGGTAATTTCAGGCTCGGAGGAAGTGAGTCTCTCGAGATACAACAATTTTCAGGGTCTTGACAATTTGACGTCAATCTTAATGAAGGACAATAAAAAATTGACTCTAGAATTGGGCGCATTCGATGGATTAGGTAAAGTCGGAAAAATGGTTTTGCGCAACAATATGCTAATGGAAATGAACAACAATGTGTTTCAAGGATTGGAAAACTTGAGAAAATTGAATCTCAATAGAAATAAAATCTCCTCTTTGAAAAACAAACCTTTTCTGTTTCTGTGCCAACTGACTGACTTGGACCTCAGTAAAAATGAGCTGGTGATACTTTCAAACAACTCTTTTCTGGGATTATACAAATTGCAGAATCTTCAACTCAGTGGCAATTTTTTAACTACCCTGATCAATCATCCATTCCAGTGGATGAAAAATCTCCAATTTTTGGACCTCAGTGACAATAGACTAACGGAACTCGATGAAAATGCATTTCTTGGATTGGAAAGTTTATGGGTACTCGATTTATCGGACAATAGTCTGATCTCTTTACAGGAACCTTTCACTCATCTTGTTCAACTAAATATCATGGATCTTGGTAACAATAATCTAGAAATACTAGAAGAAAATGTGTTCAAAGGATTGGATAATTTGTCTCGATTGAATCTCTCTGGGAATCATTTGGCCTCGTTAGAGGGTGGAGCTTTTGTGAATTTGCAAAAACTGGATAGATTGAATCTGAGTGGAAACAGCCTGAGAGAACTGACTGAAAATTCATTGCTGGGAATGGACTTTTTGTTGACACTGGATCTCACGAATAATAGTTTAAGCTCGTTAAAAAATGCACCTTTCGGGAAAATGCGTGCTTTGTATGATTTGAGTCTTGCTAATAATAATTTAACAGAACTTGAGGAAGATGCGTTTCAAGGATTGGACAATTTAATAACATTGAGTCTATCGGAGAATCGTTTGAGCTCGTTGGAGAGTGAACCTTTTAAAAAACTGCATTCACTGGACTTTTTAAACCTTAGTTACAATAATTTAACGATTTTGACCAATAGTTCGTTTGTAGGATTGCACAATTTGACAAAACTTTTTATTCGTGGCAATTCGGTAAGTTTGATGATGAATAAGCCTTTTGACTGGATGGAGAAATTGAAAATTCTCGACTTGTAACTAAAAATTCGAATTTAAGTGTTTTGTATTTTGTCAGATTTGAAATTGTATCAATATTATTTGCAATAGTGACCTTAATTATTATTAGCTACAGCTGAGCATGTATTTGTGCACTTGAACACTAGTGCGCATGTATTTATGCGCTAGAACACTTGTGCGCATGTATTAGTGCGCTACATAACTTGTGCGCATGTATTTGTGCACTACAACACTTGTGCGCATGTATTTGTGCGCGAGAACACTTGTCCGCATGTATTTGTGCGCTACATAACTTGTGCGCATGCATTTATGCGCTACATAGCTTGTGCGCTTGTATTTGTGCGCTACAACACTTGTGCGCATGTATTTGTGCGCTACATAATTTGTGTGCGTGTATTTGTGCGCTACAAGACTTGTGCGCATGTATTCGTGAGCTACAACATTTATGCGCATGTATTTGTGCGCTACATAACTTATGCGCATGTATTTGTGCTCTACAACACTTGTGCGCATGTATTTGTGCGCTACATAACTTGTGCGCATGTATTTGTGCGCTAGAACACTTGTGCGCATGTATTCGTGAGCAACAACATTCATGCGCATGTATTTGTGAGCTACAACACTTGTGCGCATGTATTTGTGCCCTACAACACTTGTGCACATGCATTTGTGCGCTACAACAATAGTGCACATGTATGCGCTAAAATACTTTTACGCATTTATTTTGAGGTTAACGTTGCAAAAACAACTTTTATGTAATTATATGAAACCATTTTATTCATTATCAAAACATTTTGTTACTTGATCCTGCTGTATTGTAAAATAAATAAAATTTTTTGTAACTTCGTTTATAGCGTTGTGGATATCGTGGTTGAAATTCAAATGTGTGTGTTATTGGTTCGATCCCACCAACCGTGAATTTTTTTTTTTTCTTATTTATTTGTTAAGATATAAGTATGCGTGATAGTATAAGTATACGCACATGTAAAATAAATTATATTGTATATTATTAATTAAAATGAATTGTATTAAGATAATAATATAATTTTTTATGGAATAAAAATAATTTTCTTCAAGAAAAAATTTTTGAAAATTGGACCAAAAATCAATTTTAATCCTATTTAATACACAAGTACACTTTTTATTTGAATGTAACTAATTTTAATCAAAGTTTGGGTTCAACATGCCCCGTGGTAAACAATTAGATAAAAATTCTAAATCATCTCTCAAAATTTATAGAAATATTCTAAATTATGTTTTATCAACTTTTTTCTCTAACAAAACTGTAGTTTAACCTCAAAATATTCCTATTGAATTTTAATTTTCTATTGATTATTCTTAATCAATAATTAACTTGTCTTTATAAAACTGCTGTTACCATTATGATGTTGATTGTACGGATTTTAAAACAAATCCACATTGAATTTGACACTTGTATCAGGAGAATATGATTTAAGAGGAGTTTTTGGCGGGGAAAGTAATAGAATTCAAAAATTACATTAGTTTAGAAATGGAGAAAATATAAATTTACACAAAATATCTAAAATAGTATCAGGATAATATGAGGTTGAAAGAGGTTCAACTCAAAAATCCACTTACCATGAGGAAAATTTTAACTAAACAGTTTTGGAATCTAAAAATTGTATCAGGAGCATATGATTTAGAAGGAGTTTTTGGCGGGAAAGACTGTACAATTCAAAGAAAAATAATTCTAAAATAGAGAAAAATGAACATAACATAAAAATAAATAGTATCAGGATAGAATGAGGATAGAGGAGGTTCATCTTTCCCCCTACGTTAAAATTGTGATATGTAATACTGCTCTCAAAATTTCTAGATACGTTTTTAATTACTTTTAACTTAATTTAAAATTGATAAAAAAAATTTGTTAACCTAAAAATACTTTTTATAATTTATTTTACTATCGTTTCTTGATTTAGAATAAACTTTTTACCATAAAACTGCTTTTTTCACTATCTTGTTGATGTAGAGAAACGTAACAAAATCCATTTGGAATCTGAAAATCGTATCAGGAGAACATAAAGTTGCAGGAGTTTTTGGCGGGAAAAATATTGGCATTCAAATTACTTAAGTTCTAAAATGTATAAATTTTTAAATAGAACTAAAATCGAAAAGAGTATCAGGAGAATATCAGACGAGAGGAGGTTTATCTTGCCCCGTACGTTGAAATTGTGGAAATAATGCTCTAAAAATTTCTAGATACCTTTTTAACTACTTTTTACATAATTTTCCATTGTTAAAAAATTATTTTAACCTAAAAATACATTTAATAATTTATTCTACTGCTGTTTATTAATTTAGAATATACTTTTTATCATAAAACTGCTATTTTTGCTATTTTGTTGATTCATAGAAATGAAACAAAATCCATTTGGAATCTAAAAATCGTATCAGGAGCACATGAAGTTACAGGAGTTTTCGGCGGGAAAAATAGTGGCATTCAAATTACTTGAGTTCTAAAATGTATAAATTTTTATATAAATCTAAAAATCGAAAAAAGTATCAGGAGAATATAAGGAAAAAGGAGGTTTATCTTGCCCCGTACGTTGAAATTGTGACAATAAAGCTCTAAAAATTTCTAGATACCTTTTTTACTACTTTTTACATAATTTTCCATTGTTAAAAAATTATTTTAACCTAAAAATACATTTAATAATTTATTCTACTGCTGTTTATTAATTTAGAATATACTTTTTATCATAAAACTGCTATTTTTGCTATTTTGTTGATTCATAGAAATGAAACAAAATCCATTTGGAATCTAAAAATCGTATCAGGAGCACATAAAGTTACAGGAGTTTTCGGCGGGAAAAATAGTGGCATTCAAATTACTTGAGTTCTAAAATGTATAAATTTTTATATAAATCTAAAAATCGAAAAAAGTATCAGGAGAATATAAGGATAAAGGAGGTTTATCTTGCCTTTTACGATAAAATTGGGACAATAATGCTCTCAAAGTTTCTAGATACGTTTTTAATTACTTTTTACTTAATTTTACATTGATAAAAAATTATTTTAAACCTAAAAATAGATTTTATTATTTATTGAACTGTTGTTTATTGATTTAGAATATTGTTTTTGACACAAAACTGCTATATTTGCTATTTTGTTGATTCATAGAAATGAAACAAAATCCATTTGGAATCTAAAAATCGTATCAGGAGCACATAAAGTTACAGGAGTTTTTGGCGGGAAAAATAGTGGCATTCAAATTACTTGAGTTCTAAAATGTATAAATTTTTATATAAATCTAAAAATCGAAAAAAGTATCAGGAGAATATAAGGATAAAGGAGGTTTATCTTGCCCCGTACGTTAAAATTGTGACAATAAAGCTCTCAAAATTTCTAGATACGTTTTTATTACTTTTTACTTAATTTTACATTAATAAAAAATTATTTTAACCTAAAAGTACATTTTATTATTTATCGTACTGTTGTTTATTGATTTAGAATATAGTTTTTAAAATAAAACTGCTGTTTTCACTATCTGGTTGATGTAGAGAAACGTAACGAAATCCATTTGGAATCTGAAAATCGTATCAGGAGAATATAAAGTTGCAGGAGGTTTTGGCGGGAAAAATAGTGGCATTCAAATTACTTAAGTTCTAAAATGGATAAATTTTTAAATAGAACTAAAATTGAAAAAAGTATCAGGAGAATATAAGAATAAAGGAGGTTTATCTTGCCCCTTACGTTAAAATTGGGACAATAATGCTCTTAAAATTTCTAGATACGTTTTTAATTACTTTTTACTTAATTTTACATTGTTAAAAAATTATTTTAACCTTAAAAGACATTTAATAATTTATTCTACTGCTGTTTATTAACATAAAATATACTTTTTATCATAAAACTGCTATATTCGCTATCTTGTTGATTCATAGAAATGAAACAAAATCCATTTGGAATCTAAAAAACGTATTAGGAGCACATAAAGTAGCAGGAGTTTTGGCGGGAAGAATCGGTGCTATTCAAATTAGCTAAGTTCTAAAATGGATAAATTTTTAAATAGAACTAACATCGTAAAGAGTATCAGGAGAATATGAGGCTAAAGGAGGTTCATCTTGCCCCGTACGTTGAAATTGTAATAATAATGCATTCAAAATTAGTAGATACGTTTTTAATAACTTTTTACTTCATTCTTTATTGACACAAACATATTTTAACCTAAAAATACATTTTATAATTTATCCTACTGTTGTTTATTGATTTAGAATATGCTTCTTACCATAAAACTGCTTTTTTCTCTATCTTGTTGATGTAGAAAAATGTAACGAAATCCATTTGGAATCTGAAAATCGTATCAGGAGCACATGAAGTCGCAGGAGTTTTTGGCGGGAAAAATTGGTGCTATTCAAATTAGTTAAGTTCTAAAATGGATAAATTTTTAAATAGAACTAACATCGAAAAGAGTATCAGGAGAATATGAGGCTAAAGGAGGTTCATCTTGCCCCGTACGTTGAAATTGTGACAATAAAGCTCTCAAATTGAAATGTAACGAATTCCATTTGGAATCTAAAAAACGTATTAGGAGCACATAAAGTAGCAGGAGTTTTGGCGGGAAGAATCGGTGCTATTCAAATTAGTTAAGTTCTAAAATGGATAAATTTTTAAATAGAACTAACATCGTGAAGAGTATCAGGAGAATATGAGGCTAAAGGAGGTTCATCTTGCCCCATACGTTGAAATTGTAATAATAATGCATTCAAAATTAATAGATACGTTTTTAATTACTTTTTACTTAATTTTTTATTGACATAAACATATTTTAACCTAAAAATACATTTTATAATTTTTCCTACTGTTGTTTATTGATTTAGAATATAATTCTTACCATGACACTGCTTTTTCCTATATCTTGTTGATGTAGAAAAATGTAACGAAATCCATCTGCAATCTGAAAATCGTATCAGGAGTATATAAAGTTACAGGAGTTTTTGGCGGGAACAACTGGTGCTATTTAAAATACCTAAATTCTAAAATAGATAAATTTTTTAATAAAATTATAATCGAAAAAAGTATCAGGAGAATATGAGTCTTGAAGATCTTCATCTTGCCCTGTACGTTACAATTATGACAAAAATGCTTTCAAAATTTCCGGAAACTTTTGAAATTACTTTTATTTTTCCTTAATTAAAAAGTTATTTTAACCCTAAAAAATAGTGATAAATTTTTTACCGTTTATTAATTTAACAATATTCTTTTTATCAAAAAACTGCTTTTGTCACTATTTTCTTAATTGTGTAAAATTGTAACTTAATCTATTTGGAATCTGAAAATCGTATTAGGATAATGTTTTAAGAGGAGTTTTTCACGGGAGAAATAAATAAAAAATTAGAAAATTAAGTAATAGAATAATTAATGATTTTAAAAAATTACTAAATAGAAAAAAAAACTAACTAGAAAAAAGTTATTTCACTAGATTGCATTACCGATTGACCGCATGGCAGAAATCCACATTATCGATCGACCACTACCACCGGTCGATAAAACAGATAATTCAAATAATCTCAACTAAAAGGATATTATAGATTAACTAATCACAGTAATTTTAAAATTAAGCGTTTTTTTTTTAATGGAACAGGAATAATGAAAATCAACAATAAAAACACAATATTTGTATAGTCTTGTTTTTTATTTTTTCGACTCTACCTCCATATAGTGTACATGTAATTTTAAATGTCGGCATGACTTAATCATACGTTTTTATTATTTTATACATATTCAACATGCGTATAAACGTCGAAGAATTAGAGATTCTCTGTTACTCCTTATAATTTCCATTTTGACGCGTAGACTTTTCTTTTAATATACTTTTTTTTTTATTCATTTGTTTATTTTTATTTTTTTTTCATATATCTGCACATTAACACTCAATAATGGACAGGAGCGCTACTGCAATCTATATTATAATTCATCATCATTTAATTACTAAAATTCTTATTGTATTCCTATCAAAGTTTTTGTCACTTTTCAATCGACGATCGCTAACTTCCGAGTTTTAACTCTAGATATGTAATTACGAATTACCCACTTTTCGATTTTCTCGTATTATAATTCGCTTTTACAATCAAGCTCCTCGTCCACTTAATTATCAATAAAACATTTATTATTTCTTAATTTTTCTTTTAATATAATCTAAAACAAAACAAAAAATCACACAAACTGAGAAAATACAATTTTACAAATTACACATTTTATTAAAATACAATTTTGTTCCGAATCTATAAGTCTAGATTTATAATAAAAGGTACTTTTCAGTCTTTTCGATAATCTCAGCCAATTAAAAATTTCATTTCCTTTAATATATTTTTCTTCATTTTATTACAACTTTTTTGAATTTTCCAACAATTTTAAATTTAGATGCATTGGATGCAATATTAACTTGTAATTGATTAAACTCGGGGAAAATTTTTAATGTGTCGGTAAAGTAGGTTTCTTTAGGTATAATTACCGACCGATAGTAAGTTAGGAATTTTATCAACCAACAGTCGGTAAAGTAGAGATCCGTCAATAACATTACCGACAGTCGGTAATTTTTATGCCTAAATCAATGCAAGTCGGTAATACCAATTTATCGACTGTCAGTAATGTATTGTTTTAAATGTATTTTTAAACACAGAAGATAATTTAGATCTTAGGAATAAATTTTACCGACAGTTATACACAGAAAAGTCGGTAATACACCGACAATTGTGAGTAGAAACCTGCACTACCGACCATAGTACCCCAGCGGGTAATATAGGAATTTGTCAATAATTTTACCGACTGTCGGTAATTTAGTTTTCTGTAGGTATAATACCATCTGATGGTAATTAATCCAACAGTCGGTAATTTTTTATAAAAACACTTGTCTCTTTTTTCAACAAGAGTCCATTTTTTTCTCATTGATTTTTGTAAAAATACGTTTGATTCTGTGGACAAGGAACTTGATTTTTCTTATAAATTACCATTCTTCGAACACTGAAGGTTTCTTAATAATATAATAATATTATTGTTATTATTATTATTATAATTATAATAATTATTATTATTATTTTCCATACTTAAAACTTGATAGCGCTTAGTTGATGCCATGTTTTTTATTCAAGTTATTTAATAGAAGTCGCCTTGTTTCGAGCTAAAAAAGTACCTTAAGCAACGTCAATATAAAATATCTTAAGAGCTAGTGTAATATAATTTTGTTTTCCGCACTCACTCTCTTTCTCTCTCTTTCTCTCTCTATCTCTCTTTCTCTCTTGCACTCTCGTCGATCTTGAACATCGGCGTTATTTTCACCTCGGATAAATCAGAACATTTTTGTGGTGTCGAATATCAAAAATTATAATTTCACTTGACAAATTTCCCCCGACACGGACAATTAAAATAAAAAAAAACAAATAATCTGTTTTTTTTCCACTCAAGAAATAAATTTTAATTAAAAATTTTAATTATCAGCCCCGGGGGAAAATTCGATAACTTTCAATTCTCTTTTTTTTTCCTGCAACGACAATGAGATTTCTCGAATTTTTCCTTAAACAATCCGTCCTCACCATAACTCTCCACTTCAACTTCCACATTTTATATCACAGACTAAAAAATGCTTTGGTCTACAAAACTTGTTGATTTTCATTTACCTTTGTCTTAACTTCCTCGCGTTAATCTAGCGCACAAATAAAAAACCTTATTTTTCGTTTGTTTGTTTTTTTTTTACTTTTAAATAAAAGTATTTCGTTTATAAAAAGCTCTTCAACTGAAAAGCTGGTGTAGTCTCTTTTTTTTTTTTTTGTTCTATTCAGTGATTTTCTCAAAATGTAGTGCCGATGCCGAGGTGAAGAAATGTTTTTATTTAATTAGAAAATAAAAAGTGCATTAAATAAATTAAGACATATTCAATAATTGTATCCCAAGAGCTCAGGTAGCACCGTAAAAACTGTAAAAAATCGCAAAACGATTTACAAATTATATAGCTATAAGAAGTATAACAATAGACTCTACCGTTGATTGAAAATAAAGCAGATTTTTTTTTTTTTTTTTAATCTGAATATTTTCAGTCGAGTAGAGAATCTGTAATATAACGCAAAATCAACGAGTCTCTAATATTTAAAATGTCACTATTTTTAAGATCGTAACACTTAATAGTAACTCTTATTTTTAATATGACAACGTATGATATTTCTTAATCCAGTTCCACGTCTGTGCAATTTTTTCCCCATTGGATTTTTACAATTTCCACCAATTTTCCTCATCTCGCAAAAATCTTGTGTAAATTTCTTGAAAAACAAGAAAAAAAAATTTTTTCTTTTTCAAACTCTTGGATAATAAAGACGATGTGTCTCGGATCGAAAAAGAGTTTTGTTTTAATCTATCGATTCACTAATTTGACAAATAAATTTGTAACTTGATTTGTAACTCGCTAAGATGAATTTTTCTTTTTCTTTTTAAATACACTATTTAATATGTTAATGTCAGCAACTCTAATTTTTCATTATAACAATTACTACAATAATGAAAAACAAAAAAAAACTCGTTTCTTTCAATGAAAAATATCTCTGTAGGCATTTTCAACGGGAGTTTAAAAAGCAATATTTTGCAAATTATCTCAGAGTTAGAAAAGTCTGGCAATGAAATAATTGCTCATTGCAAGACTTAGATACTCCGTCAGGCTTTCTTGGCTAAAAGAGCATCAATTAATCTCAATTTGGCTTTAGTTTGTTTATAAGATTCGTAAATCATAACAACTTGTGGTCCTCGATCTTCTCTCTGCATTCTGCGACCGGCTCTTGCCTCAAATTGTACCTCCAGTTCTTTTAGTGAGCGACGAAGACGCTTTTTTTCTTCTCTCGTAACTCGTTGTTGCGCCAAGAGTTCTTCCCTGCAAAAAAAACAACAGTCGGTAATGAAAATTTCTGTAAACAATATTATTATCATCAGTCGGTAATGAAAATTTATTTAAAACTGTTTTATTGACAGTCGGTAATGTAGATTTCTACCTTTCCCAAATTATGCAAAACATATTTCTGCTTTAACACATGTTGGTATAGTAGATGTCTACTTTAGCCGAAATTGCAAATGTAGATTTCAACTTTAACAAACGTCGATAATGTAGATTTCTTTTGATTAATTTGCTGATCATTAGTTGAGAAATTTTTCTAGAAAGCAGAATTCTGCATTACCGACTACTGATATGTACAGTGTTTTAATGAGTTAACGATTTTATCAGCAGTTGGTAATGAAAATTTCTATAAACTGTTTATCACCAATCGATAATGTAGATATCTACTTTCCCCAAAGTAGGCAGAATATATTTCCGATTTATCCCAGTTGGTATAGAAGATATCTACTTAATCAACAATTGCAAATGTAGATTTCGACCTTAACAAAAAAGTTGGTAATGTAGATTTCTATTTTTTCAAAAATACCCTATTTTTCAAAAGTCAATAATGAAAAATCTCTACAAACTGTTTTATCATCTGTCGTGAATTTAGATTTCTACCTTTCCCAAAGTATGCAAGGTATATTTCTGCTTTAACCCATGTTGTTACAGTAGATATCTACATTAGTCGAAGTTGCAAATGTAGATTTCTACCTAATTAAAAATACAATTAGTAATGTAGATTTCTACTTTACCAAGAATCGATAATATAGATTTTTACCTTTTCAAAAAAGGCGACATATATTTATGATTTAAACTCTGTTGATATAGTAGAAAACTTCCATATAAGAAGTTGCGAATGTAGATTTCTACTTTACCAAAAAACAGTGTTTAATGTAGTTTTCTACTTTCTCAACAGTCGATAAGGTAGATTTCTTTTGATAAATTTCCCAACCATAAATTGGGTACAATTTTGTCCCTAACAGAATTCTGTATTACCGACTACTGAGTTGTATAGTGTTTTAAACAGTAAACGATTTTATTATCAATTGATAATGGAAATTTCTGTAAACTGTTTTATCATCAGTCGTTAATGTAGATTTCTACCTTTCCTAAAGCTAGCAAGAAATATTTCTACTTTAATTTATGTTGATATAGTAGATTTCTACTTTAACCGGAACAGGTGGTAATGTAGATTTCTACTCTAGCAACAGTCGATAATGTAGGTTTCTACTTTAACAACAGTCGATAATGTAGATTTCTACTTTAACAACAATCGATAATGTATATTCCTGTTGATAAATCTCCCGATCATCAGTTTGCTAGAATTTTATCGATAATAGAATTCTGTATTACCGACTGCTGATATTAATGGTGTTAATTTTAATTCAAAAAACACTTACTGTGGTAAAGAGTGAAGACTCTCCCCAGTTCCTCGACTTCCTTCGCTACTGCTGTGCTGACTATCGCTATCAGTTGGAAACTGATCCATGGTATCGATACAATCCAAAATTCCTCGATGTGACATGTCTGGCTCGCTGGCTCTTCTCTCTCCCTCTGCTTGATTTCCGGGTATAAACGAGGACGTAAAATCCATCGCTTCGTGTTCCAAAATTGTTGCCAACTCCGACATACTGTCTTTGTTTTTATTCTGCAAAAGAGAGTAAAATTATTACCGACTGGTGGTAACATTACCGACCCACGGTAATATTATCGACACAAATCTGCATTACCGACTGTAGGTAAAAATGATTTTAAACTTAAATTATGCAAAAATGATTAAAAAAAGAAACACTAACCGCTCCGCTTCTGATTAAAAGCCTCTTGAGTGTTCTGTATTTATCATAAAGTGGTCTAACAATGACACGATCTTCTTTTGACACAGGTCTGCCAAAAACATTTTCAATGTGTAAAAGTGCCTTCTGAACGGCTGTTTTCTCATCCATCAACTGCTCATACGTGAGTTCCTCCATATTCTCAGTTCTGTCGTATTTAATTCTCTTCTCGGACAATTTTCTCTCGATATCATTGATCATCTCCTCCATTGAACTCGTTCTTGACTTTTCCTGACTATTATTATTATTTGACGGACTCTCGTCAAGGGCATTATTATTCTTGCGCAATAAAACACCGACCACATCTTCCTTTAGGCTCTTGTGCTCTTTTCGAACTTTGTTCAACTCTGAGCAGAGTTTTTTAATGTCACGATTGCTCATTTTGTCCGAGTGACTTGGACGATAGCCAAAATTCGCCTCGAATTCTTCCTCGTAACGTTTAATTTTTTTCTTCAGGCCGCTTATGTGTTTAGCCAGATTTTTTAGACTAATGTCGCTCGCATTTGGAGTATCGTGTTGATCCTCATCTTCAGAATAGAATCTTCTCGGGATTAGAAGAGAGTTTCTCGGTGACAGCATAGCTTCTACTCTTGCGTTTGTTTCTTCATCCTGGAATTATAAATTTTCGAGAATTAATAAATAAAATTTTAGTTTTAGTTTTTTTTTTTAATTGAGAGAAAAAATGAAAATTTACATTTTCCTGGCGATGCTGAAAGCCCCAATTGGTCAAAGTTGGATTATTGGAATCGTCGTGCTCGACAATTGGAGGACGAGCGGGAGATGGAGATCTGCTTGGACCGCTGCTCAACATTTCCAAAAAACTTGGACCCGTTGTTTGAATATTGGGACTCTTTGGACCCGGATAATTCTCTGAATTTTCTTCATTCTCCTGAAACAGTAAATTAAAATTAAATATTAAATTTCGTTTGGTAAATTGGTGGAAAAATAAAAAATAATTTAAAAATCAGCATGTCTAGCTAATAATGATTTTGAATTTTGAGGATCGTAAACTACAATTTTCTTAGAGCTATTCGCTTAAATAATTAATAAAAAAAAATATATAATTTATTATAATTAATAAAATTTATACTAGTTGAATATTAAGTGAATTGAATAAAATATTAAGATGAGTTTTAGAAATAGCTACAAAAAAATTGGGATAAAATTTTAAAACATGAGAAATACAATGAAAAAAAAGAAAAAATAAAGAAATTATGAAAAAAAGGTTAAAAATATTGAATATTTTCAATCTGTTGGAATAAAAAAGTCAAATAAAAAAGAGTGAGAACAATATAAGAATAAAAATAAAACAAATTATGAAAGAAACGATTTAAAAAAACTTTTAAAAATACTATTATGAATGCAAACAATAATCTACTTTAAAATAACAAAATTAAAAACAAAAACATAATTTAAAAACCTACAGAAAATAAATCAATTTTTTTAAAAATTAAGTAAAAAGAAATTCAACATTTTTGAGAAAAGGGAAAATATTTTTAAGAAATCGAAAAATGATGATGAAATTAAAAATTTATTAAAAGAGCAGATTTATATATTTATACTTATTTATATGAATTTAAAAAGAAAGAAGAGTTTTTATTGAAAAATTACAAATATTAATAAATTGTGAAAAAATACAGAAGAACATACCAAATAAATATTTTGAAAATATTAGAAATTATAAAATAAAAATTAACTAAATTACTAAAAATTCAAAAAAATGTTAAAAAATTATGAAGGAATGAATAAATTGAAGGAAAATTAACGAAATTTGAGGCAAAATCAACAAGTTTTCAGAAATGGAAAAAACTAAAAACACCTATTAAAAAATAATACAGTAATATTTTGAAACAAGGGAAAAATCTTTAAACACAAATTTAATAAGCAGAGAAAAAATAATAAACTTGAAAGGAAATTATGAAAAATTAAAAATTTGTGTAAAATAAACAGAAAAAAAAACAGTAAAAATTAAAAGAGAGAGCGTAAAAAAACAAGTTTAAATTCTAGAGAAAAAAACAATAAATAAAACAAAACAAAAATTTTTGTCGAATTATTCCCAAAATTAAGAAAATTTAAAAATAATACGGAAACAATTTTAAAAAAAGAAAAATTTTTTTCAAACATTAGATATATTTGTAAATCAATTTACCTATTTTTTTTTATTTTTGTCGTTAATTCTCATTTATTTTCTTTTATTACTAATTATTATTTATTTAAGTTTATTCAACATTCAATCATTCTCGTCTCTTGTTAATAATTGATTTTTTTCTTGAAAAATCTCGTTATTTATCGAATTTTTTATCAATTGACAATTATTTTCCATAGTATTTAATTATTTTCGTCATTTTGTAATTTTTCCGACAATTATCAATCATTATCATATAGCTTCAATTTAATTCTTTAATTTCAATTGTTTTCCTCAATTTTTAATTAATTCCTTTTTTTTCAATTATTTTCATCGATTATTATCAATTAATTTCACACTATTTAATAATTCACGGATGTTTTTATTATTTTTTGCACTCATAAATTTTTTTTTTAAATTCTAATTCAATTGTTCAATTCTAAAACTATTTTCTTCAATTCTCAATTATTTTCTTCAAATTTCCATTACTTTTTTTAATTTTCAATTATTACTATAATATTACAATTTTCCGCCTTTTGTCAATTATTTTTTTCAATTATCAATAAGTTTATTTAATATTAAATTTAATTATTCAAATATATCAATTTTTAGGTATCAATTTTTTTTAAAAATTTAGTAATTTCATTTTTCCATTTTCACCTTTTTCTTCAACATTCAATAATTCTCGGGTTTTATCAATAACTTTTTGAACTTTTAATTATATTTCTCTAATATTAAAAAATTCTCGGCTTTTCCAATTAATTTTTTCAACCATAAAAATTGTTTTAAAAGTTCGTTTCAACACTTTTTTTTAATTTTCTTCTTTCTTCTATTTTCTACAACTATTTTCTTCAATTCCTCATTATTCTCTTCAAATTTCAATTCCATTTTTAAATTTTCAATTATTTCCTTTAATAAATAACAAATTCTTGACTTATATAAATTATTTTTCTCTACATCAATAAATTTCTTTAATTTTAAATACAGTTGTTCAATTAATTTTACAAATTTTAATTCCATTTCTCAAATTTTAATTATTTTCTTCAATTTTCAATTATTTTGTTCTCAATTTTCAGTCAATTCTTCAATATTCTATAATTATCTGATTTACATTTTTTTTTTAAAAAATCATAAAAATTGTTTTAAATTATCAATTTAATTGTTCAATTCTATAACTATTTGTTTAAATACTTAATTATTTTTTTAAATTTTCAATTCAATTCTTCAGATTTCAATTATTTTCTTCTGTCATTACATGATTTTTTAAACTACTTTTTAAACTTTTTTATTATATTTTTTAAATTTCAATTGCATTCTTCAATTATCAATTATTTTCATAAATTTCAATTTTTTTTCTTTTTTTAATTCAGTTGTACAATTTACTATTATTCCTATAATTTTCCTATTTTTTCAATTATTTAGAAATTTAATGTTTATTGTTTAATTTTTTAAATTATTTTTTCAAAAAGTTTATTATTCTAGCCAATTTTTGAATTTTGTTTTCAATTGTCAATTATTTTCGTCATTTTTCAGCAATTTTCTTTCATTTTGCAATTGTTCTCGTTATTTTTCAATTGTTTCTTTCAATTATTTCCTACAATTTTTTCAATTTTCATTTATTCTCTTAAAATTTTAAAATTATTTTTTGTTTTTTTTTCTCTCTTCGCAATTATTTTTGCCAGTTTGCGATTTTTTTTCAATTGGCAATTATTTTCGTCATTTTAAAATGTTTTTTCAATTATTTTTCTAAAATTTTAAATTACTTTCTTCAATTTTTCATTATTTTCATTAATATTTTTAAATTCTCGTGTTTGTTTAATTTTTTTCGATTATTAATAACTTTCTTTAATTTTAAATTCAATTATTCAAATATTTTCTGCAATTTTCAATTTTTTTTTTCAAATTGTAATTCCATTTTTCAGTTTGCAATAATTCTGTTTGATGTTAAATAATTCTCGCCTTTTTTCAGTTACTTTTTTCAATCTTTTATTATATTCTTTAAATTTTAATTACATTCTTCAATTTTTAATTATTTTCTTAAATTTTAAATTATTTTCTTTAATTTTCAATTATTTTCTTCAATTTAAGTTTTTTTCTACTTTCAATCCAGTTATTCAATTTACAATTATTTACAACAATTATTCCTGTAATTTTTTTAATTTTTCTTCTTGCAATTATTTTCTTGAAATTTAATTTTTATTGTTTTATTTAAAAAAAATTTTTTAGTCGTGTATTAATCTAACCATTTTTCGAATTTTGCTTTCAATTGCCAATTATTTTCACCTTTTTTTCTGTAATTTTTTTTCAATTATTAATTATTTTATCAAATTTCAATTTAATTTTCAAATTTTCAATGTATTTCTTTATTTTTTTATTACTTTCTTCAATTTTTAATTATTTTCTTCAATTTCAATTTTTTTTCTACTTTCTTTATTTTTTCAATTTTCAATTGTGACGCGTCGCGAAGAAAAGCACCTAAGAAGCAAAAAACTGATTTTCGTATTTTGATAATATTAGGTTAATTAAATGACCCTTTTTCATTATCTAAAGTCTGAAAACATTTTCATTGAATATTTTTCACGTATTTAAGACTTAAGCATCAGCGAATTGTACAGAATCCAATGGCGCGCGCGCCGCTTCTTTTCACTCTCCTGTAAAATTGCCGTTTGGCTTCTTAGGTGCTTTTCTTCGCGACGCGTCACAATTATTTCCAACAGTTATTTAAATCGAATTTTACTTACTTATTTATTATTTATTAATTTATTATTATGTTTAAATTAATTGAAGAATACAAGATTTAAAATGAAATTTTCATTTACGATTGATTTACGAATTTTTTTTTCTTTTATTTTTTCAATTTTCAATTATTTCCAACACTTATTTAAATTGAATTTTACTTATTTATTTATTATTTATTAATTTATTATTATTTTTAAATGAATTGAAAAATACAATATTTAAATTGAAATTTTCAGGATTTATATACGAATTTTCGAATTTTCCTGAAAATTCCCGGATCGTTTTAAGAATTCCTGGATTTTTTTTACAAATTTCCAATTTTTTTCATGTCGCATTAAATTCCCAGCATTTTTCCGAATTTTCCGGCTTACTAGACACTCAATAAAAACCAAATTTATCATTTGACAAAAAATAAAAATTACTTTGCTGGCTTCTTGATTAGACTCGGAGCTTTTGTGAATTTTTCGGCGTCGAATTAGTCTTCTTCCTCTGGGAGTGACGCTTCTGCTAAATCTCTCGCTACTTCTTAAACGCTCAACGTCGCAGTCAAATCTCTCCGATGAAAGTCCAGAATCGCAAGGCGTTGGTGCTGGAGATGATTTTGTCGAAACTGGAGAGACATTGGTCCTCTCGTGAAGAGGCAATCCTCCGCATCTCTAAAATTATAAAAATTCAAAAATATTTAATTGCATCGAAATATTAATAAATATTTCAATATTACATTAGGAAATTAATATTTTTAATTTAATTTCCCAAAAAAAATTCTGAGAAAATTCCTGGAATATTGACGAAAAATCACCGATAAATTCTTAGAAAATTACGGGAAAATTCTCAAAAAATTCCGGAGAATTTCTGGAAAATTACAGGGAATTGGGAATTTTTGGGAAAAAATTCCCAAAAAAATCTAAAAATTTATCTATTATTTCTTTGAAATTTCCAAGGAATTCTATATGTCAATTTCCTATTTTTCATTAATTTTCCAGTAATTTCCCATTAATTCGTAGCATTTTTTCAGGAATTTTTCCTACGGATTTTAAGAGATGTCCCCGAAATTTTCAAAAAAATTTTAGAAAATAGTATTTTTGAAAATTTCTGGGAAATTATTGGAAAATCTCTGGGAAATCACGGAAAATTTCTGGGAAAACCGTAAGAAAATTTTTTTTTTTGAAAATTCATAAGAATTCATGGGAAATTCCTGGAAAACGTATATCGAATCGAAAATCGAAAAAAAAAAAAATTGAAAATTGACTCACCATTCCGTGACCCATGTCTGTTTGAATTTGAGATAAAATATGCAAATGCTTGGAACTATTAAAATCCTCGTGGCTACTGACTCGTCGAATATGCGCTTCACTTTTTTTATCTTCCAAAATTCTCTCCTCGCTGTTACTTCTGTAAAAAAAAAAATCGATTCACTATAAAAATTGGTAATGGCCTCGAAGAAACCGCAAAAGATTCTTAACAAATGAATCCTGACAATGCAATTTAATTCCATTTAATGACCTCAATATAAAAAAAAAAAAAAATCAAAAACTAAGTATAAAAATTGTGAAACTATTTTTTAATAATAATTATAAAAAAATTTATATCATTATCAAAAAATGTAAATTTCTTAAAAATCAATTTCTCAATTTAAAAATTATTAGGTAAAAAAAAATATATTTAACCGGTTTAAAAAGACAATATTAAAAATTTGAAATTTTTTTTTAAATTTCTATTTAAAAAAATCTTTTTAAAAATACCTTGTAAGTTTTCTCTCCAGGCAACAGGATTCACGTCGATCCTTTCTTTTTGGTGGATTAGGTGCACAATCCGGCGAAGAATCTTCAAAGGACTCTTCGGGCTCTTCCTTTAAATCTTTGCAAACAGTACAATCGAAAATGCCACTTACTCTTGTGCTAAAAATAAGAAAATAAAATTATTTAATAATTACTTCCTCGAAAGGCTATAATTTTTAATATTTAAAATACACGCATAGTTAAAAATTAATTGGCCACAATAATTGTCAGTCTTAAATTTACACATAACGGATAAAATTGAAAAAAAATAAAGAAATTTTTTTTTTAGTATGAAATTTAAAACTAGAAATAAACATTGTTCATGACAATGAAAAAACAGTTAATTACAAGTTGAAAAGTGGCAATTTGAAAATTTTCAGGGAATACGTTATCTTACATAACATGAGTAAAAAAAATATTATCTCACTTGATAATTTCATTATCAAGGTCTGGACATTAAAACTATGTCAACGCTAATTATAAAGTAATTATTATTTCAGTTTAATTGGACTGTTTCGATTTTCCACTATCTACTTCATTTTGTTTGTTTTTATTTTCAATTTTATCATTCTCTAGAAACATTTTCTTCAAAAAAAACGATTTTTTCTTAGAATTATAAAATTAGATTAGAAAATAAATTGAAAAAAATGTAATTAGATTAAAATTAATTTTTATTTATTATAATTAAATAAATAAAAAAATCTATTTTTACAATTTTTTTCTAAAAAATAAGAAAAAGGTATCATATTGAAAGGAAAATGTGTAAAAACTTTAAAAAATAGCTTTATTTCGTGATTTATCAAATTTATTGTTTTTTTTTTACTTTTCTGTAAACGTGTATTGTAAAAAGTATTTTTTTTTTCAACAACCAATAGAAAAACTACTCGTGGCTAAATCTACGTTTAAATTAAAAAAAAGTCAGTTCAAAAATATTTATTATATGTTCTAAAGTAAATCATACAACGCAATTTGTCGAAATTTATTTGTCAAGAATTGAAAAATTCAAAAAAGTAAGTTTTTAAATTCAGTAAATTATCATTTTTCAATACCCGGATCGAAAATTGCATTTTTTTTAATTTGTTCGGATTAATAAAAATAAACTTTCGAAAAAGACAGAATTTTTGTTAAAAAAATCTTATTTTTAGAGATAAGGAAATTTAAAAATATGCAAAAGAAAAAAAAACGTAAATTACAATTTCTAAAGAATAGAAAAATGATAAAAATAAAAAATGTATTCTTTAAGATAGAAATGATAAAAAACTTGTAAATTATAATATATAAATTTTAATGAAATTAGTCAATTTTGCGAAAAAAGATATACCTATACAAAAATATGGAAAAAGATTGATTAAATGCACAAAAAATAGACAAATTTAAAGGAAATTAGAAAATTGGGAAAAAAATTACCCCCACCACTACGCATATTAAAGATTAATAAAATCTGCATTAATTTAAAAAAAAAATTATAAAAAAAAATTATAAAAAAAAATTTATAAAAAAAAATTTGAAATATAAAAAGTCAACAATTAAAACGACAGAAGAATAAATAAATAAATTAATTTTCCATTTATTTCTCTCCGCTGAAAAAGAATTCGATGTAAAAACTGTCAAATTGCTTCAAAAAATAAATCAAAAACACAAAAAAAACGAAAACAAAAAATTCTACGTATTTTTATCCACTGAATTTCAATCTGAAATTAGAATTAGCCTACAGGCTAATCTTTTGAAGAAAATCTTAAAAAACTACTCATAGACACAAAAAAAAATTTTTTTTTAGCTTAAAAATATAATAAATTTTCTGATTTTTGAGGTTATGAACGATTTTTGAGATTATCTTAAGAAACTTAGCCAATACTGCAATTTTAATCTCGAATTCGAATTCAGCGGACAAAAATTATTCGAAATTCACTAGCGTGTTGTATTTGTCAAAAAAAAAAAGTTTTTTGATTTTTTTTTTTTGGCGTTTTTGAGTCGAATTTTGAGATTATCTTAAGAAATATAGCCAATATGTTAATTCTAAACTCAGATTCGGACTCAGCGGACAAAAATACGTAGAAATACACTACTTTGGTCTAATTGCCAAAAAAAAATTTTTTTTTGAATTTTTTTGTATTTTTGAGTAGTTTTTAAGATTATCTTTAAAAATTTAGCGAATCAATCAATTCCAACCTCAAATTTAGATTAAACGGCGAAAAATAAGTACAAATACACTAATGTGGTGTATTTAAAAAAAAAAAAATTTTTTTGCGTTTTTTGAGTCCATTTTTGAAATTATTGTAAGAAATTTAGCTAATATGTCAATTCCATACTCAGATTCAGATTCAGTTTAAAAAAATTAGTAGAAATACACTAGTGTGGTGTATTTGTCAAAACAAAAAAGTTTTTTGGTTTTTTTTTTTGCGTTTTTGAGTCGAATTTTGAGATTAGCTTAAGAAATATAGCCAAAATGTGAATTCTAAACTCAGATTCGGATTCAGTGGGAAAAAATTAGTAGAAATACACTACTTTAGTGTAATTGCCAAAAAAAAAAATTTTTTTGATTCTTTTTTGGGCCTTTTTAAGCATTTTTTTAAGATTATCTTTAGAAATTTAGCGAATATGTCAAATCTAAACTCAGATTCGGATTCAGTGTAAAAAAATTAGTAGAAATACACTAGTGTGTTGTATTTGTCAAAAAAAAAAGTTTTTTGGTTTTTTTTTTGGCGTTTTTGAGTCGATTTTTTTAAGATTATCTTAAGAAATTTAGCAAATATGTCAGTTTTAAACTCGGATTCGGATTCAGTGCAAAAAAGTGAGTAGAAGTATGTTAGTGTGGTCTCTTTACGAAAAAAAATTTTCTTTTATTTTTTTTTTGTGTTTTTGAGATTTTTGAGTTTTTGAGATTATCTAGAAAAAAGTGCCCATATGTTAAATCTAACTTTAGATTCGGATTCAGAAGACAAAAGTAGGTGGGAATACACTAGGGTGCTGTATTAGCCCAAAAAAAAGTGTTTTTTTTTTTTTTTTTTTTTTGGTTAATTTTGAGCATCTTTTTGAAGTTATCTAAAGAAATTTAGCCAATATGTCAATTCTAAACTCAGATTTGGATTCAATGGAGAAAAATACGGAAAATACACTAGTGTGGTGTAATTGCAAAAAAAAAAAAATTTTGAATTTTTTTTTGTTTTTTGATATTATTTAAACAAATTTTGCAAAAATAGCAATTTTAACAGTGGATTCGGATTCAGCGTACAAAAATACGTAGAAATACACTAGTGTGGTGTATATTCCAAAAAAAATTGTTTTTTGCTTTTTTTGTGTTTTTGAGCAGTTTTTTGAGATTAACTCAAAAAATTTACCTAATATGTTAATTCTAACTTTGAATTTGGATTAAGAAAATAAAAATACGTAGGAATACACATGCATGTGAAGTTGGCCCCCCACTATCAACCAATTGGATTTCTTTTCGGAGTTCTGGCTTCCTTTCGAATAGTTCTAGAGTTCCTTATACATTTTAGAAATAGTTCTGGCGATTAAATACCAAAACAATCGATTTAACATGATGGGGGGCCAACTTCACGTGGCCCCCCTTTTTTGCAAAAATCGATATATTTTTAGAGTTCTGAGTAGTTTTTAAAGAGTTCTAGAGTTCCCTGTACTTTTTATCAATAGTTCTGCCCATTAAGGCAAAAAAAAAATTTTTTCAAAAAAATAGTCGGCCCCCACATTTTTTTTAAATTACATTATTCTAATCAAAAATGAACTAAAACAAAGAGTTCTAGAGTTCCCTACACATTAAACATAAGACAACTAACTCAAAGTCCAAAAATTTTAAAAACCATCACAATCCAAACTCAAAAGCAAATCAATAAACAACTTTGAAGTTGCAAAATTTATTTGAGTTTTTAAAAATTTAGAGTTCCAAGAGTTCTAATCAGAGTTCTGTTTACCCCCCCAAGAGTTCAACAAGAATTTCTAATAAAGTTTTTCTTTAGAATCAAAATCCAACAAACTATACAACATTAAAGTTTCAAAATTTTTTTGAGTTTTTTAAAATTTAGAGTTCTAAGAGATCTGATCAGAGTTATGTTGGCCCCCCAAATAGTTCTACAGGAAATGCTAATAAAGTTTTTCTCTAAAGTCAAAATCCAAAAAACTACACAACTTTAGAGTTTCAAAATTTTTTTGAGTTTTTAAAAATTTAGAGTTCTAAGAGTTTTGATCAGAGTTTTGTTTGCCCCTTGGAGTGCTCTACAAAAAACACTTATAACATTTTTCTCTGAACTCAAAATCCAAAAACTTATTAACGTTCAAAGTAACCCAAAAAAATTTGAATTTCGAAAATTTTAGAGTTCCAAGAGTTCTGGTCAGAGTTCTGTTGGCCCCCCAAATAGTTCTACAGGAAATGCTAATAAAGTTTTTCTCTAAAGTCAAAATCCAAAAAACTACACAACTTTAAAGTTTCAAAACTTTTTTTGAGTTTTTAAAAATTTAGAGTTCTAAGAGTTTTGATCAGAGTTTTGTTTGCCCCTTGGAGTGCTCTACAAAAAACACTTATAACATTTTTCTCTGAACTCAAAATCCAAAAACTTATTAACGTTCAAAGTAACCCAAAAAAATTTGAATTTCGAAAATTTTAGAGTTCTAAGAGTTCTGGTCAGAGTTCTGTTGGCCCCCCAAATAGTTCTACAGGAAATGCTAATAAAGTTTTTCTCTAAAGTCAAAATCCAAAAAACTACACAACTTTAAAGTTTCAAAATTTTTTTGAGTTTTTAAAAATTTAGAGTTCTAAGAGTTCTGATCAGAGTTCTGTTTGCCCCCCGGAGTGCTCTACAAAAAACACTTATAACATTTTTCTCTGAACTCAAAATCCAAAAACTTATTAACGTTCAAAGTAACCCAAAAAAATTTGAATTTCGAAAATTTTAGAGTTCCAAGAGTTCTGGTCAGAGTTCTGTTTGCCCCCCGGAGTGCTCTACAAAAAACCCTAATAACATTTTTTTCTAAACTCAAAATCTAAAAACTTATTAACGTCCAAAGTGACCCAAAAAATTTTGACTTTCGAAAATTTGAGAGTTCCAAGAGTTCTGGTCAGAGTTCTGTTTGCCCCCCGGAGTGCTCTACAAAAAACCCCAATAACATTTTTCTCTAAACTCAAAATCCAAAAACTTATTAACGTTCAAAGTGACCCAAAAAATTTTGACTGTCATAAATTTTAGAGTTCCACTTTTTCTCCCTCCAGTCCTACAAGCTAGGTAGTCTGTGAGGGGATATATGCCTTATGGAAGGGAAACTCTTCGACTCTTATCTGGTTTAAATTTCAAAAACGAGTATTTATAAATTGTTATAACGGAAAACCAATAATAACTATTGTGAAGTTCATTTCTCAATAAGTAATTAAAAAACACCATTCACGATAAATAGGCCTATGAGTCTTAATGTCACACACTATACTAAATGACACATGTTATTTAAATAAAATAAGAATACTCTAAATTTTTGTAAATTTAACAGAGATTAAATTTGAATTTTCTAAACTACCAAAAAAAAAATATATATAGAAAAATATTTAGATGTCACTCAATGCGATTAAAGTTTTCCATGCATTTTAAGTGAAAAAAAAAGTTTTTAGTAAAATTTAAATCGGTAACTATATTTCTCTTCAGAACATTTCAAGGAGTATTGCCAAATTGTTTATTTCACTATTTTTATAATAAGTCCTCCAAAAGACGAATGTAACCAGTTACTAACAACAAACTAAGCATAACAATTATAACAAGTTTAAACAAATTATAATCGGTGTGGCCATAAGTTTTATGAATGTAAATTCCCGGTAAGTTCCAGGTTTTTCGCAGTGATATTTTTGTATTTCCCGGTTATATTTTTAAGGTAAATTTAAAAATAACTTTAGATTTTAAAAAGCTTATTATGACATTAGTAATTGTAAGGAACATTTGTATTCATGACATAAGTAACAATTAATTTTTTATATCAGAATGGCCGCAAATTTTCATTTTCAAACACACCTGACTTTCCCGGAACTTTTCCCTGATTTACAGTTTTTGCGGACACCCTGTATATGGATCTTAAAGAAATTTTTAGAACAGCAAAAATTGGAACGAACGACTATGTTCTAAAACTCATTAATTAAAATGTCTTTGATTGAATCACGCTTTAGGCGAATTTAAATTCTTAGAATTTCTTGTCAAATTAATTTAAAGAATTACAAATTTTACTTAATTAAACTCTTGGAATAATGAATTAATTTTTAACATTATTTTTATTTTATAAAATAAATTTTTAAATTAAATTTTTATTTAAAAGAATTTTAATTTAATCGAATTTTAACTTAAAACAATTCTTATTTAACAGAACTCGTGTTAAGAACGTTCAACCGCTTGATCTAACCTCAAAATAAAAAATGGTTTGCAAACAGCAAATAAAAATAAACAATTTCTCGAAATTGTAAAAGATTCACTTGTTCAAGTAACAGAAAAAATTAGATTAGGCAAAAAATATTTTCAAACAATAATTATTAAACACTTTATGTTTTGTCTTTATTTGTCACTAAACCAATTGTAATTTTCATCTAATTTTGACAAATAATAGCTGATTTTACTCTTTGAAACATTCTTTACAGTTCTACTCATTTAACTTTGTTCATAATATGTGACGCGCTTTGAAGAAAGGGACCTTAGAGGCAAATCGGTAATTTTACAGGAGAGCGAAAAGAAAAGACGAGCGCGTATGGTGCTCTGTACAAATCGATGATGTTTGAATTGTCATAACTTGAAAAATAATTAATAAAAACATTTTCTGACTTCAAATAATGAAAAAGGAACTTTTATTGAAGTTAAATCAACCATAAACCGAAAATCGATTTTTACCCTCTAAGGTCCCTTTCTTCACACAGAAAAATCTAACTGCGATTTTTGCTGCATGTGATTTTCAGGTAAATGAAATTCTTAAGATTAACTCTAGATCATTGCTAAATGTCTCTTTATTTTGATGTTAAATTTACATATATGGGTGACTTTCTGCTGCATTGAAATTTTCACCAAATCATATATTAAATTAACAAAATTTTTTTTCAGTGCATAGCGAGACATATTTTGTTCAAAAGTTATTAAAAAAATCAAATTTGTTTTTAAGAATTTTTTTTAACAAAATATTTTTAACGAAATTCAAAGAGTAAAATTGTAGAGAATGTTTCAAAGAGTAAAATAAGTAATTAGGGGAGGTGGGGGCAAGACGGGGTACCTGCCTTAATTAAGAAACTAATTAACCAATCATGGTCATTTTTTGCATAACATAGTACCGTTACAATAGTTTTTGATTGGCCAAGTCACTGATTGATGAAACCGAGTTTTTTATTTGTTACATGAAAAAACTATTTTTGACGATTTTCTTGTCATTTTTGCATTTTATTTAGAACGTGTTTGATATTTTAATAACAACCTTTTATATACTATATAATTTTATTCATGTTTAACAATGATTAGACTTAAAGTTAAGCACTTGCATATTTCCGTTTCGAAACTTAATTTTTAGAAATTAATTTTTTAATGAAATTCCGCATGTGGGGGCAAGACGGGGTATAGGAAGTGAGGGCAGGATATGGTACTGAAAACCAATCATTTTTTTATTTTATGAAAAAAAAATCTTTTTTTGGTGATTTTTCACACTATTTATAACGTTTTGTTATTTAAATAATACATTTAGAATACAGGAGCAGGTAACCTCTTGTTTATTTCTATTCTAAAAGTTCTTGTTTTTTGAGGTTAGTTTTGTAATTTAATTTTACATGAGAGAACTAAAATTACGCATTTAACTTGTTCTTTAGTTTATTTTACAAAATCAATAAACGTGTTTGCGAAAGTTGTAAGGAAAAATAGCTTGATTTTTATACTACCGCATCTTACCGCCATGTTTTGTAAAATGGAAAATTTGAATTTTTTTGCGTATTCTTAATTCTATATTTAATTAAGTAACAAATGTTCGAAATAAGACTCTTTCATGGAAGACTGATTGCCAAAGATTATTATTATAATAAATAAAATATTTTTGAATCGATAATATTAGTGTCATTGAGCTTCAAACCTTAGCAGTCTTGCCCCCACCTCCGATAATTTTCATAATTGGGTGAAAATAATCACTATGAACGTTAATAACTTTTTGGATTTAGAGTTTTGCGAAAAATGTTATTAGGGTTTTTTGTAAAGCACTCCGGGGGCAAACAGAACTCTGACCAGAACTCTTGGAACCCTAAAATTTTCGAAAATCAAAATTTTTTGGGTCACTTTGAACGTTAATAAGTTTTTGGATTTTGAGTTTAGAGAAAAATGTTATTGGGGTTTTTTGTAGAGCACTCCGGGGGGCAAACAGAACTCTGACCAGAATTCTTGGAACTCTAAAATTTTCAAAATTCAAAGTTTTCTGGGTCACTTTGAACGTTAATAAGTTTTTGGATTTTGAGTTTAGAGAAAAATGTTATTGGGGTTTTTTGTAGAGCACTCCGGGGGGCAAACAGAACTCTGACAAGAACTCTTGGAACTCTAAAATTTTCGAAATTCAAAGTTTTCTGGGTCACTTTGAACGTTAATAAGTTTTTGGATTTTAAGTTTAGAGAAAAATGTTATTAGGGTTTTTTGTAGAGAACTCCGGGGGGCAAACAGAACTCTGACCAAAACTCTTGGAACTCTAAAATTTTCGAAATTCAAAATTTTCTGGGTCACTTTGAACGTTAATAAGTTTTTGGATTTTGAGTTTAGAGAAAAATGTTATTGGGGTTTTTTGTAGAGCACTCCGGGGGGCAAACAGAACTCTGACAAGAACTCTTGGAACTCTAAAATTTTCGAAATTCAAAGTTTTCTGGGTCACTTTGAACGTTAATAAGTTTTTGGATTTTGAGTTTAGAGAAAAATGTTATTAGGGTTTTTTGTAGAGCACTCCGGGGGGCAAACAGAACTCTGATCAGAACTCTTGGAACTCTAAAATTTTCGAAATTCAAAATTTTCTGGATCACTTTGAACGTTAATAAGTTTTTGGATTTTGAGTTTAGAGAAAAATGTTATTGGGGTTTTTTGTAGAGCACTCCGGGGGGCAAACAGAACTCTGACCAGAACTCTTGGAACTCTCAAATTTTCGAAAGTCAAAATTTTTTGGGTCACTTTGGACGTTAATAAGTTTTTGGATTTTGAGTTTAGAGAAAAATGTTATTAGTGTTTTTTGTAGAGCACTCCGGGGGGCAAACAGAACTCTAATCAGAACTCTTAGAACTCTAAATTTTTAAAAAATCAAAAAAATTTTGAAACTTTAAAGTTGTGTAGTTTTTTGGATTTTGACTTTAGAGAAAAACTTTATTAGCATTTCCTGTAGAACTATTTGGGGGGCCAACAGAACTCTGACCAGAACTCTTGGAACTCTAAAATATTTGAAAGTCAAAATTTTTTGGGTTACTTTAAACGTTAATAAGTTTTTGGATTTTGAGTTTAGAGAAAAATGTTATTGGGGTTTTTTGTAGAGCACTCCGGGGGGCAAACAGAACTCTGACCAAAACTCTTGGAACTCTAAAATTTTCGAAATTCAAAATTTTCTGGGTCACTTTGAACGTTAATAAGTTTTTGGATTTTGAGTTTAGAGAAAAATGTTATTGGGGTTTTTTGTAGAGCACTCCGGGGGGCAAACAGAACTCTGACCAGAAATCTTGGAACTCTAAAATTTTCAAAATTCAAAGTTTTCTGGGTCACTTTGAACGTTAATAAGTTTTTGGATTTTGAGTTTAGAGAAAAATGTTATTGGGGTTTTTTGTAGAGCACTCCGGGGGGCAAACAGAACTCTGACAAGAACTCTTGGAACTCTAAAATTTTCGAAATTCAAAGTTTTCTGGGTCACTTTGAACGTTAATAAGTTTTTGGATTTTAAGTTTAGAAAAAAATGTTATTAGGGTTTTTTGTAGAGAACTCCGGGGGGCAAACAGAACTATGACCAAAACTCTTGGAACTCTAAAATTTTCAAAATTCAAAATTTTCTGGGTCACTTTGAACGTTAATAAGTTTTTGGATTTTGAGTTTAGAGAAAAATGTTATTGGGGTTTTTTGTAGAGCACTCCGGGGGGCAAACAGAACTCTGACAAGAACTCTTGGAACTCTAAAATTTTCGAAATTCAAAGTTTTCTGGGTCACTTTGAACGTTAATAAGTTTTTGGATTTTAAGTTTAGAGAAAAATGTTATTAGGGTTTTTTGTAGAGAACTCCGGGGGGCAAACAGAACTCTGACCAAAACTCTTGGAACTCTAAAATTTTCGAAATTCAAAATTTTCTGGGTCACTTTGAACGTTAATAAGTTTTTGGATTTTGAGTTTAGAGAAAAATGTTATTGGGGTTTTTTGTAGAGCACTCCGGGGGGCAAACAGAACTCTGACCAGAACTCTTGGATCTCTCAAATTTTCGAAAGTCAAAATTTTTTGGGTCACTTTGGACGTTAATAAGTTTTTGGATTTTGAGTTTAGAGAAAAATGTTATTAAGGTTTTTTGTAGAGCACTCCGGGGGGCAAACAGAACTCTAATCAGAACTCTTAGAACTCTAAATTTTTAAAAAATCAAAAAAATTTTGAAACTTTAAAGTTGTGTAGTTTTTTGGATTTTGACTTTAGAGAAAAACTTTATTAGCATTTCCTGTAGAACTATTTGGGGGGCCAACAGAACTCTGACCAGAACTCTTGGAACTCTAAAATATTTGAAAGTCAAAATTTTTTGGGTTACTTTAAACGTTAATAAGTTTTTGGATTTTGAGTTTAGAGAAAAATGTTATTAGGGTTTTTTGTAGAGCACTCCGGGGGGCAAACAGAACTCTGCCCAAAACTCTTGGAACTCTCAAATTTTCGAAATTCAAATTTTTTTGGATTACTTTGAACGTTAATAAGTTTTTGGATTTTGAGTTCAGAGAAAAATGTTATAAGTGTTTTTTGTAGAGCTCTCCGGGGGGCAAACAGAACTCTGATCAGAACTCTTAGAACTCTAAATTTTTAAAAACTCAAAAAAAATTTGAAACTTTAAAGTTGTGTAGTTTTTTGGATTTTGACTTTATAGAAAAACTTTATTAACATTTCCTTTAGAACTATTTGGGGGGCCAACAGAACTCTGATCAGAACTCTTAGAACTCTAAATTTTTAAAAACTCAAAAAAATTTTAAAACTTTAAAGTTGTGTAGTTTTTTGGATTTTGACTTTAGAGAAAAACTTTATTAGAATTTCTTGTAGAGCTATTTGGGGGGCCAACAGAACTCTGATCAGAACTCTTAGAACTCTAAATTTTAAAAAACTCAAAAAAATTTTGAAACTTTAAAGTTGTATAGTTTGTTGGATTTTGATTCTAAAGAAAAACTTTATTAGAAATTCTTGTTGAACTCTTGGGGGGGTAAACAGAACTCTGATTAGAACTCTTGGAACTCTAAATTTTTAAAAAACTCAAATAAATTTTGCAACTTCAAAGTTGTTTATTGATTTGCTTTTGAGTTTGGATTGTGATGGTTTTTAAAATTTTTGGACTTTGAGTTAGTTGTCTTATGTTTAATGTGTAGGGAACTCTAGAACTCTTTGTTTTAGTTCATTTTTGATTAGAATAATGTAATTTAAAAAAAATGTGGGGGCCGACTATTTTTTTGAAAAAATTTTTTTTTTGCCCTAATGGGCAGAACTATTGATAAAAAGTACAGGGAACTCTAGAACTCTTTAAAAACTACTCAGAACTCTAAAAATATATCGATTTTTGCAAAAAAGGGGGGCCACGTGAAGTTGGCCCCCCATCATGTTAAATCGATTGTTTTGGTATTTAATCGCCAGAACTATTTCTAAAATGTATAAGGAACTCTAGAACTATTCGAAAGGAAGCCAGAACTCCGAAAAGAAATCCAATTAGTTGATAGTGGGGGGCCAACTTCACATGCATGGAATACACTAGTGTGGTATATTAGCCCGAAAAATGTGTTTTTTGTTTTTTTTAGGGGGGGGGGGGGGTAATTTTGAGCATTTTTTTGAGGTTATCTTAAGAAATTTAGCCAATATGTCAATTCTAAACTCTGATTCGGATTCAGTGGAGAAAAATACGGAAAAATGCACTATTGTGGTGTAATTGCAAAAAAAATTATTTTTTTGAATTTTTTTTTATGTTTTTGAACACTTTTTTGAGATTTTTTAAAGAAATTTAGCCAAAATAAACAATTTATCAGTGGATTCGGAATCAGCGGACAAAAATACGTGGTATCTTTGCAAAAAAAAAAAATTTTTTTTGTGTTTTGAGGAGTTTTTTGAGATTATTCAAAAAAATTCATCCATTTCGACAATTCTAACATCAGATTTAAATTCAGCGTAGAAAAATATTTAAAAATAAACTAATATAGAGTCTCGGTTCAAAACCTCATTTTTTATATCCCTGTAAATTATTTTTGAATTTTCCCGTTTTTAAGGGGTTCGTCGTGTACATTTTTTGCCCTAATAAAATGTTTTTTGTTCTGTCTTTTTTCAGAATTTTTAATATTACATTTATTAAGCTTGTATTCGTTTCTTCGGAAGTTTCTTAATCTCCTGAACCTCTAGCTTATCATTAAAATCAAAAATAAAAAAAATAGCCTATCTTTTTACAACAAAAAACAGAAAAAAAGGAATTTTTCTCTCTTAAATTATTCCTATAATTTAAAATAATGAAGAATACCAATAAATAAGAGATTCAGCGTGTGAAAAAATTTCCGAAGAATCGAATACGAGAAGAATTTTTAAAATTGACCAAACGGTTCTCGAGTTATGGCGATTTTAAAATTCAGTGTCAACTTGCCCCCTCTATGGAGGGAATAAAACAACATTGTTTAAACCCTTCATTTTATTTCCCAACACTTTAAAAAACGTGTCAAAACTTGTACTCTCTCATAGATTATAACTTCCGGTAAAAAAAAGTGTTGTCAAATCCTCTAGTTACATTCTAAAAAATTTACCCGACTATAAATTCCGTTATAATTTCAGTTTTACAAAAAATCAGGAAAAATGCTTCTCAGCTTTTTTGGACTGACTCTAATCGTCCAAATTTTGGCAATTGATAAGTGCCCGATTTTTCAGGAGGACAACAACTGTACCTGTGTAACAGATCATCTAAATTGTGACGACAATTTTAAAATTGAGACAAAAGAAGAAGACTCTATGTTTCGAGTAACGTGCATTAATGAGGGTAATTTATCGAATTTTAACTACACTGTTTATTTGGGTCCGCAATCAGACGCAAACTTGGCAGAAGTGATAAAAATAGAATTGAAAGGATGTGATATCTCCAGGGATACCAACTTTGCTAGTCTTAAAAATTTTAAAATTTCACAACAGTCCGAGGAAAAAGTTCACCGATCTCTGACAATTGTCGAGTCAAAACAATTGATTCTCTCGAAAAATAATAATCTCGAGGAACTGGAACCTTTGATGTTTGTCATTGTCAATAACAATCAAAAAGTGTCCATAGAATCTGCTGCTTTTGGTAATTTACGTTCTATAATAGACCTAAAATTCGAGAACAATTCTCAATTAGATCTAGACCAAAATTCATTCCTAGGTTTGGATTATTTAACCCTTCTTTATATCCGCGACACTGATTTAACTTTAATGGACAAAACTTTCGAAAATTTAACATCTATGGAATTGTTGGATCTGAAAAACAGTAATCTGAAAAAATTAAGCGATGATTTTTTCATTGGACTGGAAAAATTGCAGGGTCTCATTCTCAACGAAAATCATTTGAGCTCAATCGACAATCATCCATTCCAACCGTTGACTGATCTTGAATATTTGGAAATCAATAGCAACGATCTAAAATCACTGACTAAAAATTCGTTTCTAAAATTGGAAAAATTGAAGTATCTGGATTTGACGAATAATAGTTTGACATCAGTTGAGCAAGGAACATTCGAAATGTTGGTTAATTTGGGACAATTGGATTTAGTAGACAACAATTTTGCAGAATTTAGTCAAGATTTATTTCAAGGATTGGATAAATTAGAGGAACTTCATTTAGATGGGAATCATGTCAGTTCGTTGGAAAATCAACCTTTTAAATTTTTGGGTAATCTAAAAATCTTGAGCATCAGTTACAATTGAATCAAAGAAGTGAGGGAAAATGATTTTGTAGGTTTGGGAAATTTAACGAAACTTGATTTAGGAAGAAATGAGTTGGAATCTTTGGAGAGTGGAACTTTTAAATTGTTGGGTCGACTGGTCGAATTGGACCTGAGTTATAATAAAATCGCTAAAATCACGGCTGATTCATTTTTAGGATTGGTCAATTTGGAGAGACTGGAATTTTTTGACAATAGTTTAGAATTGAGGAATGATAAATCTTTTAAATGGTTGTCTAAACTTAAGTTTTTTGATCTAAGTTACAATAATATAACAAAAACCAACACAAGTTCATTTTTTGGATTAAAGAACTTGGAATATCTTTTAATGAGATTTAATCCTTTGACTCAACTGACGTTCTACAATGCGACTATCCAAAGGCTGATTAATTTAAAGGATTTCCAGATATCTAAGGAGACAGAATTGGTTGATTTTTCTGAATTCGATAATTTGAATATTTAAACACAGAAAAGATACAATTTCTAGTTTATTTTGATTTTAATTAATTAACGCTCAAAACTTGTAGCTGTTATATTAATTTTGATAATATTGTAATTTTTGTTATTTGTCATGATGAAATTGCTATTTAATCGAAATAAAGTCATTCTTTAAACCTTTGATTTTTTTCTGTATAATTGAAGTACTCCTTACTTTATCAAAACACTTTTTTTTTTCTATTTTCTCCAGTCAATTTCCGATCTCAAACACCTATTATAAAAGAAAGTATCACTGTTAGTTTACGAGATAAAAATTAAAAAATGTCAAAAGTTTTAGTTTTTCTAATTTTGGTATTTTTAACTTCTTTGGGTCATAAAGTTAATGTTTATGACAGTAAAAAATTCAAACATTTTCAAAATCTCAGTAATTTACAGAACTGTAGATAATAAAAGTTAAATTAAAATTATTAACAGTTATGTAAATAAAGACAAAAAACGTAATTTTATAAATAATTTCAAATTTCTGGATTTTATTTAGAAAACTTTAGCCCACCATTTGTTTCCTTAAGCTGAAAGAAAAACATTCCAAAAGAAATTATTCAAAAATCCAAAAAAGTAACGATTCTACATAAAAATCGGCCATTTTTATGGTGGATTGTAATTTTTTGCATTTTACACGGAAACTAGTCACTTTTTCCAAAAAATGTATAGAACCCGAAAAGTGTATGTCAGTCAGATCTACAACTTTTGTTCAAAGAATTTTTGGAAATTTTTAGTATTTACAGAGATAAAAGCAAAAAACGTAATTTTAAAAACAGTTTCCCAACCCTGGATTTACCTTTTAATATTTTACAAACCCAAGCCTGATTATTTATTTTCTTAAGATAAAAAAAAACATTTTATAAGGAATTATTCAAAAATTCAAAAAAGTAAAGATTCTACATAATAATCGGCCATTCTTATGGTGGTATACAATTTTTTGCATTTTTTTTCGGAAACTAGTACTTTTTCGAAAAAACGTACATAACATAAAAAGTGTATTTCAGTCAGATATATAACTTTTGTTGAAAGAATTTTCGGAAATTTTTAGTATTTACAGAGATAAACGCAAAAAACGTAATTTTATAAATAGTTTCCCAACCCTGGCTTTCCCTTATAAAATTTGACAAGTCCACGCCTGATTATTTGTTTCCTTGAGTTAAAAGAATGACATACCAAAGGAATTATTCAATAATTCAAAAAAGTAACGTTTCTACATAATAATCGGCCATTCTAATGGTGGATTGTAATTTTTGGCATTTTACTCGGAAACTAGTCACTTTTTCGAGAAAATGTATGCAACACAAAAAGTGTACTTCAGTCAGATCTACAACTTTTGTTGAAAGAATTTTTCGAAATTTTTAGTATTTACAGAGATAAACGCAAAAAAACGTAATTTTAAAAACAGTTTCCCAACCCTGGCTTTCCCTTATAAAATTTTACAAACCCAAGCCTGATTATTTGTTTTCTTAAGCTAAAATAAAAATATTCCATAAGGAATTATTCAAAAATTCAAAAAAATAATGATTCTACATAAAAAATCGGCTATTTTTATGGACGATTGTAATTTATTGTATTTTACACGGAAACTAATCATTTTTTCGAAAAAATGTACATAACATAAAAAGTGAATTTCAGTCAGACATACAACTTTTGTTAAAAGAATTTTTGGAAATTTTTAGTATTTACAGAGATAAATGCAAAAAATGTATTTTTATGAATAGTTTTCCAACCCTGGCTCTCCTTTATAAAATTTTACAAGTCAGCGCCTGATTATTTGTTTTCTTAAGCTTAAAGAAAGACATACCAAATGAATTATTCAATAATTAAAAAAAGTAACGTTTCTACATAATAATCGACCATTCTTATGGTGCGTTTGTAATTTTTTGCATTTTACTCGGAAACTAGTCACTTTTTTGAGAAAATGTATACAACACAAAAAGTGTACTTCAGTCAGATCTACAACTTTTGTTGAAAGAATTTTTTGAAATTTTTAGTATTTACAGAGATAAACGCAAAAAACATAATTTTATAAATAGTGCCCAACCCTGGCGTTGCTTTAGTAAATCTTACAGTCGCATCGCTTGTATATTTGTTATTTAAACTAAAAGAGTGAAATTCCAAGAAGAATTATTTAAAAATTCAAAAAAGTAACGATTCTACATAATAATCGGCCATTCTTATGGGGGTTTGTAGTTTTTTGCATTTTACCCAAAAACTAGTCACATTTACGAGAAAATGTATACCATACAAAAAGTGTACATCAGTCAGATCTACAACTTTTGTTGAAAGAATTTTTAGAAATTTTTCGTATTTACTGAGATAAACGCAAAAAACGTAATTTATTAATAGTTTCCCAATCCTGGTTTTCTTTTAGAGAATTGTACAATCCTATCGCTTGTTGACTTTTTATTAAGGCTAAAGAATGACATTCCAAGAAGAATTAATAAAAAATACGAAATATTAACAATTCTACATAATAATCGGCCTTTTTGTGGTGGTTTTTAGTTTTTTGCATTTTACAGGCAAACTAGTCACCTTTTTGAAAAAACGTATACAACACAAAAAGTGTATTTCAGTCAGATCTACAACTTTTGTAAAAGAATTTTTTGGAAATTTTTAGTATTTACAGAGATAAACGAAAAAATGTAACTTTATAAATATTTCCCAACCCTGGCGTTGCTTTAGAAAATCTTACAGTCCCATTGCTTATATATTTGTTAATTAAACTAAAAGAATGAAATTCCAAGGAGAATTATTCAAAAATTCGAAAAAGTAACGATTCTACATAATAATCGGCCATTCTTGTGGTGGTTTGTAATTTTTTGCATTTTTCTCGGAAACTAGTCACTTTTTCAAAAAAATTTTTATCACATAAAAAGTGAATTTCTGACAGACATACAACTTTTGTTAAAAGAATTTTTGGAAATTTTTAGTATTTACAGAGATAAATGCAAAAAATGTATTTTTATGAATAGTTTCCCAACCCTAGCTCTCCTTTATAAAATTTTACAAACCCTCCACCCGACTATTTGTTTTTTAGGCTAAAAAAAGGCATTTCAATAAAAATTATTTAAAAAATCTTCAAAGTAACGACTCTGATTAATAATCGGTCATTACTATGGTGGCTTAAAGTTTTTTTCATTTTTCCCGAAAACTAATTCGTTTTTGTAAAAAATGTATAGGACATAAAAGATGTATTTCAACAAGACCAACAACTTTTGTTTAAAATATTTTTAAAAATTCTACGTATTTTACGAGTTAAACGCAAAAAACACTGAATTATGTTTTTTTAAAATTATTTTCACTATGATAATCAAATTTGTGCAAATTTTATACTTTTTTTGTTATTAGCGCATCAAAATATATAAATACACCGAAAAAATCGGGGGTGGATTGTTTATTTTTAATCTATTAAAATTAAATTAATTAAAACCTTAAATGATAATTTTATTTCATATTTTTTTTAATTTTAACTCGAAAGAAGTCTAAATAAAAATAAAAGAAATGTAAATAAAATTGATTTAATTTCGAAATTTTAGCAAGAAAAGGTGACATCAGTTATTTAATTATGAGCTTAGATTGTGTAATAAAAATCGGCTTTTCTGGTCAAGACACTGAAGAATTTCTGACGTAATACTAAAAGAAGGGTCAAGCATTTTATTGAAACGATTGGAACATAAAATTATTGTTCTTAAAAATTTACAAAAAAAAATGTTTTTCTTCTCACATTAAACTATTATTTTTGTTTATGTTACTGAATAAAAATTGGTTTTCGAAAAAATTTCATGTTTGTCTATTTAAACTATAAAAAATTTAATTCAAATTATTCGAGAGAATTTTTCAAAATAAAATAAGCAATTAATTATTAAATAAATACAAAAAATTCAGAAATGAAGTTGTTGAAAAAAAAGGGAGAATAAATTTGTTTTATTTCAAAATCACAATAAAAGCCATAAATTTGAATTACTTGAAACTAAAAAAAAAAGGAATGTAATATAGATAATAAAATATAAAAATAAAATTAGTCTTCGTTAAAATCATTTTAGGAATTTTACTCACTGATTAATTTCCTCCTTAAAAACTGCTCGTCACTCATGTGATAACAAAAACCAACTTTCTTTTCCAAAAGCGAACTATGGGCGTAAACACGAATCTTTCAACGATTCGATGAAACATTTATAAATCTAGTTTTATTATTTTTTTTTCGAACTAAATGAAAAGGTCCACTTTTGAGAGAAACTTCCCCTAATTTATTTTTAGTTTTTCTTTTCTAAATTCCTTTTATCAAAGGAAAAGTCACTCAATGTTTTATTTTAGTCGAGGGAAAATAATTTCCAAACATGAAAAAAATGTGTTCACGAAAAACGTGACTTTTACTTTAAATCACTGAAGGCGACTGTGAAGACACTTTCGAACTCTCGCGAGACTGAAAGCAAACTGTCCTGTGCATGAGTCAGTCTAAAGATTTTGTACGTTACCGCTTTTGAAATTCTAGTCGAGAATGTGCTCGAGAATGTTCCAAGCAGAAACGCGTCAAATGCAACGTTTATTATTTCAGAATTAAATTATTGATTTAAATTGATAATTAAAAAATAAAAATAAAATTATCTCTACTCATTCACATTAAATTAAATCAAATTGTTTACAGATAAAATTGAAAAGAAAAATAATTAATTTTATTACGAGTTAAAAGTTGTTTTTTTAACGAGATTTTTATTTTATGACTTTTGGAATATATTCTAAATTTTGCGACCTGGAGAGCAGAATTAAGATTTTAGATTGTGAAAATTTGTTTTTTGGCATATAACGAATTTTATGAATTTTATGACTCAGTTGATTTTTAATTTTAAAATTTTTAAATTTTAAGAGTTAAAAGCATTATTTTTAGTTTTATTTTATGACTAAAGAATTTTACGATTATTTTGTAGTATTTAAATTTCTAAATTTACGACTTTTCAATTTCAATATAACTTTTCAATTTTTATATCCATAAAAATATTTTATGACTTGTTTTTAATTTTACTACTTTTATGACCTTTTCTCAAATTTACGAGGAAAAATAGTTTTCGTTTTCGTATTTTCCATTTAAAGATTTTTTTGACTTATTGTCAATTTTGTGACTTTTATGACTTTTTAAATTTATGGCTTCTATAACTGATTTTTAAATTTTCGACTTTAATGTCATGTCTCAATTTATGACATTCATAATTTTTTTACTTTTATACCAGTTTAATATCTCATTTTTAATTTTACGACATTTATTGCTTAATTTTAATTTTACAACTTTAAAGGTTTTTTTTTAATTTTACGGCTTTTAGGGTTTTGTTGTTATTTTATTAATTCATTATTTTTCAATTTAACGATTTTTATGATTTATTTTAAAATCTACGACTTTTATGGTCTTTTTTAATTTTACGTCTTTTATGGCTTTATTTTTAATTTTAAGACTTTTAGGGTTTAGTTGTTTTTTTATTAATTTATTATTTTTCAATTTTACGACTTTAATGTCGTATTTTCAATTTAACGATTTTTATGATTTATTTTCAATTCTACGACTTTTATGGCTTTTTCAATTTTATAGCTTTTATGACTTATTTAAAAATCTACAACTTTTATGATTTTTTTTAATTTTACGACTTTTATGGCTTTATTTTTAATTTTAAGACTTTTAGGGTTTAATTGTTTTTTTATTAATTTATTATTTTTCAATTTTACGACTTTAATGTCGTATTTTCAATTTAACGATTTTTATGATTTATTTTCAATTCTACGACTTTTATGGCTTCTTCAATTTTATAGCTTTTATGACTTATTTTAAAATTTACGACTTTTATGGCTTTATTTTTGATTTTAAGACTTTTTTAGCTTTATTTTTAATTTTACGACTTTTATGGCTTTATTTTTAAGACTTTTACGGTTTAATTGTTTTTTTTATTAATTTATTATTTTTCAATTTTACGACTTTAATGTCGTATTTTCAATTTAACGATTTTTATGATTTATTTTCAATTCTACGACTTTTATGGCTTTTTCAATTTTATAGCTTTTATGACTTATTTAAAAATTTACAACTTTTATGATTTTTTTTAATTTTACGACTTTTATGGCTTTATTTTTAATTTTAAGACTTTTAGGGTTTAATTGTTTTTTTATTAATTTATTATTTTTCAATTTTACGACTCTAATGTCGTATTTTCAATTTAACGATTTTTATGATTTATTTTCAATTCTACGACTTTTATGGCTTCTTCAATTTTATAGCTTTTATGACTTATTTTAAAATTTACGACTTTTATGGCTTTATTTTTGATTTTAAGACTTTTTTAGCTTTATTTTTAATTTTACGACTTTTATGGCTTTATTTTTAAGACTTTTACGGTTTAATTGTTTTTTTTATTAATTTATTATTTTTCAATTTTACGACTTTAATGTCGTATTTCCAATTTAACGATTTTTATGATTTATTTTCAATTCTACGACTTTTATGGCTTCTTCAATTTTATAGCTTTTATGACTTATTTTAAAATTTACGACTTTTATGGCTTTATTTTTGATTTTAGGACTTTTTTAGCTTTATTTTTAATTTTACGACTTTTATGGCTTTATTTTTAAGACTTTTACGGTTTAATTGTTTTTTTTATTAATTTATTATTTTTCAATTTTACGACTTTAATGTCGTATTTTCAATTTAACGATTTTTATGATTTATTTTCAATTCTACGACTTTTATGGCTTTTTCAATTTTATAGCTTTTATGACTTATTTAAAAATTTACAACTTTTATGATTTTTTTTTAATTTTACGACTTTTATGGCTTTATTTTTAATTTTAAGACTTTTAGGGTTTAATTGTTTTTTTATTAATTTATTATTTTTCAATTTTACGACTTTAATGTCGTATTTTCAATTTAACTATTTTTATGATTTATTTTCAATTCTACTACTTTTATGGCTTTTTCAATTTTATGGCTTTTATGACTTATTTAAAAATTTACGATTTCTATGGCTTATTTAATTTAACGACTTTTATGACTTTATTTTTAATTTTAAGACTTTTTTAGTTTTATTTTTACTTTTACGACTTTTATGGCATTTCTCAATTTTACAGCTTTTATGGCTGTTTAAAATCACGACTTTCATAATTTTCCCGATTTACGACTTTAAAGTCTAATTTTTAATTTTACGACTTTTATGGCATTTATCAATTTTACGTCTTTTATGGCTGTTTAAAATCACGACTTTCATAATTTTTTCCGATTTACGACTTTAAAGTCTTATTTTTAATTTTACGACTTTTAGGATTTATTTACCATTTTACTGACTTTATGTTCTTTCAATTTTAAGACTTTTGACATTTTTGATTTTAATTTTACGATTTTTATTACTTTGTCAATTTTACGACTTTAATATGTTACTTTTAATTTTATGAGTTTTATAATTTAATATGTTCTTTCAATTTTAAGACTTTTGACATTTTTTATTTTAATTTTACGATTTTTATTACTTTTTCAATTTTACGACATTAATATCTTATTTTTAATTTTATGAGTTTTATGATTTAATTACAATTTTACCAATTTAACGGCTCCTTTTAATTTTACAACATTCATGGCGTATTTTTTATTTTATGACTGTTATAGATTATTTTTAATTTAAATACTTTAAAGTCGTATTTTTAATTTTACGACTTTAATGGCGTTTTATCGATTTTACAAATTTTTAGCCTTTTTTAATTTGACTACTTTTACGACCTTTCTCAATTTTTTAATAGCTTTTTTCAGTTTTACGACTTTTATGCAATTCTCAATTTTCCGACCTATGCCCTTTTCAATGACGAATTTTATGATTTATTTTCAATTTAAAGATTTTTACGGCTCTTTTTAATTCTACGACTTTTATGACTTGATTTTTAATTTTACTACTTTTTTCAATTTTACGGCTTTTATGACTGTTTAAAATTACGACTTTCATAATTTTTTCTGATTTACGACTTTAATGCCTTATTTTTAATACTTTACATCAGTAAATTAATAATAAATAAATTATTAAATTTTTACAATTCTACAAATTTTAGGACTTTCAATTTTACAACTTTAATATCTTATTTTTAATTTAACGATTTTTATGACTTATTTTTAAATTTTACGAATTATACGGTTTCTTTTAATTTTACGACATTTATGGCTTATTTTTTATTTTATGACTATTATAGATTCTTTTTAATTTAACGACTTTAAATTCGTATTTTTAATTTTACGACTTTAATGTCATATTTTTAATTTTACGACTTTTAGGGTTTAGTTGTTATATTATTAATTCATTATTTTTCAATTTTACGACTTTAATGTCGTATTTTCAATTTAACGATTTTTATGATTTATTTTCAATTCTACGACTTTTTGGCTTTTTCAATTTTATGGCTTTTATGACTTATTTTAAAATTTACGACTTCTATGGCTTCTTTAATTTTAGACTTATATAGATTTATTTTTAATTTTAAGACTTTTTTAGCTTTATTTTTACTTTTACGACTTTTATGGCATTTATCAATTTTACGGCTGTTATGGCTGTTTAAATTTACGACTTTCATAATGTTTTCCGATTTACGACTTTAAAGTTTTATTTTTAATTTTACGACTTTTGACATTTTTGATTTTAATTTTACGATTTTTATTACTTTGTCAATTTTACGACTTCAATATCTTATTTTTAATTTTATGAGTTTTATGATTTAATTAAAATTTTCACGAATTTAACGACTCCTTTTAATTTTACAACATTTATGGCGTATTTTTTATTTTATGACTGTTATAGATTATTTTTAATTTAAATACTTTAAAGTCGTATTTTTAATTTTACGACTTTAATGGCGTTTTATCAATTTTACAACTTTTTAGCCTTTTTTAATTTGACTAATTTTATGAACTTTCTCAATTTTTTAATAGCTTTTTCAGTTTTACGACTTTTATGCAATTCTCAATTTTCCGACCTATGCCCTTTTTCAATGACGAATTTGATGATTTATTTTCAATTTAAAGATTTTTACGGCTCTTTTTAATTTTACGACTTTCATAACTGATTTTTTATTTTATGACCTTTACGGCTTATTTTTTAATTTTACGACTTTTATGACTTGATTTTTAATTTTACGGCTTTTATGACTGTTTAAAATTACGACTTTCATAATTTTTTCTGATTTACGACTTTAATGCCTTATTTTTAATTCTACAAATTTTATGACTTTTAATTTCACGACTTTAATATCTTATTTTTAATTTAACGATTTTTATGACTTATTTTTCAATTTTACGAATTATACGGCTTCTTTTAATTTTACGACATTTATGGCTTATTTGTTATTTTATGACTATTATAGATTCTTTTTAATTTAATGACTTTAAATTCGTATTCTTAATTTTACGACTTTAATGTCATGTTTTTAATTTTACGACTTTTATTAGCTTTCTCAGTTTTTCGACTTTTGTAGCTTTTTTTAATTTTATGACTTTTATGTCTAATTTTTCATTTTACTAAAATTATAACTTATTTTAAATTTTAAGAGTTTCATGTGAAACTCTTAATTTTAAAAGAGAGACTTAATAAGTTTTAAAAGAGAGACTTAATTAACTTTTAATTTAAAAGAGAGACTTAATAAGTCTCTCTTTTTAATTTTGAGACTTTCATGACTTAATTTTTTATTTTATGACTTTATGAATTTATAAAAATATCTTTTTAATTTAAAGACCTTTTTGACTTATTTTTAATTTTACGACTTTAATGTCGTGTTTTCAGTTTTATGACTATTACGCAATTTTCAATTTTACGACCTTATGCTCTTTTTAAATTTTACGACTTTCATGACCTTTTCCAATTGTACGACTTTTATGTATTCTTTAATTTTACGACTTTAATATTTTATTTTTATTTAACTTTCATGGAATATTTTTTACTTTATGACTTTATGGATTTATTAAAATTTTTTTTTTAGTTTAACGACTTTTTTTTCATGGTTTTTTTTTTAATTTTACGACTTTTATGGATTTATTTATGATTTTAATGACTTTATATTTTTTCAATTTTACGAATTTTATGACTTTTTCAATTTTACGACTTAAATATCTTATTTTTAATTTTACAATTTTTATAACTGATTTTCAATTTTACGAATTTTATGACTTATTTTCAAATTTATGATTTAGTTTAATTTTTACGACTCTTCTAATTTTTACGACAGCAAAAATTTAATTTTACGATTTTTTTTAATCCCAATTTAACGACTGAAAAAATTTAATAATAATTTTCTTATGACTAAAATTTATTATTAATTACTAATACTCACTTCTTAAATTGACGATTTTTAACCATTTTTTCACACATAACGAGAAAAAAAAATTAAAAACATTTTCCTTTAGAGTAAAATTTATTTAAAATTGAATTTAAAAAAATAAATATTTTTATTATTATTATTTAAAATTAATTAAAAATAAGTGAAATGTTCTTTTTCAAAGTTAAAAAAAATTATTTTAAAATCATTAAATCGTATATGGATTAAAAAAATTCTGATTAAATTTATTAGAAATTAAATCTAAAATTAAATTATACATTAACAAGGTAATTAAACTAAATATTAGGAACTATTTAATAATAAAATAATAAAAAAACTCTAAAATGTTTTAATAAAGTAAAACTGAAAAAGAATGAAATAAAAGAAGGTTAAAAAGATAAAAAATGTAATTATAATTTTATAAACGATATTAAAAAAAAATAATAATAAATGAAATCAATTATTAATAACCTGACCCAATAAGAATCTTCATTCAAAAGGTATTATGAAACAATTTAAAATTAATTTCAATTGACAGTTACATAATAAAGATCAGCTTTTAATAATTATTTTTTGAAGATCGCGCAAAAACCTTCAAATATTTATAAATTATTGATCCACTTATTTAAACTAAATAAAAAATTAATTAATTAGACAATCAAGCTTTATTTAATGTAAAACAATATTAAAATTAATATTAATATGAAATAACACAAATAAATAATAAAATGGCAAATTTTAGTAAGCAAAAAAATATATAATTAAATAAAGCAATGAAAACAAACATGTAAATAGATAAATAAAATAAATATAAAGTATATTAAAAAAACAAAATTTAAAAACTTTCCATTAAAAATATAATTTTTTGGTTTTAATTGTATAAGCATCATAGCAGATTCTAGAAGCACGTGACACGTAAAATGTGCTAAATTAATTCGAATTCATCAGAGTCATGTGCCCCATTAAATGGTCAATTGTTATATTTTTCCGAGGAGGCGTTTATTAAGTTGACACTTTCCAATCATCACAAGTTCAATGGAAAAAATTCTATTCAATCGTAAGAATAACACTATGCAAAAAAAATTGAAAATAATTTACAAACCACACTTAATTAAAATAAAAAAAATTAAATTAATGTAAAATGAAAAACTAATCAATTAAAAACAAATAGAAAAAAAAAATTACAGAAAACTTGCCTTTAAATAGAAATCTTTAAACTCAACTTTATTTAGAAATATTTAAAAATAAAATAAAGAAAAAAACAAACAAATACAAAATTTAGAGCAAGAAAAAAAAGGAGAATAAAACGGTTACACAACAGCAGTTGATTTACAAAGTGGATAATGGAACAAAAGTTTAATGAATTAATGAGTCTTTGGAAATTGCAAAAGTTTGTTAAGTGTAGATTGATGAATTTACAGCGACTCAAAATTACACTTGTTGGTTCCTTTGACGTCAATGGGCGACTATTTTCGGACATGCATATTTTACGAACAACCTATAAACTTCTAGACCTTTCCAACAACATTTCAAGTGAGTCTTATACTTAAAATTAACCAATGAAAAATAAAATTACCAATTTAACGATGTTTTTTTTTTTACTAAACTTGAAGATAAATAAACAAAATTGAACTTTCCATTTTAATCAGTAATAAACTATATATTTAATCGTAATTAATTAGTTTCCACTTAAATCTTAATTTAAAAATACTATCATATAAGATTTTTGAAGGTCAGAAAAATTTTCCACTAGTGGTAAATACTGATTATTTTTTTCACTAATTATAAAAATTATCATTTTTCTAACTGGTGAACAAAACAGTCTTTTTTCTAACTACAATGGTGAAAATGGACATTTTTCTTACTAGTGGCGAAAATGGTTATTTTTCCCACTAGTGGTGAAAATTGGTACTTTTCCCACTAGTGGTGAAAATTGGTACTTTTCCCACTAGTGGTGAAAGTTGGTACTTTTCCCATTAGCAGTGAAAGTAGTAACTTTTCCCACTGGTGGTGAAAGTAGTTACTTTTCCCACTAGTTGTGAAAATGGTCAATTTCCCCACTAGTAATGAAAATGGTCACTTTTCCCACTAGTTGTGAAAATGGTCACTTTTCCCACTAGAGGTGAAAGTTTGTACTTTTCCCACTAGTGGTGAAAATAGTTATTTTTACCACTATTGGTAAAAATAGTAACTTTTTACACTAGTGGTGAAAATAGTTACTTTTCCCACAATTGTCGGAAATTGTTTTTTTCTCCACTAGTGTCGAAAATGGACAATTTTCTCACTAGTGGTGAAAATGGAAACTTTTCCCACTAGTGGTAAAAATACTCACTTTTCCCACTAGTGGTGAAAGTAGTCAATTTTCCCACTAGTGATGAAAATGGTCACTTTTCCCACTAGTTGTGAAAATGGTCACTTTTCCCACTAGTTGTGAAAATGGTCACTTTTCCCACAGGTGGTGAAAATGGTTATTTTTCCCACTATTGGTGAAAATAGTTATTTTTCCCACTATTGGTAAAAATAGTAACTTTTCACACTAGTGGTGAAAATAGTTACTTCTCCCACTAGTGGTGAAAATAGTTACTTTTCCCACAATTGTCGGAAATTGTTTTTTTCCCAGTAGTGGTGAAAATGGACACTTTTCCCACTAGTGGTGAAAATGGAAACTTTTCCCACTAGTGGTAAAAATACTCACTTTTCCCACTAGTGGTGAAAGTAGTCAATTTTCCCACTAGTGATGAAAATGGTCACTTTTCCCACTAGTTGTGAAAATGGTCACTTTTCCCACAGGTGGTGAAAATGGTTATTTTTCCCACTATTGGTGAAAATAGTTATTTTTCCCACTATTGGTAAAAATAGTAACTTTTCACACTAGTGGTGAAAATAGTTACTTCTCCCACTAGTGGTGAAAATAGTTACTTTTCCCACAATTGTCGGAAATTGTTTTTTTTCCCCACTAGTGGTGAAAATGGACACTTTTCCCACTAGTGGTGAAAATGGAAACTTTTCCCACTAGTGGTAAAAATAATAACAAGAGTTTTGGTATTGAACTGAATTATAAATAAAGTATCGTTATAGTTTAACTAATCACGTATCTATTTTCAACTTTTGAAACAAGTCTCATTCAACTTTTGTCAATAAACAAAATGTGATTTAAAGTTTAGAGCAGACGTGCTAAATTGTTCGTCCAACAATTTATTAAAGTAGAGCAGCCCAAAATAATTCAATGATTTACAAAAGTCATTTACCAGTTTTATTTTCGATGCTTGAATTATAATCGTTTCTATATTGAATTTTTATTATTCAAATTAAATATTATTATTAATTAAAATTAATTATTATTTTTTTTTTGCTTTAAAATTGACACCAATTTACTAAAAACAGTTAAAAACTGAAAATAACTATTTGGAAACAGTTCATAACCTATTAAAACAATCCTAAGTAAGTTCGGACTAGTTTAAAATATTTAAAACTGGTTTAAAATTGTTATAAACTGGTTTCAAACTGTTTATAACCAGTTACAAATTGTTTGAACTTCTTTAGAATTGTTAAGAACGTGTTTAAAATTGTTTTGAACTTTTTAAAACAGGTTTAAAACTCTTTTGAACAACTTCAAAATCATTAAAAATTGTAAAAAACTATTAAGAACTGGTTTAAAAATGCTTCTATTTAGTTCAAAATGTTTACAACTGGTTTAAAACTGTTTTAAACTACTCAAAAAAATTTAAAAACTTTTTAGAACTAGTTTAAAAATCTTTGTAAAAACTTCAAACTATTTAAAACTTGTTCAAAACAAGTTAAAACTGTCTAAAACTTGTTTAAAACAATTAAAACCTGTTTAGAACTGGTTTGAAACTTTTTCAAACAAGTTAAAACTGTCTAAAACTTGTTTAAAACAATTAAAACCTGTTTAGAACTGGTTTGAAACTTTTTCAAACAAGTTAAAACTGTCTGAAACTTCTTTGAATCAATTTAAACTTGTTTAGAACTGGTTTAAAACTACTTTTAACTATTAAGAACTTGTCCCAACTTTTTAAAACTGTTTTAAACTATTAAAAACTGTTTAAAAACTATTTCGAACTAGCTTATAACTCTTTTCAACAAATTCGAATTACTTATAACTTGTTCAAAACTGTTTTAAATTGCTTAGAATTGGTTTGAAACTATTTAAAACTGTTTACAATTGGTTCAAAACCATTTAAAACTACTTATAACTGTTAAAAACTTGTTTAAAGTTGTTAAAAACTGTTTGGAACTGGTTTGAAACTACTTTTAACTATTTAGAACTTGTCCCAACTTTTTAAAACTGTTTTAAACTATTTGAAAATGTTTAAAAATTATTTAGACCTAGTTTAAAACTCTTTTTAACAGCTTCGAACTATTTGAAACTTGTTCAAAGCTGTTTAAAAATGTTTAGAATTGGTTTAAAATTATTAAAAAATACGTAAAACTGTTAAAAACTTGTTTAAAGTTATTCAAAACTATTTAGAACTGGTTTGAAACTCTTTCAAACAAGTTAAAACTGTCTAAAACTTGTTTGAATCAATTTCAACTTGTTTAGAACTGGATTAAAACTACTTTAAACTATTTAGAACTTGTTCCAATATTTTAAAACTGTTTTAAACTATTTCCAACTAGTTTATAACTCTTTTTAACAAATTCGAATTATTTCAAACTTGTTCAAAACTATTTTAAAATGTTTAGAATTCGTTTAAAACTATTTAAAACTACTTAAAATTGTTTAAAACTTGTTTAAAGTTATCAAAAACTGTTTCGAACAGGTTTGAAACTCTTTCAAACAACTTAAAACTGTCTAAAACCTGTTTTAAACAATTTAAACCTGTTTAGAACTGGTTTAAAACTGATTAAAACTATTTAGAACTTGTTCCAACTTTTTAAAACTGTTTAGAACTAGTTTTAAATTGTTTTAAATTATATATAACTATCTAGAACTGTTAAAAAGTAGTTTTAAACTGTTTGGAACTACTTACAACTGTTTTGAAACTATTTAGAAATAATTAAAATCTATTTTTAAAAACTTAAAACTGTTTAGAACTGATTTAACATTGTTTTAAATTACCTAAAACTATCTAAAACTGTTTAGAACTAGTTTAAAACTTTTTTGAACTATTTAAAACTGTTTTTAACTACTTACAACTGTTTCTAATTACTTGCAACTGTTTCGAAATTATTTAGAAAAAATTAAAAATTGTTTTGAACTGCTTCAAATTGTTTAAAACTAGTTTACAATTTTTTTTAATTACTTAAAACTATGTAGAACTGTTTAGAACTGCTTAGAAGTAGTTTAAAACTGTTTTTAACTACTTACAACTGTTTAAAAACTGTTTTAAAACACCTCAAACTGTTTAAAATTTGTTTAAAACTATTTAAAACTTGTTTAAAACTATTTAAAACTTGTTTAAAACTGTTTAAAACTATTTAAAACTGATTTAAAACGGTTGTGAACTACTTAAAGTGTTTTGAACTATTTAAAACTTTTTGGAACTATCTAGAAATAGTTTAAAACTTAATTAAATATCTACTGAACTGGTTTGAAACTGTTTAGAACTATTTAGCACTATTTAAAACTGGTTTGAAATTTTTTTAACTTGTTCCAAACTGTTTAAAATTATTTTAAACTATTTTAAACTACTTGTAAATAACGTTTAATTGTTTATAATTAACTAAATTTTCTTTACTTTTTGTAAATTGTTTGCAACTGGTTTGAAACTGTTTGGAACTAGTTTGAAGCGGTTTAGAATTGGAAATAAAAAAAAATTCTATAAGAAAAAAATAGTAATACGATAATAAAAAAAAAGTAAAAAAAATCAATCAATAGATTTTAAATCTATACCAAGAATTCGAGAGAAAAATAAATTTCTGAATGAATAGAATTTTCGATTTACGAACTTGAAGTCGACCAATGTCAAGTACGAGTTTTTTTTTAGAAATACTTTTTTACATTTTAGTCGACTGTTAGTGTAATCGTTATTGATTGACTCATTTGTACTATTTCTGTTGAGATAAACCAAGTCCAATTACTATTATTGAGAATCGATTAAGTGGATTGGTCATAAAAATTGTATAACCCTTTAGTTGGTTAATGTCGTATAATATTTTTAATTACTTAATTATCATGTCCCGTAGTCAACAACATTGAATAAAATGTTTATTTTTTTAAATAAATTGAAAAAAAAATTAAATTTAAATTAAAAATAGAATGAAAATATTGAAGTAAAAATTGTCAAAAGACACAAATTTTTTTTTATAATTAAAAATTGCACAAGATTTAGTAAACATATTTTGAAGAAAATTGTAAAAAAATATTTATATTGGGTTTAAATTTTATAAATAATTAATAAGAGGATGAAATAGCGTGCAACGTGATGTCTTTCATAATATCGAGTTTATCATTTCAAATAAAGTCAATCTACTGTAATTACAACGTAGTATTGATTTTTAACAATTTCTCGATTAAAATCCAATCGGAGCAAACTAAATCATAAAAATTAAAATATTGAAAAAACATTTTATTTCTTTATTAATTTTTCTGTTTGTTTTCTTTAATCATTTGAAAGTTTAAAAATAATGAAAAAGAAAGTCTGGAAAATTTTCAATAATTAACTTATCTGATAACAAATAAAATAATTAACTAATTAACTATTAATTAAATAATTTATATTAAAACTATAATTACACACTAATGAACTACTTATTAACAAATTAATTAATTTAATGACATGTTAATGAGAACATTCTTTTTTAAATCAAAGAAGATGGAAAAACACTTGAAACTATTGACGTTTTTAATCTCAAAAATAACTTAAAAATAACGATGTAAACAAAATTTTTACTGAGTGATGAATTCAGACAACTTGAGTAGTTACAATTTAGGAAAATTGAGTTTTGAAAGACCAGACGTTAACGCGGGTATTTTCGTCAAAATTATTTTCACTCACGTAAGCTGCGCAGTTTCCCGACATGAAGAATTTATAATTCACTAGTTTTGAATTCTGGCACTGGCCCAGATTTATTTCTTGAAAACAAATATCCGCCGATAATGTTAGAGAAATAATGAGCAATTGAGAGAATTGGAAAAACGAAGAAATAATGAGAGGGAGAAAGAAAGAGAGAGAGAGAGACTAATTTTCCGTGATTTGCCAGACAAGCTGACTTTTTACTGAAGAAATTTCGGAATTTAAGTGGTTCTCAACTTAAGGAAGGATTGTTATACAAATAAAAAAATAAAGAAAAATATTTAACTTCAATTTTTTATGTTAACTGAAATCAATTCGAAAATCAATTCAGATGTCCAACAATTAGAATTCATTTTTATTTGTAAACACAACTTGAGTCAATTCAATTTTAATTAATTACAAAATTAAATCAATTAGCATTTGAGTGAATTGAAATTTGAATCAATTGGGATGCGAGACAATTGAAACTTGAGAAAATTGGAATTTGAGTCAATTGAAACATGAATCAATTGGAATTTGATTCAATTTGAGTTTGAGTCAATTGGAACATGAAACTATTGGAATTTCATTCAATTGGAACTTGAATCCATTGGAATTTGAGTCAATTGGTACTTGAATACATTGGAATTCAAGTCAATTGGTACTTGAATCCATTGGAATTCAAGTCAATTGGTACTTGAATCAATTGGAATTTGAGTCAATTGAAACATAAATCTATTGAAATTTGAGTCAATTGAAACATAAATCTATTGGAATTTGAGTCAATTCAAGCTTGAATCAATTGGAATTTGAATCAATTGGAACTCGAATCCGTTGGAATTTGAGTCAATTGGTACTTGAATACATTGAAATTCAAGTCAATTGGTACTTGAATCCATTGGAATTCAAGTCAATTGGTACTTGAATCAATTAAAATTTGAGTCATATGAAACTTCAGTCAATTGAAATTTGAGTTAATCAGAACTTGAATCAATTGAAATTTGAGTCATATGGAACTTGAGTCAAATGGAATTTAAGTCGATTGGGATACGAGTCAATTGAAACTTGAGAAAATTGGAACTTCAATCAATTGGCATTTGTGTCAATGAAATTTGAATCAATTGGGATACGAGACAATTAAAACTTGAATGAATTGGAGTTTAAGTCAATTGGAAATTGAAAATATTAGAATTTGATGCAATCAGAACTTGATTGAATTGGAACTTGTGTCAAATGGAACTTGAAACTATTGGAATTTAAGTAAATTGGAACTTGAATCCATTAGAATTTGAGTTAATTGGAACTTGAATCGATTAGAATATAAATTAGACTTTTAAAAAATTAAGCTTTGAAACAAATTGAACTTAAATCAATTAGAACTTGAATCAATTGGAAATTAAACCCAATGGAATTTAAATAAATTCAACCATGGAATCAAGATGAACTTTGAACAACTAAAACCCAATTGGAACAAGAAACCATTGGAATTTGATTCAATTAGAACTTGATTCAATTGGAATTTGAGTCCATTGGAACTTGAATCAATTAAAACTTGAGAAAATTTGAACTTGAATCAATTGGAGTTTGAGTCAATTGTAACTTGAAACCACTGGAATTTAAGTCAATTAGAACTTGATTGAATTGGAATTTGAGTCAAATGGAACTTTAATTAATTGAAATTTGAGACAATTGGAACTTGAATCCATTAGTATTTGAGTTAATTAAAACTTGAATAAATTGGTATTTGAATCAATTGGAACTTGAATCCATTGGAATTTGAGTCAATTAGAATTTAATATAATTGTAATTTCAGGAAATTTAAACTGGAATGAATTGAAATATGAGTAAATTAAAACTTGATAGAATTGGGATTTGAGTTAAGTGTAAATTGAATCAAATTTAGTTTGAGTCAATTGGAACACAAACGATTGGAATTTTATTCAATTAAACTTAAATCTATTAGAATTTGAGTCAATTAGAACATCAATCTACTGGAGATTGAGTCAATTGAAACTTGAATCTATTGGAATTTGAGACATACGGAACTTAAGTCAATTGTAACTTGAAGCCATTAGAATTCGAGTCAATTGGAATTTCAGTCGATTGGAATTTAAATCAATTGGGATACGGTTCAATTAAAAATTGAGAAAATTAGAACTTTAATCAATTAGCATTTAAGTCTATTGAAATTGAATAAATTGGGATACGAGTCAATTGTAACTTGAGGAAATTGGAACTTGAATCAATTGGAGTTTAAGTCGATTAGAAAATGAAACCATTAAAATTTCATTAAATTATAACTTGATTTAATTGGAATTCGAGTCAATTGGTACTTGGATTCATTGGAATTTGAGTCAATTGGAACTTGAATCCATTGGAGATTGAGTCAATTGGAACATGAAACCATTGAAATTTTATTCAATTAGAACTTTGAATCATATGTAATTTGAGTCAATTAGAACTTGAGTCTATTGATACTTAAATCAACTGGAATTCGAGTCATACAGAACTTGAGTCAATTGGAACTTGAAGCCATTGGAATTCGAGTCAATTGAAACTTAAATCAATTGAAATTTGGGTCCATCAAAATATGAATCAATTGAAATTGAGTATTATGGAACTTTAGTCAATTGGCATTTGAGTCATTTGAAATTTGAATCAATTGGGATGCGAGTCAATTGAAACTTGAGGAAATTGGAACTTGAATCAATTGGCATAGGGTCTATTGAAATTTGAATAAAGTCTAGTGGAACATGAAACCACTAGAATTTAATTTAATTAGAACTTAAATATATTGGAATGTGAGTCAATTAGAATGTGAGTCAATTAGAATTTTAATCTATTAGAATTAAAGTCAATTAGAACTTGAATCTACTGGAGTTTGAGTCAATTGAAACTTGAATCAATTGGAATTTGAGTCATACGGAACTTTTATTAAATGAAATTTGAGTCAATTAGAACTTGAATCTATTGGACTTTGAGTCAATTGAAACTTGTATTAATTGGAATTTGAGTCATACGGAACTTTAATTAATTGAAATTTAAGTCAATTTAAGTCTATTAGAATTTGAGTCAATTGAAACTTGAATAAATTGGCTTTTGAGTCAATCAGGACTTGAATCAATTGAAATTTGAGTCATTTGGAATTTCAGTCGTTTGAAATTTGAATCAATTGGGTATACGGTTCAATTGAAACTTGAGGAAATTGGAACTTGAATCAATTGGCATTTGAGTCTATAGAAATTTGAATAAATTGGGATACGATTCGATTGAAACTTGAATCAATTTGAATTTGAGTCGACTAGAACATGAATCCATTGGAATTCGAGTCAATTGGTACTTGAATCAATTGGAATTTGAGTCAATTGAAACTTAAATCAATTGAAATTAGAGGCAATTGAAGCTTGAATCAATTGTAATTTAAGTAAATTGAAACTTGAATGAATTGAAATTTGAGTCATATAGAACTTGAGTCAATCCACATTTGAGTCAATAGAAAGTTGAATCATTTAGAATATAAATTAATAAGAATTTCCAAAAATCAGCTTTAAAAGAAATTGAACTTGAAACAAATGGAACTTAAATCAATTGGAACTTGTATTAATAAGAACTTCAGTCAAGTGCAACTTGAGTCAATTTGAACTTGGGACTAATAACTTGGAACAATTGGAACTTGAATGAAATGGATCAAAAATTCGTAGAAATTTAGGACAATTGGATATTGATTTAATTGGAACTTGAAACAATTAGAACTTTATATAATTCGGAACTTGAGTCAATTGGACCTTGTGTCAATTGGAAGTTGAATAAAATGAAACTAAAATAATTTCAAATTTATATCTACTAAATTTTGAGGTAAATTCAACTGGAACTTAATAGAACTTGAGTCAATTAGAACTTGAATTAATATTGAATCTTTGGATTTTGGGTCAATTGGAACTCCAATTAAATGGAACTAAAACCTTTTAAATCTTGAATCGACTTAATTTTGTGACAACTGGAACTTGAATTGATTAAAACTTGAGTTAATTAGAACTTGAATTAATTGGAACTTGAGTCAATTGGATCTTGGGACAATTGGAACTTAATTGAAAATTGAATGAAATGGATAAAAAATTCGTTGAAATTTAGGACAATCGGAACTTGAAGCAATTTAAAACTTTAGATAATTCGGAACTTGAGTCAATTGGATCTTGTGTCAATTCAAACTTGAATCAATTGGACAAAAATACTTTAACACTTGAATTTACTAAAGTTTGAGTCAATTTACACTTGAACTTGGAATCTAAACTATTTTGAATTTGAATATTATTGAATTAAAATTGTATTTTTCCCAATTTAAATCAATTTTTATTTAAAACAATCAGAACTTGAATTTATCGGAATATTTTTAATAATATTTTATAAAATTGATATTTTTCCCAATACTTGTTAAATTACAATTATCACATAAAAAAAAATTATATAAACTGTTTAAAAATTAATAAAATATCGATATTTTCATTTTTTAAAATTCTGATACAATAAAAATTGTCTAGATCAAAATTTTTGTGTTATTAAGGCGTTCCGAGTAAAAAGTTATGAAAAATAAGAATTCATAATAATATAAAAAAAATTGATTATCATCCTTGATAAATAAATAAGTAAATAACTTAATTAGTTTAAAATTAAATCTTCTAAAATAGTTGAACAGTAATAATTACCAGACTTGACGATTAGCAGAGTCAGTGAATTGAAATCGAGAATTCAAGAGGAAAAAAAAGAGAGAAAAAATTCAGTGATAAATAGTACTATCTTTATGTGAATAATTTATTGTCAGGTCGAGGCATTGACACTCGTTCCACGATCGATTGCACTTCGTTTCTAATGGTTTGCTTATCATAAATCACGTTCTCCACTCCAATTTACAATCACTCTCCGGAAATGAATTTAAAAACGTTATTTAACAGGCCGACAATTGAAAAACTCAAATATAAACAACTCAACTATCACATAAAATTATAAATAATTGGGTATTTTAATTAGTATTTTTAACAAGTTGCAAAAACAACAAACGCTTGGAATTTTATAAAAAAATTTCTCTCTCTAAATTTTAAACACTGTTCTACATTTTAGGCATTTTATTTTCTTAACAGGAAGCTGCTATCTCAGCTTTAATATCAAATATCAAAAACTTATCAGCAAATCTCGCGAGAATATTTTATATTCAGTTTAATCATTTTAAAATTCAAAGCTAAATATAAGTTAAATGGAATTTTTTCATAATTGTTCTTTATAAAATTAATTTTAAATAAATCAGAATATGGATCAATTGGTTATTAGATCAATTGGAATTTGAATTAATTATATTTTTAATCAATTGGGTCTTGAAGAATTAGAGATTTTAAAAATTCTTGTTTAAATAATTACAATTTTTTTATGCCAACTAGAGTCAATTGGAATTTAAATCAACTGGAACTAAAAATAAATTGGAATTTGAATTAGTTTAAATTTAAATCAATTGGAACTTAAATCAATTGAAATTTGAGACAATTGAGATTTGGATCAATTGGGATGCGAGTCAATTGATAATTGAGGAAATTGGATCTTGAATCAATTGGAATTTGAGTCAATTGGAACATGAATCAATTGGAATTTGAGTCAATTAGAATTTGAGTCAATTGGAATTCGAATCAATTGGAACTTGAAGCAATTGGATATCAAGTCAATTGAAACTTAAATCAATTAAAATTTGAGTCAATTAGAACTTTAAAGAACTTAGAAATGAGAAACTTTATGAAAAAGAATTATTAAAACATGAATCAATTAGAATAGAATTTTCATTTACTGAAACTTGAGTCAATTGGAACTTAAGTCACCTAGAACTTAAATTTATTGAAACTTAAACCAACTGGAACTTGATTCAACTGGAACTTAAATGAATTTAAAAAGGAAATAATTTCCGAAAAAGAATTAATTAAAACTTGATTCAATTAGAATAGAATTTTAATTAATTGGAATTTACATCAACAGGAACTTGAATTAATTGGAATTTAAATCAACTGGAACTTGAATTATTTGAAATTTTAAATTAACTCAATTCTGACTTGATTCAATTAAAACTTGACTCAATTGGAACTTTAATAAATCGAAATAAAAAGTAAGAAATTAATTGAAACTTGAATCAATTGGCACTTGAATCAACTGAAACTTAAATTATTTGGAACTTAAATACCAATTGGAGATAAAATTGATTGAAACATAAGACAATTGGGATTTGAATCAATTGAAACTTAAGAAAATTAGAACTTGAATTAATTGGAATTTAAGTCAATTCGAACTAGAATAAAAATTGGAATTTGAGTCAATTGAAACTTGAATCAATTGGAATTTTATTCAATTCGAACTTGAATAACAATTGGAATTTGAGTCAATTGGAACTTGAATCCATTGAAATTCGAGTCAATTTAAACTTAAATCAACTAAAATTTGCGTTTTATAGAACTTAAGTCAATTTAAACTTAAATCAATTGACATTTGAGACAATTGAAATTTGAATTAATTAGAATATAAATTGGAATTTTTAAAAATTAAGCTTTGAAACAAATGGAACTTAATTTAATTGCAACTTGAACCAATTGAAACGTGAGTCAATTGGAACTTGAATCAATTGAAACTTGCCTTAATTAAAACTTGAGTTAATTAAAATGTGAGTCAATGGAAATTTGAGTCAATTGGAACTTAAATCAATTGAATCTTACCTAATTTGAAACTTGAGTTAAATAAAATTTGAGTCAATTGAAATTTGAATCAATTGGAACTTAAATCAATTGAAACTTGAGTAAATTGGAACTTGAATTAATTAAAATTTAAGTCAATTTAAATTTGAGTCAATTTAAATTTGAGTCAATTGGAACTTGAATCAATTGAAACTTGCCTTAATTAAAACTTGAGTTAATTAAAATGTGAGTCAATGGAAATTTGAGTCAATTGGAACTTAAATCAATTGAATCTTACCTAATTTGAAACTTGAGTTAAATAAAATTTGAGTCAATTGAAATTTGAATCAATTGGAACTTAAATCAATTGAAACTTGAGTAAATTGGAACTTGAATTAATTAAAATTTAAGTCAATTTAAATTTGAGTCAATTTAAATTTGAGTCAATTGGAACTTGAATCAATTGAAACTTGAGTCAATCGGTACTTAAATAATTAAAACTGGCCTCAATTTAAACTTAAATCAATTGAAATCTGCGTCAATTCGAACTTGAATCAATTAAAAATTGTGTCATTTAAAACTTGAATCAATTGACACTTGAGTCAATTGGAACTTGAATTAATTGAAACTTGCCTCAATTAAAACTTGAGTTAAATAAAATTTGAGTCAATTGAAATTTGAATCAATTGGAACTTAAATCAATTGAATCTTACCTAAATTAAAACTTGAGTTAATTGGAACTTGAATCAATTGGAGTTTGAGGCAATTGGAACTGGAATCAATTGAAACTTGAGTATTTGGAACTTCAATTAATTAAAATTTAAGTCAATTTAAATTGGAGTCAATTGGAACTTGAATCAATTGAAGCTTGAGTCAATCGGTACTTGAATAATTAAAACTGGCCTCAATTTAAACTTGAATCAATTGAAATTTGCGTCAATTGGAATGTGAATCAATTAAAAATTGTGTCATTTAAAACTTGAATCAATTGACACTTGAGTCAATTGGAACTTGAATTAATTGAAACTTGCCTCAATTAAAACTTGAGTTAAATAAAATTTTAGTCAATTGAAATTTGAATCAATTGAAACTTAAATTAATTGAATCTTACCTAAATTAAAACTTGAGTTAATTGGAACTTGAATCAATTGGAGTTTGAGGCAATTGGAACTTGAATCAATTGAAACTTGCCTTAATTAAAACTTGAGTTAAAGAAAATTTGAGTCAATTGAAATTTGAATCAATTGGAACTTAAATCAATTGAAACTTGTGTCAATTGGAACTTGAATTAATTAAAATTTAAGTCAATTTAAATTTGAGTCAATTGGAACTTGAATCAATTGAAGCTTGAGTCAATCGGTACTTGAATAATTAAAACTGGCCTCAATTTAAACTTGAATCAATTGAAATTTGCGTCAATTGGAATTTGAATCAATTAAAAATTGGGGCATTTGAAACTTGAATCAATTGACGCTTGAGTCAATCAAAACTTAAAGCAATTGAAACTTGTGTCAATTAGAACTTAAATCAATTTAATCTTGCCTCAATTAAAACTTGAATCAATTGAAATTTGAGTCAATTGGAACTTGAATCAATTGGAATTTGTGGGAATTGGAACTTGAATCAATTGAAACTTGAGTCAATTGGAATTTGAATAACTTGACTTAATTTAAACTTGAATTTATTAAAAATTGAGTCAATTAAAATTTGAGTCAATTGGAACTTGAGTCATTTGGAACTTGAATCAATTGAAACCTGAGTCAATCGGAACTTAAATAATTTTAGCTGGAATAAATTGGATTTTTTATCAATTGGAACCTAAATCAATTGGAACCTACATTAATTTGAATTTGAATCAATTTAAATTGTAGTATTTGTAGCTACAATCAATTGGAATTTAAACCAACTTATATTAAAATCACAGAAATAAATAAAATCATCTTTAAATCTTTTAAAAGTCCAATAAATTCATATTTTGCTAAACGGGATTATTTAAATGAACCTTAATAAATTATTACGGCCACAAATTAAATAATAAAAAATCAATATTTTTTTTTTCTCTGAATTATTGAAATTTCATTTAATCATTACAGCCTTTAATTCCCAGTAAATGCAAATTTTTGCAATAAAAACACTTTTTTCTTATTGGAGCAGTGATATAATGAGATAATGACTTGACATAGTTTTTTATTTTTTTTTTATCATCAGCAATTTGTGAACCGTTACAAAGGAAAATGTTTTGCAATTATTATTCTGCAATTTATAGGTACAATAGTGGCGCGTTAAAAATAAAGTTTTAAGAAAAGTAAACAAACCAAGTATGCGAAAGGTCGTTGTTATTATATTGTTGAAGACGCTTTTTATATTCTCATTAAAAAAAAAACACAATTATTAATTCTTGTCACCATTTCCGATCCTGAAAAACTGAAATTAAGGCGTAGGTGATTATCAAGGTCGTGCTTTTTATTGGGTCACTGATACCAAAAAAGATTATTAACTTAACTGCAAACTCATTCTCGAGCATTACATTGACTTCACTCGAAGACCTTCAATTGTTTTTTTTATTTATATAATTTTTTTTTATTTTATAGACCACAATAATTTAATAACAATAATAAATGCGTAAATGCACATTTTTCATCTCCTTAACTTTTTTGCAAAATAATAATAATAATAATAATAATAAAAATACAAATTTAAAAAAAAAGTAAAATAAATCTTTTTTAAGTACGAATATTTTAAAAATAGTTAAAAACACTTTTAGTCAATAACTCGGTTTAGTTTATATTTTTTTATTTTTCAAATTTGTTGTTTTACTTAAAAAAGTGAAAAAAATTATTATTATAATTAAAAATAATTTTAAAAAAAGTAAATTTAAAATTAACAACATTTTTAAAATCCAATTATTAAAATAGGATAATAATTGACTAATTGGCAAAAGTGGATTTTTTTCTCTTTTTTTGTTTTTGACCCAAAAATATTGTTCTAGTGGCCATTGACGTCGTGTAGGAAATGAGAGTAAAATTAGAAACAAAGTTGCGTGTGTAGCTGATCTCAGGTTGATTCTAAAGCTATTTGCATATCAGATTTTCTTTCTCGAGAAACGCCAAGGGCCGCGCATTATCGACCTTAAACATATGCGTGACTTGGGGCCAAAAAACTTTTAACAACTTGGTGAAACTTTCAGCAAACTTGGAAAAGATAAAATTAATCGACTGCCCTTCAATCAAAGGCGATTTTTAATAACAATAGATAACAATTGCTTAGAAGTAGTAAAAAAAGTTGAGATTAAAAACGTTTGAAAATAAAATTAATTAAAAAATGAATCAATTTTTTATGTCACTCAATTATAAATTGACTACAATTGGAATTACAATCAATTTCACTTGAATCAATTAAAAAATCAGGTAATCGGAACTTGAATCAAAAAAACTTAAATTAAATGTAAATTTTAAATTTGTATTTTGAGTAAGTGATAATTAAGTCAACTTAAATTTGAGACAATTGGGACTTTAATCAAGTAAATTTTGAGCCAATTAGAACTTAAAACGATTGAAACTTGAGTCAATTGGAACTTAAAAAAATTCAAATTTGAGACAATTGGTACCGGAATCAACTGAAACTTGAGTCAATTAGAACTTGAATAAATTGAAATTTAAATCAGTTGGGATTTAATCAAGTTAATTTTGAGCCAATTATAACTTGAAACGATTAAAACTTGAGTCAATTGGAACTTGAAACAATTCAAATTTAAGACAATTGGTACCGGAATCAACTGAAACTTGAGTCAATTGGAACTTAAAAAAATTGAAATTTAAATCAGTTGGGATTTAATCAAGTAAATTTTGAGCCAATTAGAACTTGAAACGATTAAAACTTGAGTCAATTGGAACTTGAAACGATTGGAACTTGAGGCAATTGGAACATGAGTCAATTGGAACTTGAAACAATTCAAATTTGAGACAATTGGTACTGGAATCAACTGAAACTTGAGTCAATTGGAACTTGAATAAATTGAAATTTAAATCAGTTGGGATTTAATCGAGTAAATTTTGAGCCAATTAGAACTTGAAACGATTAAAACTTGAGTCAATTGGAACTTGAAACAATTCAAATTTGAGACAGTTGGTACCGGAATCAACTGAAACTTGAGTCAATTGGAACTTAAAAAAATTGAAATTTAAATCAGTTGGGATTTAATGAAGTAAATTTTGATCCAATTAGAGCTTGAAACGATTAAAACTTGAGTCAATTGGAACTTGAAACGATTGGAACTTGAGGCAATTGGAACATGAGTCAATTGGAACTTGAAACAATTCAAATTTGAGACAATTGGTACTGGAATCAACTGAAACTTGAGTCAATTGGAACTTGAATAAATTGAAATTTAAATCAGTTGGGATTTAATCAAGTAAATTTTGAGCCAATTAGAACTTGAAACGATTAAAACTTGAGTCAATTGGAACTTGAAACAATTCAAATTTGAGACAATTGGTACCGGAATCAACTGAAACTTGAGTCAATTGGAACTTAAAAAAACTGAAATTTAAATCAGTTGGGATTTAATCAAGTAAATTTTGATCCAATTAGAACTTGAAACGATTAAAACTTGAGTCAATTGGAACTTGAAACGATTGGAACTTGAGGCAATTGGGACTTGAATGAATTATAATTTAAATTAAATCAAACTTATAATTATTGTAATTTTAATTATTTATATTTTAATTGAATAGTAATTGAGTCAACTTAAATTTGAGACAATTGGAACTTGAACCAATTGAAACTTGAGGCAATTGGAACTTGAATTAATTGAAATTTGAGACAAATGAAACTTGAATTAATTTATAATTAAGGCAATGGGAATTGAATCAACTGAAATTTGAGTCAATTGGAACTTGAATCCATTGTAATTTGAGACATTTAGAACTTTAATTAATTTTAAATTGAGGTAATTGGGACTTGAGAAAATTGTAACTTGAATAACTTGGAATTTTATTCAATTAGAACTTGGATCAATTGAAAATTGAGTCATATGGAACTTGAGTCAATTAGAATTTGAGTCAATTGAAACTTGAATATATTGGAATTTGAGTCAATTAGAACTTGAAGCAATTGCAAATTAAGGCAATGGGGCTTGAATGAATTAAAATTTGAGTCAATTGGAACTAGAATTAATTGAAAATTAATGCAATTGGGACTTAAATCAATTAAAACTTGAGTCAATTGGAATTTAAATCAATTGAAACTTAAATTAATTGTAATTTAAAATATTTTTTTTTAAGTAAGTGATAATTGTGTTAACTTAAATTTGAGAAATTGCAGTTGAATCAAGTAAATTTGGAGCCAATTAGAGCTTGAATCGATTGATACTTGAGGCAATTGGAATAGGAGACATTTTAAAATTAAATCCATTGAAATTTGAGACAGTTGGAATTAATTTTAAATTAAGGCAATTGGGACTTGATGAAATTGGAATTTGAGTCAATTGGAACTTGAACCCATAGGAATTCGAGTCAATTGAAACTTAAATCATTTGAAATTTGAGACAATTGGAACTTGAATTAATTAAAACTTGAGACAATTGGAACTTGAATCAATTGAAACTTGAGTCAATTGGAACTTGAATAACTTGCCTCAATTAAAACTTGAATTAATTAAAATTTGAGTCAATTGAAATTTGAGTCAATGGGAACTTGGATCAATTGAAACTTGAGTCAATCGGTACTTGAATAATTAAAACTGGCCTCGATTGGCCAGTCAATTGGAACTTTAATTACTTAGAAAATATATTGATTGAAACTTGTGTTACTTGGAACTTAAATTCATTGAAACTTCATTTTATTGCTCTTGAGTCAGTTGAAAATTTAGGTAATCTGAACTTGAATTAATTGAAATTTCCATCAATTGGGACTTGAATCAATTGGAACTTGAGTCAATTTAAGATTTAATTAATTGAAACCGTAATTTCCTGGTACTTAAATTTATTGCAACTTGAATCAATTCCTCATAAATCAATTCAACTTTCCTGCAATTCAAATTTGAATCAATTCAAACTTAATTTTATTGGAACTTTAATTATTTGTAACTTGAGTGAATAGGAATTGGAATCAATTGAAATTTTAGACAACTGGAACTTGTATCAATTGGAATTTGAGGCAATTGGAACTTGACTAAATTAAAATTTATCATTTGCAGCAATTTGAAACATAAATCAATTGGAACTTGAATTAATAACAATTAAATCATTCCAAATGTTTCAATTCTTTCGAGTCTGAATTCCAAAAACATGGATAGAATTTTTTTTTAATTTTTCAACAATTCCAAATTACAAAATTTTAAAATATTTTCTTTTCCTTTCTTCTAGTATTTTTTTCTGGATTTAAAGTTTTAGCACACGATACCTTATAATCTCAATATTTGAAATGACAAATAAAATTAACTTCCTTAAAAAAGAAAGAAAAAAAAAGCAATAAATATTTAAAAATTGAAAATAATACTCAACAGTTATAAATTTTCATTATATACGGAAGTCAGACTGGATTCACTTGAGTAACTTTCAATTACCAGGGGTAAAAAGCTATTCGAGGTCGAACGCGTGCGTGGGCCCGAAACATAAATATCAAACTTATTTAAATAAGTTCAGAGTCAAGGTTACAAAAAGTAAGTAAACACTGTAAGTTTACGGAAAATTTTTTTTTATCGTCAAATTAAAAGGTAATTAAACGAGCGAAAGAAGCAACGAAAAAAAAATGAAAATAATAATAATAATAAATAAAAATATTAAATAATATATTTAATTTGCACTAAATCCGATTTTTATCCTATTTGTATAAGTAAATCGTATTTTAAAATTTTTCATTTTTAATATTTATATTTTAAAAGTATTTCCAGTCTCATTTAAATTCAATAATGTAGCCAATTAATTTTTTTTATAATTTTAGGATGCCTATTTGTTCATTTGTTGTTTTTTTTAAACTGCGGGCTTTTGTGGGACATATAAATAAATAAATAAATAAATAATTATAGGAAAATAAAAAAACTCACCAATCGGGAAAAAGAACTTCCGCCTCGCTAATAATGTCATTGAGAAGATTGGTTGCCGGTGGCACGTGAGGCAGGATAACAGGCGCAAAAACTTGTGAAATGCCGGCATTTCTTCCGTGTTGCGTTTCATATTTATCGAAATAATTCGCTAAATATCCAAGTAGTCGATAATGCGAAGGTGGCAGCGTTGTGACCAATTCTTTTGTCGTCAAAATCCAAGAATCGTGATCGGCAGAGTAACATTCTAAAAAATATAAATAACTAATATTAATAATAATAATAATAATATTAGTAATAAAAAGAAAATAATAAAAAATCTAATTTTTAAGTAAAAGAATACTTTGAATTACACTGCAGCTTCACTTATTTAAAGTCTCGCTTATTTAAAGTCGTATTTATTTTAATAATTCGAAGTCCAATTAAAACTAACTAAAATTTTAATTGGTTCCTGTGAATTGGATCATCAAATCAGAGAAGTTCTCTAAAAAAACGTGAAAGTTAAAATAAGTGCGACTTTTTTCATGGATTTGTGTGGACCGGTTTAAAATAAGTGAAGCTTCAGTGTAATTCGAGGTTGAATCAGATGGAATCGAAATTAAAAACAATTGGACATAAATTTTAATAAATTCGTCCCAATTAATGTCAATTGGAATTGAAATCTATTAAAAGTTGGATTCATTTTAAATTTGAATCATTTGGAATTTGAAAAAAAATTGGTAATTAGAATTAATTTCAATTGGCATTAATTTCAAATTTGAATTAATGAGAAATTGGAAAAAATTTAGAAACTGGAAATTTAGAATCAATTTGAATTGGAATCAATTTCAAAGTTTGAATCAATCGGAAATTGGAATAAATAGGAAATTAAAAAACTTAAAAATTGGAAAAAGTTAGAAATTGGAAAATTAGAATTAATTTGAATTGATATCAATATCAAAATCAATCGGAAATTGGCTAAAATTAGAAATTGGAAAGTTAGAATTAATTTAAATTGGAATCAATTTCAAAATTTGAATCAATCGGAAATTGTAAAAAATTAGAATTAATTTGAATTGGAATCAGTTTCAAAATTTGAATCAATCGGAAATTGGAAAAAATTAGAAATTTAGAATTCATTTGAATTGGAATCAATATCAAAATTTGAATCAATTGAAAAATTAGAATAATTTTAAGTTAATTAAAATTTTTTAATCAATCGGAAATTGAAATAATTGGAAATCGGAATAAATTGGTAACTGGAAAAATTGGTATTGGAGTTAATTGGACATAAATTAAATTGGATTTTGAATAAATTCGTCCCAATTATTGCAAATTGGAATTGAAATCTATTGAAAGTTGGATTAATTGAAAAAGTAAAATTAGTTGGAAATTGGAAAAAATTGGTAATTGTGATTAATTTAAATTGGAAATAATCTTAAATTTGAATCGATCGGAACCTATAAAAAAATTAGAAGTTGAAATATTAGATTTATTTAATTTAAATTAATTAATCTGAATTGGAAACAGTTTCAATATTTGAATTAATCGTAAATTGGGAAAATTTTGAAATTGGAATCAATTGGTAATTAGAATTAATTTAAATTGGCATCAATTTCAAAATTGAATTAATCAGAAATTGGAATGAATTTTAAATTGGAATCAATTGAAAATTCTAAAAAATTAGAAATTTAGAATTAATTTGAATTGGAATCAATTGGGAATTGAAAAATTAGAATTAATTTCAGTAAATTTAAATTTTTTAATCAATCGGAAATTGAAATAATTGGAAATCGGAATAAATTGGTAACTGGAAAAATTGGTATTGGAGTTAATTGTACAAAAATTAAATTGGATTTTGAATAAATTTGTCCCAATTATTGCAAATTGGAATTGAAATCTATTGAAAGTTGGATTAATTGAAAAAGTAAAATTAGTTGGTAATTGGAAAAAATTGGTAATTATGATTAATTTAAATTGGAATTAATGTTAAATTTGAATCAATCGTCAATTGGAATGAATCGGAAATAGAAAAAAATTGGAAATTGGAAAATTAGAATTACCTTGAATTGGAATCAGTTTCAAAATTAGAATCAACTGGAAATTGGATAAAATTGGTAATTAGAATTAATTTAAATTGGCATCAATTTCAAAATTGAATTAATCAGAAATTGGAATGAATTTTAAATTGGAATCAATTGAAAATTCTAAAAAATTAGAAATTTAGAATTAATTTGAATTGGAATCAATTGGGAATTGAAAAATTAGAATTAATTTCAGTAAATTTAAATTTTTTAATCAATCGGAAATTGAAATAATTGGAAATCGGAATAAATTGGTAACTGGAAAAATTGGTATTGGAGTTAATTGTACAAAAATTAAATTGGATTTTGAATAAATTCGTCCCAATTAATGCAAATTGGAATTGGAATCTATTGAAAGTTGGATTAATTGAAAAAGTAAAATTAGTTGGTAATTGGAAAAAATTGGTAATTATGATTAATTTAAATTGGAATTAATGTTAAATTTGAATCAATCGTCAATTGGAATGAATCGGAAATAGAAAAAAATTGAAAATTGGAAAATTAGAATTACCTTGAATTGGAATCAGTTTCAAAATTAGAATCAACTGGAAATTGGATAAAATTGGTAATTAGAATTAATTTAAATTGGCATCAATTTCAAAATTGAATTAATCAGAAATTGGAATGAATTTTAAATTGGAATCAATTGAAAATTCTAAAAAATTAGAAATTTAGAATTAATTTGAATTGGAATCAATTGGGAATTGAAAAATTAGAATTAATTTCAGTAAATTTAAATTTTTTAATCAATCGGAAATTGAAATAATTGGAAATCGGAATAAATTGGTAACTGGAAAAATTGGTATTGGAGTTAATTGTACAAAAATTAAATTGGATTTTGAATAAATTCGTCCCAATTATTGCAAATTGGAATTGAAATCTATTGAAAGTTGGATTAATTGAAAAAGTAAAATTAGTTGGTAATTGGAAAAAATTGGTAATTATGATTAATTTAAATTGGAATTAATGTTAAATTTGAATCAATCGTCAATTGGAATGAATCGGAAATAGAAAAAAATTGAAAATTGGAAAATTAGAATTACCTTGAATTGGAATCAGTTTCAAAATTAGAATCAACTGGAAATTGGATAAAATTGGTAATTAGAATTAATTTAAATTGGCATCAATTTCAAAATTGAATTAATCAGAAATTGGAATGAATTTTAAATTGGAATCAATTGAAAATTCTAAAAAATTAGAAATTTAGAATTAATTTGAATTGGAATCAATTGGGAATTGAAAAATTAGAATTAATTTCAGTAAATTTAAATTTTTTAATCAATCGGAAATTGAAATAATTGGAAATCGGAATAAATTGGTAACTGGAAAAATTGGTATTGGAGTTAATTGTACAAAAATTAAATTGGATTTTGAATAAATTCGTCCCAATTAATGCAAATTGGAATTGGAATCTATTGAAAGTTGGATTAATTGAAAAAGTAAAATTAGTTGGAAATTGGAAAAAATTGGTAATTATGATTAATTTAAATTGGAATTAATGTTAAATTTGAATCAATCGTCAATTGGAATGAATCGGAAATAGAAAAAAATTGGAAATTGGAAAATTAGAATTACCTTGAATTGGAATCAGTTTCAAAATTAGAATCAACTGGAAATTGGATAAAATTGGTAATTAGAATTAATTCGAATTGGAATCAATTATTGTAAATTGGAAAATTTGAGTAGGAATCAAATTCAAATTTTGAATCAATCGGCAATTGGAATAAATTGGTAATTGGACCCAATTGAAAATTGGAATAGTTTGCAATTGGAATTAACTGGTAATTGAAATACATTTTTTAAAATTAAATTCAATTGGTAATTGGAGATAACAAAAAAAATTGAAAAAATTGACAAAAATAATACGAACGATTATAAGTTTGCAGTAGTTTGGTGACGAGATTCGATGGTACGAGAGGACTCGGAAGTTCCTTGAGATATTGTCGTAGAATTGTGGCCGCAGTTGAGGGGCATTCTGAACTTTCGAGATCGGCATCTCCTCGACGTTCAAAACTGTTCCTAAGTCTCTCGGCTAGCTTTGGATTCCCTCCAGAAAGCCTGAAAGTTGCTGGACTCTTGAAACCGTAATTTTCGATGTAGTTGCAAAGTCGATAAACGACATATGGCACGCCAGTGTCCAAGTATGATTCTGTTGATTCCAAAGCAACGCCAAAAACACGATTAGGTCCTGATCCACGTCCCAAAAGTGATCCAGTCAAGGCGCGTTTTACTCTGGCAAGACGTGACTCGTCCTAAAAAAAAATGTTAAAGTCAGAATTAAAATTTAAAAATTTAATTTCAAAAAAATTAATTTAAAAAATTTTTTTTAAATATTTGGAAATTTGAAGAAATGAAGTTTTAATTGATTTAATTTTCATTTCAGTACTTAACTAAGTCTTATATTTAAATTTAAAAAAAATTTAAGTTATCGAAATTGTAGTCGATTGGATCAATTGGAATTTCAATAAAAAGGAATTTTAATAAATTGGAATTTCTACCAATTGGAATCCGATACAATTACAATTTCGATCAGTTAGAATATCTACTAAATTGAATTTTAATCAATTGGAACTTCAATTAAATTGAATTTTAATCAATTGGAACTTCAATTAAATTAAATTTTAATCAATTGGAATTTTAATCAATTAAAATTTAAATCAATTGAACCTCAATTAAATGGAATTTTAAACACTTGTAATTCAAATTAATTGAAATTTGAATGAGTTACAATTCTAATCCAATTGAAATTTAATTTAATTGAAACTTCAATAAAGTGGAATTTTATCAATTAGAATTTTAGTCAATTGGAACTTCAATTTAAGGGAATTTTAATACATTGGAAATGTAAATCTAATTTTAACTTCAATTAAATTGAATTTAAATCAATTGGAATTTGAATCAATTGGAATTTTAATCAAATGGAACTTCAATTAAATGAAGTTTTAAACAATTGGAATTCGAATCAATTGAAATTTGTATTACTTGGAGTTTTTAATTTAATTGAATTTTAATCAATTGGAATTCCAACCAATTGGAATTTTAATCAATTGGAACTTTAATTAAATAAAATTTCCAACAATTACAATTTCGATCAGTTAGAATATCCACAAAATTGAATTTTAATCAATCAAAATCTAAATCAATTGGAACTTCAATTAAATGGAATTTCAAACAATTAAATCTAAAATTTGGATAAGTTAGAATTTGAATTAACTGGAATTTTCATGAATTGTATTTAATCAAAAGGAATTATAATTAATTGAAAATTAAATCAATTGGAACTTCAATTAAATGAAATTTCAAACAATTATTGGAATTCTACACAATTAAAATTTGTTTCAGTTAAAATTTCAATTAAATGGAATATTATTCAATTGAAATTTAAATTATTTGGAATTTCAATCAAATGGAATTTTAATAAATTTAAATTTAAATCAATTGGAACTTCAATGATATGGAATTTCAACAATTTGAACTGTAATTAAAGGCAATTTTAATCAATTTGAAATTTAAATGATTTAGAACTTGAATTGAATGGAATTTTAATCAATTGGAATTTAAATCAATTGACATTTTAACCAATTTAAACTTTATTAAAATGAAATTTCAAACACTTCGAATTTGAATTAATTAAAATTTGGATTAGTTAGAATTCCAATCCAATTGAAATTTAATTTAATTGAAACTTCAATAAAATGGAATTTTATCAATTGGAATTTTAGTTAATTGGAACTTCAATTGAAGGAATTTTAATAAATTGGAAATATAAATTTAATTATTACTTCAATTAAAATGAATTTTAATCAATTGGAATTTGAATCAATTGGAATTTGAATCAAATGGAAATTCAATTAAATGAAGTTTTAAACAATTGGAATTCGAATCAATTGAAATTTGCATTACTTGGAGTTTCATTTTAATTGAATTTTAATCAATTGGAATTCCAACCAATTGGAATTTTAATCAATTGGAACTTTAATTAAATAAAATTTCCAACAATTGGAATCCGACACAATTACAATTTCGATCAGTTAGAATATTCACAAAATTGAATTTTAATCAATCAAAATCTAAATCAATTGGAACTTCAATTAAATGGAATTTCAAACAATTGAAACTAAAATTTGGATAAGTTAGAATTTCAATTAACTGGAATTTTAATGAATTGTATTTAAATAAATTGGAATCCTACACAATTAAAATTTGGATCAGTGTGAATTTCAATTAAATGGAATTTAAATCAATTGGAATTTCAATTATTTGGAATTTCAATCAAAAGGAATTATAATTAATTGAAAATTAAATCAATTGGAACTTCAATTAAATAAAATATTAAACAATTGCAATTTAACTCAATTGAAATTGGGATAAGTTAGAATTTAAATTAACTGGAATTTTAATGAATTGGAATTTTAACGAATTGGTATTTAAAATCAATAAGAACTTCAATTAAATGGAATTTTAAACAATTGAAATCCTACACAATTACAATTTGTATAAATTCGAATTTCAATTGGAATTTTAAGCAATTGGCATTTCAATTATTTGAAATTTCAATCAGATGGAATTTTAATTAATTAAAATTTAACTCAAATGGAAGTTAAATGAAATGTAATTTCAAACAATTGGAACAATAATTAAATGAAATTTCATTCAATTTGAAATTTAAATGATTTGAAACTTGAATTAAATGAAATTTTAGTCAATTGGAATTTAAGTCAATTGAAATTTTAACCCATTTAAAACTTTAATTAAATGGAATTTCAAATACTTGTAATTTGAATTAATTGAAATTTGGATCAGTTAGAATGACAATCCAATTGAAATTTAATTTAATTAAAACTTCAAGGAAAAGGAATTTTAATCAATTGGATCTATAGTTAAATAAAATTTCAAACAATTGGAAAAAAAAAATTTCTAAAAAAAATTTAGTTAAAAATTTCAGGAATTTAAGAATATTTATTTTCTAAAATTTTTTATTATTTAGAAAAATAACAGCCTAATAAGAAATTTTTAATCAATTGGAACTTCAATTAAATGAAATTTCAAACAATTATTGGAATCCTACACAATTAAAATTTGTTTCAGTTAAAATTTCAATTAAATGGAATTTTATTCAATTGAAATTTAAATTATTTGGAATTTCAATCAAATGGAATTTTAATAAATTAAAATTTAAATCAATTGGAACTTCAATGATATGGAATTTCAAACAATTTGAACTGTAATTAAAGGCAATTTTAATCAATTTGAAATTTAAATGATTTAGAACTTGAATTGAATGGAATTTTAATCAATTGGAATTTAAATCAATTGACATTTTAAACAATTTAAAACTTTATTTAAATGGAATTTCAAACACTTCGAATTTGAATTAATTAAAATTTGGATTAGTTAGAATTCCAATCCAATTGAAATTTAATTTAATTGAAACTTCAATAAAATGGAATTTTAGTTAATTGGAACTTCAATTGAAGGAATTTTAATAAATTGGAAATATAAATTTAATTATTACTTCAAATAAAATGAATTTTAATCAATTGGAATTTGAATCAATTGGAATTTAAATCAAGTAGAACTTCAATTAAATGAAATTTCAAACAATTGGAATTTGACTAAAGTTTCAATGAAATACAATCTAAATCAATTGTAATTTTAACGAATTAAATTTCTAATCAATTGGAATTTATATCAATCAAAATTTGTAAGAATTGATCTCAGAATCAAATTAAACTGGAACAAACAAAATTTAAACCAATTAAAATTAAAACCAATTGAAATTTAAATCATCTAAATTGGAATTTCTAAATCATCTCTGTTATCAATCGAAATTTAAATTAATTTGAATTTTACTCGTTTGTGCTTTCCAACAATTATACTTTTAATAATTTCAATTTTAAGACTTCAATCAAATTATATTAAGGTGAATTGTATTAAAATTCCAAATGATCTAAATTCCAATTCATTTGAATTTCAATTGGTTCTATTTCAATTCATAAAATTTCCAAATAAATTCCGATTCAAACCAATTTAAATTTCAACTGGTTATGAATTTATTTGATTCAAATTTTGCCTATTAGGGTAATTAAGGGATTCAAGATTCAATTGCTTACAATTCTAATTAATTGAAACAACAATTGATTTTAATTTTCATTAATTCCAATTCCAATTGATTCAAGTTTCAATTCATAACAATAATTATTATTTTCGTCAGTTAAAAATTCAATTGACCAGAATTTAAATAACTTTTAATTTAAAATTGATTTAAATTAAAAATTTTCTACTTCAGAAATGGAAACATAGAAAAAATGTTTATAAACCTTTTCAAGCATATGATTAGTAGTGGTTTCATTTTGATGAAGATGATTGTGTTGATGATGTTCAGGATCTTGCTGAGGTCGTCTCATCCCACTTTTTCTGCACCGCGACCCACTGCCGCACTATTAAAAACCAAAACTCGTCAATCTCGTAATTTACGATCTCTAAAAAAAAAAAATAATTAATTAAATACAAGAGATACGAAAAAGCTCAATTATATAATCAAACAAAAAAATTTCTTTTCTTTAGAGATCATTAAAAAGTCACAAAGAATAGAAAATGTCCACTTAACAATTTTTGTTTAATCTTCGTTATTTTCTATTTCTCTTATTCTTCAGTTTTTTTTTTCTATTCTTATTTTTTACTTGTACATTGAATAAATTTGCAGAATAAATATAATGGAAAAAGACTCTTGATAAGGTGGAATCTACTTAATCACGTTTCGAGACACCGAGTGGCTTGTGTCGGAAGTTATTATTGAGATAAGTTTGAGAAGAAATTTTGTTCGATTTCCATGAACCAGCAAATCTATTAAAATTTAAGAATCACGTGACGTTTGCTGCTTTTAATAATAATTAAAACAGCTTGAAAGGGGGTGATGTGCCAAAATAACGTAGACGAATTCTTGCGCAATAAATTGGCCAAGAGCCACGAGACGACGATTATGTAGAAAAATCCTTTTATAAGCGTTGAATCATTACAACGAGCATTACAAATATTTTCTTAATGAAAGCCTTGATTTTCATTTTATATATTGTAAAAGACAAAAGTTTAATTTATTATTGTTTCACAAATTTTGAAACAAGAAATTTAATAATAATAGCAATTTTTATTATTTTTAATCATTTCGCCTTCAGATATTGTTGCGTTTAAACGGCGTGCCAACCTAGACTACCTGATCCAACCTTGACTACATTTAAAATCTGATCGTATTTACCAATGTTAAACAGATAATATTAAATTTTAAAAGATCTTCCCAATTTTAGGAGAAAAAACGCAAAATCCGGTATAGAACGGAAGTTATGGATAAAATACAAATAAATCGATCATTCAACCTTATCCGACTTTCTGATCGTATCCGACCCATCCTAACCCTACCCAACTTCACCTCATCCTGCGCTAGCAGATTTTACCCGATCTTACTCGATTTTACCCGATCTTGCCCAGCGCTGGCCAAATTTACCCGATTTTATCCGAATTCACCAATATTAACTGGTATTACCTGATCTTACCCGGAATTACCCGATCTTACCCGTATTTACAGATATTAACTGGTCTTACCTGATCTTACCCGGCGTTATCCAAATTTACCCGATTTTACCCATATTTACTTGATCTTACCAGTATTAACCGATATTAACTAGTCTTACTCGATCTTAACCGGAGTTACCCTAATTTACCCATCTTTAACGATATTAACTGGTCTTACCCGATCTTAACCGGCGTTATCCAAATTTACCCGATTTTAACCATATTTACCTGATCTTACCAGTATTTCCCGATATTAACTAGTCTTACTCGATCTTAACAGGAGTTATCCTATTTTACCCATCTTTACCGATATTAACTGGTCTTACCTGATCTTAACCGAATTTACCCGTCTTTACCGATTTTAACTGGTCTTACCCGGCGCTACCCCAATTTACCCGTCGCTACCCGAGCTTACCCGTATCTACCGATATTAACAGGTCTTACCCGATCTTACCCGGCGATACACGAATTTACGCGATCTTACCCGTATTTACTGATATTGACTGGCTTTACCAGATCTTATCCGGCGTTACTCGTATTTACCCTACTTTACCGATATTAACTGGTATTACCTGATTTTACCCGATCTTACCCGTCTTTATCGATTTTAACTGGTCTTACCCGGCTTTACCCCAATTTACATGTTGCTACCCAATCTTACCCGAATTTACCCGTCGCTACTCGATCTTACCCGTATTTACCGATATTAACAGGTCTTACCCGATTTTCGCCGGCGTTACCAAAATTTACCCGTTTTACCGATATTAACTGGTCTTACCTGATCTTAGTCGAATTTACCCATCTTTACCGATTTTACTCATCTTACCCGGCGTTACCCCAATTTACCCGTCGCTACCCGAGCTTACCCGTATTTATCGATATTAACAGGTCTTACCCGATCTTACCCGGCGTTACACGAATTTACGTGATCTTACCCGTATTTACCGATTTAACTGGCCTTACCCGATTTTCCCCGTCGTTACCCACATTTACCCGTTTTTACCGATATTAATTTGTCTTACTCGATCTTAACAGGAGTTATCCTATTTTACCCATCTTTACCGATATTAACTGGTCTTACCTGATCTTAACCGAATTTACCCGTCTTTACCGATTGTAACTGGTCTTACCCGGCGCTACCCCAATTTACCTGTCGCTACCCAATCTCACCCGTATCTACCGATATTAACAGGTCTTACCCGATCTTACCCGGCGATACACGAATTTACGCGATCTTACCCGTATTTACTGATATTGACTGGCTTTACCAGATCTTATCCGGCGTTACTCGTATTTACCCTACTTTACCGATATTAACTGGTATTACCTGATTTTACCCGATCTTACCCGTCTTTATCGATTTTAACTGGTCTTACCCGGCTTTACCCCAATTTACATGTTGCTACCCAATCTTACCCGAATTTACCCGTCGCTACTCGATCTTACCCGTATTTACCGATATTAACAGGTCTTACCCGATTTTCGCCGGCGTTACCAAAATTTACCCGTTTTACCGATATTAACTGGTCTTACCTGATCTTAGTCCAATTTACCCGTCTTTACCGATTTTTACTCATCTTACCCGGCATTATCCCAATTTACCCGTCTTTACCCGATCTTATCCATCTCTATCAATATTAGCTGGTCTTACCCGATCTTACCCGGAGTTACCCGATTTTACCCGTCTTTACCGATATTAACTAGTACTACCTAATTTTACCTAAATTTACCCGATGTACCCCTCTTTTCTGATTGTAACTGGTCTTACCCGGCGTTACCTCGATTTACCCGATCTTACCCGTCTTTACCGATATTAACTGGTCTTATCCGATCTTACCCGAGGTTACCCGTTTTTACGGATATTAACTGGTATTACCTGAATTTACCTAATTTTACACGTCTTTTCCGATTTTAACTGGTCTTACCCGGTGTTACCCGCAATTCACCCGTCGCTACCCGATCTTACCCGTCTTTACCGACTTAACAAGTTTTACCCGATTTTTCCCGATGTTACCCAAATTTACCCGTTTTTACCGATATTCACTGGTCTTACCTGATCTTAACAAAATTTGCCCGTCCTCACCGATTTTTATTGCTCTGACCCGGCGTTATCCCAATTTACCCGTCACTACCCGATCTTACCCGTATTTATCGATAATAACAGGTCTTACCCGATCTTACCCGGCGTTACACGAATTTACGCGATCTCACCCGTATTTACCGATATTAATTGGTCTTACCCGATTTTACCCGTCTTCACCGATATTAACTAGTATAACCTAATTTTACCTGAATTTACCCGATCTTACCCGTCTTTCCTCATTGTAGCTGGTTTTACCCGGCATTATCCCAATTTACCCATCTTTACCCGATCTTATCCGTCTCTATCAATATTAGCTGGTCTTACCCGATCTTACCCGGAGTTACCCGATTTTACCCGTCTTTACCAATATTAAGTGGTATTACCTGAATTTACCTGATCTTACCCGTCTTTTCCGATATTAACTGCTATTACCCGATCTTACCCGATGTTGTCCAAATTTACCCGATTTTACCCGTATTTACCGATTTAACTGGCCTTACCCGATTTTCCCCGTCGTTACCCACATTTACCCGTTTTTACCGATATTAATTAGTCTTACCTAATCTCATCCGAGTTTACCCGTCTTTACCGATTTTTACTGCTCTTGCCCGACTTTACCCCAATTTACCCGTTGCTACCCGATCTTACCCGACAGTATAAAACGTGCCTCAATTAAGACTACTTTTTCTTGGAAAAAAAAACATTATAAAATTACAATTTAAGTAAAATGTTAAACACTCACAATACACTCTCTCGCTACTCTCCACAGGATGGCGTATGGTCCGCTCAGCCTGAAAGCTGATTATCTCCCAGTTATTGGTCTTCGTAATTTGTTTGTTTGTTTTTTTTTTTTAAGAAATTCTAACACGTTTGAAAAACCAAACCCGAAAATCCGAGTCCTCAGCTGAATTTCTTCTCTGTCCTTTAAGTAATATATATGCCTGCAGAGTTTTATTTTCAATAATTCTGTTTTACTCTAAAGTTAAAAACAATTTTCTTTTCTTGCATTCTTGACGCGAAAGCTTAAATTATGACGTTTTTTATTAATTATATTTTATTCGGGGATGATGAAAATTGCGAAAGTAGAGTTCGATGAGGAGATGCCCGATTGTAGACGTGATTATTATTTTTGTTTTTCCTTTTAACCGGAAGCTCGCAATTTTTACTGTTTTTTTTTTCTTTTCTTTTCTTAAATTTGCGAGACAGTTAGCACAACAAGTTTAATGTTTGAGAAACGAGTTTTGGGTTCATGTCCCAATCGCGGCACATCATAGGCCCTTTTGCCAGGCTCAGGGCACTGTCTATGGCTGTTTTAAAAAGTGAGTCGACACCAGGCGTAGCTTAAGCATCGAAGGTCGCCCAAAAATGAGGATGCTAGGTCACCACACTGTTCCCGGCTCTGACATTATCTATCTCCTCACGTTTCTTTCAAATCTCGATCCTGAAACCAAAAAAAAAAGAAATAATTTAAATAATTATCAAGTTCATTAAAACAGGATTGAATTACCGACAATCGGTAATATTTTTTGTTTGGAGAAATTACCTACAGTCGGTAATGTAGATATTATAAATTACCGACAGTCGGTAATGTAAATCTTTTAAATTACCGACAGTCAGTAATGTAGATATTAGAGTTACCGACAGACGGTAATGTCGGTATTTTTCTGAAATTACCGATTGTGAGTTTACAGAGAGTGAGTTATTACCGACTGTCGGTAATTTCGATATGATCGGACATAACCGGCAGTCAGTTATATCGGTATTTTTTGGAAATTACCGACAATCAGTATTACAGAGTTATTATTACCGACAGGGAAGTCCATAATGTTGATATTATGGAAACTGTCGACAGTCGGTATTTTCGGGATTACCGACAGTGTTACATATCGTGGTTATTACCGACAGTCGGTAATGTTGATAAGTTTAGACATTGCCTACAGTCGGTAATATCGGTATTTTATAAGAATTACCGGCGATCAGTATTACAGAGAGTGATTAACACCGACAGTTCACAATATCAATATTATTGAGAACTGCCGACAGTCGGTAATTTTGATATTATTGAAAATTACCGACAGTAGGTAATGTCGATATATGAAATTACCGACAATCGATATTATTGAGAATTCCTAAGTTAATATTGTCAAAATTTGATATTATCGATAATTGGCGTTACCGACTGTCGGTATTATAGACAGTGTTTATTACCGACAGTCGGTAAAGCAGTTTTTTACCGATAATGTAAAATATAATTTAAAAAATAATGAATTTTTTATGATTCTATAATATTTGTAACGGGAAATGAAATGAAATAATAAAACTGCTGATTAATTTGAATGAAAATAATTTATTTGCAGGTGAGAAATTATAATGAATTTTTACTTGGAAAAATATAATTTTTATTCAATAGTTGTTAAGTTTAACAGATAACTATAAACAGAAAGTATAGTGAAAAACTTTTCGACAAAATTGGTCTTAAATTTTTTAAAGTCTTACAAATCAATACAAGAGTTATTAAAAAATAATATGAGCGAATGACCGACAAACGTCTATAGAAAGAAAAATCTATATTAATTTCAACGAACCTACAATGTCTGGAATTAGACTGAAAATTATGTAATGAATCAACCTTGGTCATTTAAATAAGTTTAATCAAATTAACAGAATTAGCAGTTTAGTAGTAAAAAGGAAATAAAGTATAATTAAATAAAAAAATAAAACACAGATAAATAAAATATAATTTTTAAGAAAAATAAATATAAAATCTATAATAACTTTGTGTAAAAAACAAAAAGTATTTTAATAATCTTACTCCAAAAAAAAATTATTCATAAAAATCGAGAAAATAAAATTATTTTTTTAATTTAGAAAAATAGATTGTTATTCCTAAATAAAGACGTAAAAGATAAAAGTTGGTTATTTGAAATCGATCCATATACTCGACATTGCTGTTTAGCATAAAATACGTGACAAAACGAATAGATGGAAAAGTACGGAAATTTGCAACTTTTGCGACGTATAATAATAAATTTGAATAATTGTTAATTTAATTAAATATTTCTTCGACATAAATTAGAATTTTTTTTATATTGAAAAAAATATCCTCGTCCCAGAATCATTGTTTTTTTATTTCAAAAACTACTTTCATATTTTCGAATAGTTTATACCATTTCTCTTGAAAAATATGTTATTTAAAAAAAAATTAATTTATTTTGTAATTTTAAAAATTCTATTTAAAAAAAAATTTAAAAAAACTACACAAAGATTTAATATTTTTTAAAAACTACATTTTTTTAAATAAAAGTTAAAAAAAATTTATTTTAAGTAGTATTTATTTTGCGTAAATTTTTTTTTATAAACTAATCATAATTGAAAAATATTATTACTTTTCAAACAATAAAACATCAATTCTTTAAAATCAATCGTGCTGGAAAACCTGACCTTAGTCACGTACGCTGAAACTCGCAACTATAGACGGCGTAAAAAAATATATTTTAACATCAAAAAAACTTGTATTTAAAAATCTTGTAAAAAAGATAATTCTATTTTTAAAAATTGTAATTATTCAAAAATCTCATTTTCAAAAAACAACTTTAAATGAGACAAAACTTTTATTTAAAAAACCACTATTTATGAAAAACACTGTAGCTAAAAAAACACTTTTTCTAAAAACTACTATTTAAAAAAAATACTTTCTCAGAAACTACTGTTTTTAAAAAACTACTTTTGTAAAAAAAATTCTGACTTACAAAACTACTTTTAATTCAAAAACTACTTTCCTTTCAACACTAATTTTTCAAAAAATATTTCGATTTAAAAACTACAGTTATTTTTCTTAAATAACACTGTTAATTAAATAATACTGTTGATTAAAAAACTACTTTTGTTTCAAAAACTACTTTTAACTTCTTATCTAGAATTATTTCAAACCTACATATTCTCTAGAAAAAAACTCCTATTTACGAAAACTACTTTTTTCTCAAAGATTACATTTATTTAAAATCGACTATTATTATGGAAACTACTTTCAATTCAAAAACTACTTTAAAACAAGACAATAATTTTATTTCGAAAAATCACTTTTTTTGTCACAAACCCTGTTCAAAAAAAATAATGTTGCTTCAAAAACTACCTGTTTTTAAAATGATGTTTTTATAAAACCACTTATGTTTTTAAAAACACCATTTTTAATAGAAAACAATTCTTATACGTTGAGACTTGACACGGCAAACTACATTTTTTTAAAAAACTATCTACTTTTAATTAAAAAACTACTTTTAGTTCAAAAACTACTTTTAGTTCAAAAACTACTTTTAGTTAAAAAACTACTTTTAGTTCAAAAACTACTTTTAGTTAAAAACTACTTTTAGTTAAAAAAAACTACTTTTAGTTCAAAAACTAATTTTAATTTAAACACTACTGTTAATTTAAAATCTACTTTTAATTTAAAAAATACTTTTTTCAAAAACTACTTTTATTTAAAAGCTACAATTCTTTTTCTTAAATAACACTGTGAATTAAATAATTTTTTAGCTTAAAAGACTACTATTGTAGCAAAAACTACGCTTTAATCGTTAAGTACATTTATTTCAAAAACCACTTTCAATTCAGAAACTACTTTTTTCTAAAATTACTATTTTCAAAAACTACTGTTTCCGAATATTACTGTTTACAAAAACTACTTTTTTAAAATAAAACTGCAAATTAAAAAATCCCACTACTTAAAAACTACTTTTTTCTAAAATAACTATTTTCAAAAACTACTTTTTTTTAAATTTACTATTTTCAAAAACTACTGTTTTCTAAAATCATAATTTTCTAAAACTGCTGTTTCCGAATATTACTATTTACAAAAACTACTTTTTTAAAATAACACTGCAAATTAAAAAATCCCGCCACTTAAAAAACGACTGTTTCTCAAAAACTACATGTTCTCTGGAAATTTTTTTTTTATGAAAACTTGTAAGCCCTCTTGTACATTGAGATTTGTGACGGTAAATTACGTTCGTTGAAAAAATTACTTTTTATTCAAAAACTACTTTCCTTTTAACACTATTTTCTTCAAAAACTACTTTTATTTAGAAAAACAGATATTTTTCTTAAATAACGCTGTTAATTCAATAAATCTGGGGCTTAAGAAAATACCTCTGTATTAAAATTACATTTAACTCGTTAACCAGATTAATTTCAAAAACTACATATTCACTACAAAAATTTTTTTTTAAAAACTTTATCATCATTTTGTGTACTGAAACTTGAGATGGTAAACTACGATTATTTCAAAAACTACATTGATTAAAAAACTACATTAATTTAAAAAACTACTTTATTAAAAAAATAATTTAAAAAACTACTCTTAATTCAAATTTGTTTCTTAGTTATTTTTCGAAACTTCTATTGTTTAAAATCTTGTTTCTAATAAGTCTATAAATTAAATAATATGTTTCCTGAAAAACTACTTTTTTATTTCAAAAACCACTTTTAATCCACTCACTAGTTTTATTTCAAAAACTACATATTCTCTAGAAAAAAATTTCTTATTCAAACTTGATCATCGTTTAGTACATAAAACCTCGAGATGGTAAACTACATTTATTTCAAAAACCACTTTTAATTCAAAAACTACTTTATTCAAAAATTGCTATTTCCAAAAACTACATTCTTCTAATATCACTATTTTCAAAATCAGCTTTTTTCTGACATATTTTTTTACAAAAACTACTTTTTTTAAAAAATGACTACCCACTAAATAATCCCGCTTCTTAAAAAACTACTCTTTTCTCCAAAACTACACATTCACGAAAAAAAAAAATTGCCTACAAAAACTTGATAGTCCTCTTGTACACTGAGAATCTAAACCCTCTTTTCATTCACTTCTAATTCAAAAACCACTTAAATTTTCAAAAACAACATTAAATTTTCCCAGGAATCCCACTCAAAAAACAACACGATCGCAAAAACTTCAATTCAAGGAAAATTTTTCCCCACAAAACACTATTAATCCAAAACACATAATTTCAAAAAATCAAAAAAATACCATTTTTCGAAAAAATAGTGTCAAAAAACTACTTTCAATGACTCATTTGTCACACGAGAGTTCACTTTTTAATACATAAAAACAACAATAACCCAAGAATCAATTTTTCCAATAAAGCTATACTAAACTCGGCTTTTTTGTCGTCTTGTGCTCAAGAATGAAAAAACCAAAATTTCCAATGAACCAGGAGGAAGGATCACACTTAAAGTCACAAGTCACACACAGAATCCGTTTCAGATATATAAAAGAAGATTATCTTTTGTGCCACTTTATGATGAAATTACCTGAATAAAAGTTGTCGTTCGCTTGTCGCGTTGTTGAATTTGTTGTTGTTGTTGTTGTTTTTTTCGTCTTGTTTAGTCGGTGAGGTTTTACTTTTTGATTGAGCGGAAAGCGACTGGTGTTGAGAATTGTGAGAAAGCACCTCGCCACCCCTTTATCTTTCAATGTATAGGAAAAGCTCTTTCGTTGGTAGCGGAAACGTCATCCCCTGGCACCAGAAATTGTGCAAGGGCGCATGCACCCCCGCGAAATCAATAGAAGTGCCGGTCACGTGAGTCACGAGACAAGATCGAGAAAAAGAAGAAGGGGGACGAGAGGGGGGCAGGCGCGAGACGGAAAAAGAGGACTGCTTGTTTTCTTGTCGATTATTCGACGTGTAAACAACCCTAATCGAGGACTCGATGACTCCGCAGCCATTGCATCCTTTAATCGATTTTTTTATGTCAACATTGAGGAAGATCGGAAACTCGTGTACATTTTCAAATTAAGCAATCAATTCTCGTTAATGTAAATCTCTTTGTTATTGTTGTTTTCGAAATAAAAGTGTTTTTTTTTTTTATAACAGGGCTGTTATTGATTTAAATCACTTTGATTTAAATCATTGGCAAATTTGCATTAAAATCATGATTTAAATCAAAAAAAATAAAAAACTTTACAATTCTCCGGAAGTCTAATACTGCATGTAAAACATTGGAAACCATAAACAAAACCCACTAATTTGTGAATCAATCTTAAAAATTTCAATTTTAATATTTTAATCTTTAAAAAATTCAAAAAATTTTGCTAATACAGATGATCAAAATATCTACGATTTACAAATGTTTGGTACGAAGATTGCAAAAAATAGTAATGGGTCAATCCACTGACTTTCGTCTGAGGGCTGTTGTGACCATATTTTTAATAATTATTAAATAATAATCTCCGTAAACTCCTGAAGTTAGTTACTTTTTATATTTATTCATTTTTTCTGTCCACGTTTTAAAGTCTGAAGTGAAGTTAGTTAGTATTAATATTTATTCATCTTTTTCTGTCCATGTTTTAAAAAATGAAGTGAAGTTAGTCTTACTCCCTGTTATTTTATTGATTTTTACTCTCTTTATCAGGAAATATTTTGAAATTTGAATTGAAAGAATAAGGTAAACTTTTTCGTTAGTGTCGTGTTTTACTGGTTTTTAATTGTCATTTGTGTAAAAAAAACAGTTTCGAAAAATGCAAATTTAGATTATTCTCATCAATTTTCCATTATATAACAATTTTTTAATTATTGTCTTTTGCTTAAAAATAAATTCTGCAATTTTTCTTGATTTTCATCAATTTATAATTATATATTCATTATTTTGGCATTATTTTTAAAATGGTCAATTATTTATCCGATATTGCAATTATTTTCATCAATTTTCGATTATTTCTGCGATTTTTTAATTATTCTCTTTAATTAAAATTTTTTAAATAATTTTTACAATAATTATTTTTTTTAAACATATATTCTATTTTTCAGTTACACTGTTAAAAAAAGGAGTTGAAATTTAACTCCCTACGGGACTCTATAAAAGTCGCACGCCTTGAAGAGTTGAAGTAAAGAGAGTTAACGCTTAATCCTTCAGTCCCCACTCTTCTTAAACATAGAGCGTATGAGACTCACTCACCTTGGAGAGTCGATTTTTAACTCTAAAATCTCAACTCCCAACTCCAGCAACCGTTAACTCCCCAAATTTTTAACAGTGTATTTCTCTCAAATATTATTGAATGTTTTCAAGTTTTTATATTATTTAAATTATTCTCATCATAATTCAATTTTCTTTCTCAATTTTAAATTATTTTCAGCATATATCAATTATTTTTGTCAATTTTTAATTAATTTTATCATTTTTCAATTATTTTTTTCGATTTTTAATTATTATACTCATTTTCTAAAATTATTTTCCAAGATTTTTAAGTATTTTTCTAAAAATTCAAACATTTTCTTCAATTTCTAATTATTTTCAATTGTTATCAGAATTTCAAATTTTTTTTATTAATTATCATAAATTTCAATTATTTTTAAATTTCTTCCAGACTTTTTTCCAATTTTTAGTTTTCCTCATTTTATAAAATAAATTTCTAAAATTTTTTAAGTATTTTTCTAAAATTTCTATTATTTTCTTCAATTTTTAATTATTTATCTTTGTTTTCATATATTCTAAAAAAATTTATTAATTATCGTAAACTTCAATTATTTTTAGCATTCTTCCAGTCTTTTTTCCAATTTTTAGTTATTCTCATTTTCTAAAATTATTTTCTAAGATTTTTAAGAATTTTTCTAAAATTTCAATTGTTTTCTTTAATTTTTAATTATTTGTCTTTGTTTTCATAATTTCTAAAAAAAATTTATTAATTATCGTAAATTTCAATTATTTTTAGCATTCTTTCAGTCTTTTTACCAATTTTTAGTTATTCTCATTTTCTAAAATTATTTTCTAAGATTTTTAAGAATTTTTCTAAAATTTCAATTGTTTTCTTTAATTATTAATTATTTTTCTTTGTTTTCATAATTTCAAAATTTGTTTATTAGTTATCGTAAATTCCAATTACTTTTAGCTTAGTTCTTCAATTATTTTCTCCAATTTTTAGTTATTTTCTTTTTTTTTTCATTGAATTCTAAGATCTTCATGTATTTTTTTTCAAATTTCAATTATTTTTGTTTTTTTTTATTTAAATAATTTAAATGAATCATATTTTAATTATTTTCGGCAAGTTATAAAATTTAAAAACATTTTTCTATTATTTTCCAAAATTTATTTCCTTCAAATTTCAATTCTTTACATTTGTTTCATAATTAAAAATATTTTTAACTATTTATCGGACTTTTCAATTATTTCATTATTTTTATTATTTTCTTCAATTTTCAATTACTTTCGTTCTTTTTCATAATCTAATTTCTCTAATTTTTCATTATTCAATTTTGTTTTAATTTACTTTTAAGATTCTCAAGTATTTTTCTCAAATTTAAATTATTTTCTTTATGTTTAAAACATTTTTATGATTGTTTAAATTACTTTCTCCAATTTTTAATTGTTTTCATTTTTTTTTTCAATTAATTTGCAAAATTTGCAATTATTTTGTTTAATTTCAATTATTTTTTGCAATTTTTTTTAATTCTAAAATATTATAAATTTTTTCCTAAATAAATATTTATTTTATTTATATTAATTGATTTTTAAATATTATATTTAAAATAAATATATCTTCGTATTAGATAAATATTATTTACCGATTTACATAAAATATTTTAAATAAAGGAAAGTTAAGCAAATTTGTGAAAAATACTTTAAACTTTCTGAAGTTCATTGAAATAAAAGAAAATAATTAAAAATTAGAGAAAATAAATGAAAAAACATAAACATAATTTAAAATTGACCAGAACAAATTTTAATTAAAGAGAAATAAGTAAAAACCTTTTGGCAATTATGAAAAAGAACGAGAAAAAGAACGAAAGTAATTGAAAATTGAAGAAAATAATAAAAATAATGAAATAATTGAAAAGTCAGATAAATAGTTAAAAATATTTTTAATTATGAAACAAATGTAAAGAATTGAAATTTGAAGGAAATAAATTTTGGAAAATAATAGAAAAATGTTTTTAAATTTTATAACTTGCCGAAAATAATTAAAATATGATTCATTTAAATTATTTAAATAAATAAAATAAATAATTGAAATTTGAAAAAAAATACATGAAGATCTTAGAATTCAATGAAAAAAAAAAGAAAATAACTAAAAATTGGAGAAAAGAATTGAAGAACTAAGCTAAAAGTAATTGGAATTTACGATAACTAATAAACCAATTTTGAAATTATGAAAACAAAGAAAAATAATTAAAAATTAAAGAAAACAATTGAAATTTTAGAAAAATTCTTAAAAATCTTAGAAAATAATTTTAGAAAATGAAAATAACTAAAAATTGGTAAAAAGACTGAAAGAATGCTAAAAATAATTGAAATTTACGATAATTAATAAATTTTTTTTAGAAATTATGAAAACAAAGACAAATAATTAAAAATTAAAGAAAACAATTGAAATTTTAGAAAAATTCTTAAAAATCTTAGAAAATAATTTTAGAAAATGAGAATAACTAAAAATTGGTAAAAAGACTGAAAGAATGCTAAAAATAATTGAAATTTACGATAATTAATAAATTTTTTTTAGAAATTATGAAAACAAAGACAAATAATTAAAAATTAAAGAAAACAATTGAAATTTTAGAAAAATTCTTAAAAATCTTAGAAAATAATTTTAGAAAATGAGAATAACTAAAAATTGGTAAAAAGACTGAAAGAATGCTAAAAATAATTGAAATTTACGATAATTAATAAATTTTTTTTAGAAATTATGAAAACAAAGACAAATAATTAAAAATTAAAGAAAACAATTGAAATTTTAGAAAAATACTTAAAAAATTTTAGAAATTTATTTTATAAAATGAGGAAAACTAAAAATTGGTAAAAAGACTGAAAGAATGCTAAAAATAATTGAAATTTACGATAATTAATAAATTTTTTTTAGAAATTATGAAAACAAAGACAAATAATTAAAAATTAAAGAAAACAATTGAAATTTTAGAAAAATTCTTAAAAATCTTAGAAAATAATTTTAGAAAATGAGAATAACTAAAAATTGGTAAAAAGACTGAAAGAATGCTAAAAATAATTGAAATTTACGATAATTAATAAATTTTTTTTAGAAATTATGAAAACAAAGACAAATAATTAAAAATTAAAGAAAACAATTGAAATTTTAGAAAAATACTTAAAAAATTTTAGAAATTTATTTTATAAAATGAGGAAAACTAAAAATTGGTAAAAAGACTGAAAGAATGCTAAAAATAATTGAAATTTACGATAATTAATAAATTTTTTTTAGAAATTATGAAAACAAAGACAAATAATTAAAAATTAAAGAAAACAATTGAAATTTTAGAAAAATTCTTAAAAATCTTAGAATATAATTTTAGAAAATGAGAATAACTAAAAATTGGTAAAAAGACTGAAAGAATGCTAAAAATAATTGAAATTTACGATAATTAATAAATTTTTTTTAGAAATTATGAAAACAAAGACAAATAATTAAAAATTAAAGAAAACAATTGAAATTTTAGAAAAATACTTAAAAAATTTTAGAAATTTATTTTATAAAATGAGGAAAACTAAAAATTGGAAAAAAGTCTGGAAAAAATCTTAAAATAATTGAAATTTATGATAATTAATAAAAAAAATTTGAAATTCTGATAACATATGAAAATAATTAGAAATTGAAGAAAATGTTTGAATTTTCAGAAAAATACTTAAAAATCTTAGAAAATAATTTTAGAAAATGAGTATAATAATTAAAAGTCGAAAAAAATAATTGAAAAATGATAAAATTAATTAAAAATTGACAAAAATAATTGAAATATGCTGAAAATAATTTAAAATTGAGAAAGAAAATTGAATTATGATGAGAATAATTTAAATAATATAAAAACTTGAAAACATTCAATAATATTTGAGAGAAATAACTGAAAAATAGAATATATGTTTAAAATAAATAATTATTGTAAAAATTATTTAAAAAATTTTAATTAAAGAGAATAATTAAAAAATCGCAGAAATAATCGAAAACTGATGAAAATAATTGCAATATCGGATAAATAATTGACCATTTTAAAAATAATGCCAAAATAATGAATATAATTATAAATTGATGAAAATCAAGAAAAATTGCAGAATTTATTTTTAAGCAAAAAACAATAATTAAAAAATTGTTATATAATGGAAAATTGATGACAATAATCTAAATTTGCGATAACTGAAAATGTAGGAAATTAATTGCATGTGTTTATGTATATTTTGAACTTCTTCAAAAACCATAATAAATTTTTAAAGCATTTTTCGAAACTGTTTTTTTACACAAATGACAATTAAAAACCAGTAAAACACGACACTAACGAAAAAGGTTACCTTATTCTTTCAATTCAAATTTCAAAATATTTCCTGATAAAGAGAGTCAAAATCAATAAAATATCAGGGAGTAAGACTAACTTCACTTTAGTTTTTAAAACATGGACAGAAAAAGATGAATAAATATTAATACTAACTAACTTCACTTCAGACTTTAAAACGTGGACAGAAAAAATGAATAATTATAAAAAGTAACTAACTTCAGGAGTATTATTATTATTTAATATTCAAAACCTCAAATTTGTAGGAGGTTACACAAAAAAGTAATAAACTTCGAAAAATAGTGAAACTTTTTACAAGTATAAATATTTTAAATTAGAGTATCACTTTAAAATAATGAAATTTTATAATAAAATCCATCTTTTCTGTGTTTAGAATTAAATAATTTATATTTCTAATAAGTTCTGATAAATATTATATTAATTAGTCTAAGAATTATAACATCTTTAAAAAAGTATCAGATTTAAGGTTACAAATGAAGTTGTGAACCTTCATTTTTTGATAAATAATAACACAAAGAGAAATAAAATTTATACCATTGTAATATGCTTACTGAATTCAGAAAATGTTGGAGTTTCACATATTTTAAAATTATAATTATTAAAAATATGGTCGCAACAGCCGTCAGACGAAAGTCAGTGGATTGACCCTACTACATTTTTATATCTTCAAGTTATTATAATTATATAAATTCCAAACGTCAATTAAGTCATATTCCACTTTTTTCCAACTTTTAAATTTCAATTAATTCATATTTAAATGCATATTAATTAATACAAAATAATGAAATAACATTAATTATTTTCCATACTCACAATATTCATTTTTTTTAATATTCTCACAAAATTTCTAAGAGATTTCAATTTTTGGAAACTGTTTAATTTTTATCTTATAATTTCTTACTAGCGTAACAACACTCGCTCGTTTTTTTATATTTTTTTTATATATTTATTTATTATGTGTATTCTTGAAAATATATATAAATCTTTATTTTTACAAAATTTTAAGTTTTTTTCTACTTTTACTTTTGATATTTTTTATTTTTTTTTTTATTTGTCTTTTTATTTTTGGATTTTCTTTAATTTTCCTCTTTTTGTGCAAATTATTTAATATTATTTTACACAATTTCGTTATTATAACATTCACTAAACTTTTTATTTCGTTAATTTTCATAATTATTTCCATATTTTTAAAAATAAATACTCCCATTTTTTTATTAGTAAAAAAAGGCTAATAGTTAGTAAAAACATAACTAAAAAATAATAGTTAAATTTTGACTAATTGAATTAGTAAACAGAATTTAAATAAAATATTAGTTATTTTGACATAACCTAAAAGTGAATTTTAAAAATAATTAATTACTTTTTACTAAATGACTAGTAGAAATATAACTGAATCAAATATAACTATATAATCAAAAAAAAATCATGATTTTTATCAGCCCTGTTTTTTAGTTAAGAGAGAATGAAAAAAATAGGTTAGAGTCTGAGTTTGTATAAGAGGAGTTTTTGAAAATTGTAATTTAGAAAAAAAGTAGTTTTTGAAATAAATGTAGTTTACCATTTTGAGTCTCAATGTAAAAAAGGAGATCAAGTGATTCTATGAATTTTTTCTAGAGAGTGTGTAGTTTTTGAAAAAGAGTAGTTTTTTAAGCAACGGGAAAGTAGTTTTTGAAAATTATTATTCAAATAAAAAGTAGTTTTTAAATTAAAAGTAGTTTTTAAAATAGAAAAAGTTTTTCATTTCGAGTCTCAGTACACAAAACAATGTAAAATTTGTATATGCTTTTTTTTCTAGAGAATAGCTAGTTTTTGAAAAAGAGTAGTTTTTTAAGCAACGGGATTATTTAATCAATCAATTAGCAGTGTTATTTTTACGAAAGTAGTTTTTGAAAATTGTAATTTAGGAAAAAATTAGTTTTTGAAATAAATGTAATTTACCATTTTGAGTCTCAATGTACAAAAGAAAGATCAAGTTTATGCTATGAATTTTTATTAGAGGGTATGTAGTTTTTGAAAATGTAGTTTTTGAATTAAATGTAGTTTTTGGAATAAATGTAGTTAACCATATGAAGCTTCAATGTACAACGCGACGATCAAGATTTCATATGAATTTTTTGTTGTTGAGAATATGTAGGTTTGAAATAATTCTAGATAACGAGTTAAAAGTAGTTTTTCAAACAAGAGTAGTTTTTCAATTAATAGTATTATTTATGAAAGAAAATTGTAGTTGACTTGATTTTAAGTAGTTTGTGATTTAAAAGTAGTCTTTAAAAGAAATATATTTGTGCAGAATTTTTTTGCAAATATTGCCATTTTCTAAATAAAAAAGTATTCTTCATTGAAAGAACTTTTTTTTATAAAAGTAGTTTTTTTTATTAAAAGCAGTTTTTGAAATAAATGTAGTTTACAGTTTAATTCACAGTGAATAAGACGATAATCATGTTATTATAATAATTTTTTTTCAAATAATGTAGATTTTAAGAATACAGAAGTAGTTTTTTTTAATTTGTAGTTTTTGTAGTAAAAGTAGTTTTTGTAAACAACAGTATAATTTAATTAATATTTTTTATTTTTTTAATAAATGTACTTTTTTAATACAACTAGTCTTTCAATAAAACTGGTTTCTAAATTAAAAGTTGTTTCTTAAGTTACTTTCTTAATTTAGTTATCAGGAATTTAAATTTGTTTTATTTACTTACAATTTATTTATTTATTTAAATTTTATTTAGTTTCTCTAACTTTATTTACTTGAGTAAAAAAATATAAATACAATATTTATTTGTCAAATTAACAATATTCATTATAGCAGCTACTAATAATAATTAATTGTGAATAAAATTCTACGTGCTAGATGGGGAGCAGAAAAATCAACGACGCAATTCGAGTTATTAAAGGAGACGTGAAATTTGATATAATCTTCCCACAATTAATTCAACCACTCTGATAAACAAAAAACTTATGATCAATATTATTACTATTAGAATTGTGACGTCATATAAAATTCCAATCAAATCTACTTTATTTCAAATTTACTAAAAATTATCTAATTACTTTGATTAAAAATGTTATTATCGTAACAAAAATTACATAAAGTACTTTTGGTAGGAAAGTACTTTCGGCCAGAAAATACCTTGGGACAAATATTAAATAAGGACAGAAAATATTTTGGAATAAAAAGTACTTAGAGATAAAAAATACTTTAGGAAAAAAAACACTTTAGGGACGAAAGTACTTGAGGAGTACTTGAGAACAAAAAGTGCTATAAGACAGAAAGTATTTAAGAAATAAATAAAAGTACTTTAGGGCAAAAAGTATTTGTGGACTAAAAAGTAATACATATAGGGATAAAGTATTTTAGTACAGAAAATATTTTAGGGCAAAAAATGCTTTAGGGCAAAAAGTATTTAGGGATAAAGGTACTTTAGAGCAAAAAGTATTTATAGATTAAAAATTACTATAGGACAAAAAGTACTTTTGTACAGGAAATATTTTAGGATATAAAATGCTTCAGGACAGAAAGTATTTAAGAAATAAAAGTACTTTTGGGCAAAAAATATTTATGGACTAAAAACTACTTTTAGACAAAAACCTACTTTTGGGCAAAAGTATTTATGGACAAAAAGTATTATAGGGCATAAAGTACTTTAGTACAGAAAATTTATTAGGGCAAAAAGTGTTTTAGGACAAAAAGTATTTAAAAACGTAAGTACTTTTGGGCAAAAAGTAATTAAGGACTAAAAAGTACTTTTGGGCAAAAAGTAATTAAGGACTAAAAAGTACTTTTAGATAAAAAAATTACTTTGGGCGAAAGTATTTATGGACAAAAAAGTATTATAGGGCATAAAGTACTTTAGTACAGAAAATATTTTAGCTCAAAAAGTACTTTATTACAGACAATACTTAGGGCAAAAAATACTTTAAGACAAAAGGTATTAGGACGAAAAGTTCTTAAGGATAAATAGTACTTTATAAAAACAAGTACCACCGGACAGAAAGTACTTTGAGACAAAAATACTACAAAACATAGAGTTTTTTTTAAATCAAAAGGTACTTTTTGTCTAAAAATACTTTGAGACAAAAAGTACTTTAAAAAAGAGAGTACTTTACGTAAAAAAATAAATAAAAATAAGATAAATTTTTAAGATGTTAATTTAGGAAATGTAAACAAAATTCTAAATCAGAATTAAAAGGAAAGTTTAGCTTCTATGTCGGAAATGGTTAAGAGATTGAAAATGACAAATGATATGAATTAATTAATGATAAATTATACCCCTTGTATAAGAAGGGAAGAGTCCATTCATTTCGTTCATTCATGCCTCGTGGAGTCAGTGAGAAAACTAGAAAGAGAAAGCATTTATAGTGTTCATCTCTGTCGTTTGTATCCCATGGGGAAAGGGTCTTAAATTCAAGGTCACCAGATCCCCTTTGTAAATAAAGCTGCTAGGGTGCTTCCCTTCTAGAATTTAACCCAAAGTTATTTTCTATTGACGAAATATCCCCCATGAATTTCAATTATCCTAAAGCAAAGTGCGCAGTTGTCTGTAAATGTTACACTTGAAGGGAATACTCTCGCATTGATCGTTCGGAAGCCAGGTCTCGGCAAATTTCAAGAAATAGCAAGGCATTAACCCAATTCTTTGTCCTTTGCGAAACTACACTGAAATGAACTCATCTTTAGATATAAACAATGGAGACAGATGAATTTATTTCTTTTTTAGAGAAGATTAGTGCAAAATGTACAGATCCACTGCGATAACTTGTGAGAAAAAGTACTTTGGGTCTAAAATTATTATCTGATAAAAAATACTTGATAATAAAAAGTACTATAGAACAGAAAGTACTTTGAGGGAAAAAGTACTTTTGAACAGAAACTATTTTTAGCACATCAAGTACTTTAAAAAAGGCACTATGAAGCAAAAGGTACTTGTGAACAGAAAGTACTTTCGGGCAAAAAGCACTTTGGGGTCTTCCATAAACCACGTAGTCCCATTTTGGACGATTTTTGACCTCCTCCCCCCCCCCCTGCGTAGCCTAGGGTAGATTTTCATTTAACCCCTCCCCCATGTGAAACGTAGCTTAATGGATAAATTTTTCAAGAGCTGAATATAATGTTTTTAGAATTTTATTCATATCAAGATATGTGGCGCTCCCAGGGTGTCTACTAACCGGGAAATAACCGGGAATTTAAATTGACCGGAAAAAACCGGGAATTTTCCGTCAAACCGGGAATTTTTTTCTGGGATAATAAATTCTTTTCAATTTTCAATTATTTTCTTCAATTTCCAATTATTTCCTTCCATTTGGAATTATTTCTTCATTTCTCAATTTATTATTATCTTCGATTTTCTACTATTTTCTTCAACTGCCAATTATTTTCTTCAATTTTCAATTATTTTCTTTATTTTTTAATTATTTTCTTCAGATCTTATTCAGATTTTATTGTGTTAATAAATAAATAAATAAATAAATCTCAACTATTTCCTTCAATGTTTAATTATTTAATTTAATGTTCAATAATTCTCGACTTTTTTCAACTATTTTTTCAATTATCATTTACTTATTTCACATCTCAATAACTCCTCCATTTTTCAATTATTTTCTTCTAAAACACTAGTTTACAAAAAAAAAAAAAAAAATTTTATGTACATTCAATGTCACTATTTTTTTCTTATGTACTAAGCTTCTCGTTACTTAAAAATGACATTAAGAAATTTTTCTATGAATAGGTTTCCGAAATATGAATTTTTCAAATTTTTTTACGTTTTTTTCGGAGGTGACTTTACGTTTTAGGCCGTATCTCGAGTTACAGAAGTCCGATTGAGTTTTTCTAAGTGTCAAATTAAAGGTAATCAAATTCCAAACAATCGCTTTTAACATTATTTTTTAATCGGTTAAATATTTTAAGTGATATAGTCAACAACAAAAATAGAAAATTTGAGTTTTTGGCCCAAAATCTGAAAAACAAATTCATTCTACCGCCATGCAAAAATAGAAAACGTCAAATTATGTCCAGTTTTAATTTTTTTACATATATGGCTCACTTTTAGGAAGAAAAAAATGTATGGATGAAAAAAATCTATGTGTAAAAAAAATGTTCAGTCAAATATCATTTATTTTTCATATTTCTGTATCTAATTTGGAATTTTTTCATCTATTAACGAACAAAATTCAACCAAAATTGAACCTCTGCGCATCTGATTCAACTTGTCAAAAAAGCAGATTTTAATCAATTTATGCCTCTTCAGAAATTTTTGTCAAAAACTCCAAAAAATTTTTCAGTCAAATTTGAATTAGTAAAACACTGAAAATTATTTGAAATCTGTGAAAAAAGTCAATTTTCTAATTAGATATTGTATTCATTAAATTAATCAACATAATCACTATAAAAGGAGGTAAAATACCGAAATGGAGTAAAACGAGAATTTCAGTACCCTGGCTTATAACTTCAATAATTACACATAGATTTTTTTCATCCATACATTTTTTTCTTCCTAAAATCCTATATATGTAAATAATTTAAAACTGGACATAATTTGACGTTTTCTATTTTTGCATGGCGGTAGAATGAATTTGTTTTTCAGATTTTGGGCCAAAAACTCAAATTTTCTATTTTTTTTTTTTTTGACTATATCACTTAAAATATTTAACCGAATAAAAAATAATGTTAAAAGCGATTGTTTGGAATTTGATTACCTTTAATTTGACACTTAGAAAAACTCAATCGGACTTCTGTAACTCGAGATACGGCCTAAAACGTGAAGTCACCTCCGAAAAAAACGTAAAAAAATTTTAAAAATTCATATTTCGGAAACCTATCCATAGAAAAATTTCTTAATGTCATTTTTAAGTTAAGAGAACCATAGTACATAAAAAAAAAATAGTGTCATTAAATGTACATTTTGGCTGTAAACTAGTGTAATCAATAATTCTCGGCTTTTTTCAATATTTTTTTTCAATTATCAAATATGTTTTTAAAACTTGAATTCAATTCATCAATTATTATTCAACCATTTTCATAAAATCACAATTTCTTCAATTCCAAATTATTTTCTAAAATTTTTAATTAATTTCTTCAAATTACAATTACATTCTTCATTTTTTATTGTTTTTTTTTCAAAAATTCTATAATTCCTGGGTTGTTCAATTTCATTTTTTCTTCAATTATCACTTATTTTTTCTTCTACTTTCAATCTCATTGTTCAATTCTTGAATTATTTTCTTTAATTCCCAATCATAATTTTCGACATTCAATTCCATTTTTTAATTTTCAATTTTTTTTAATATTCAATAACTCTAGGCTTTTTACAATAATTTTTTTTTTAATTTTCAATTATTTTCTTCAAATTCCAATTTTTTTTCTTAAATTTCAATTATTTTTCTCAATAGTTAATTATTATTCTCATTTTCTAGAATTATTTTCTAGGATTTTTAAGTATTTTTCTGAAAATTCAAATATTTTCTTCAATTTCTAATCATTTTCATTTGTTATCAGAATTAAAATTTTTTTTATTAATTATCGTAAATTTCAATTATTTTTAGCTTTCTTTCAGAATTTTCTCTAATTTTTAGTTTTTCTCATTTTATAAAATTAATTTTTAAAATTTTTTTTATGTATTTTTCTCAAATTTCTATTATTTTCTTCAATTTTTAATTATTTTTCTTTTTTTTCATAATTTCCAAAACATTTTATTAATTATGGTAAATTTCAATTATTTTTAGCATTCGTCAAGTCTTTTCTCCAATTTTTAGTTATTCTCATTTTCTAAAATTATTTTCTAAGATTTTTAAGAATTTTTCTAAAATTTCAATTGTTTTCTTCAATTTTCAATTCTATACATTTATTTCATAATTTCAAAATTTTTTAACTATTTATCTGACTTTTCAATTATTTCATTATTTATAATATTTTTTATATTATTTTCTTCAATTTTAAATTATCTTTATCCTTTTTCATTCATTTTCTCTAATTTTTAATTATTTTCTTTTATTTCAATGAACTTCTGAAAGTTTTAAGTATTTTTGTCAAATTTTTTAATTGATTTAATTATTTTTTTTAATTAATTTGCAAAATTTGCAATTATTTTGTTTAATTTCAATTAATTTTGGCAATTCTTTTTAATTTTAAAATATTATAAATTTTGTCCTAAAGATATAACGATTTTTTAATTATTTTCTTTTGCTTAAAAATAAATTCTGCAATTTTTCTTGATTTTCATCAATTTATAATTATATTCATTATTTTGGCATTACTTTTAAAAATTACCATTATTTATCCGATATTGCAATTATTTTCATCAATTTTCGTTATTTCTCCGATTTTTTAATTATTCTCATTAATTAAAAAATTTTAAGTAATTTTGTAATTATTATTTTTTTTTTACATATACTCTATGGTTTTTCAGTTATTTCTCTCAAATTTTATTAAATGTTTTAAATTTTTAATATTTAAATTAGTTTCATCATAATTCAATTTTCTTTCTCAATTTTAAATTATTTTCAGCATATTTCAAGTATTTTTTTCAATTTTGAATTAATTTTATCATTTTTCAATTATTTTTCTCAATTGTTAATTATTATTCTTTTTTTCTAAAATTATTTTCTAAGATTTTTAAGTATTTTTCTGAAAATTCAAATATTTTCTTCAGTTTCTAATTATTTTCATTTCTTATCAGAATTTCAAATTTGTTTTATTAATTATCGTAAATTTCAATTATTTTTAGGTTTCTTCCAGACTTTTCTCCAATTTTTAGTTTTTCTCATTTCATAAAAATAATTTCTAAAATTTTAAAGTATTTTTCTCAAATTTCTATTATTTTCTTCACATTTTTTAATTATTTTTATTTGTTTTCAAAATTTCCAAAAAATTTTATTAATTATCGTAAATTTTAATTATTTTCAGTACTTTTCCAGTCTTTTCTCCAATTTTTAGTTATTCTCATTTTCTAAAACTGTTAATTAATTTCTTCAAATTACAATTACATTCTTCATTTTTTATTGTTTTTTTTTCAAAAATTCTATAATTCCTGGGTTGTTCAATTTCATTTTTTCTTCAATTATCACTTATTTTTTCTTCTACTTTCAATCTCATTGTTCAATTCTTGAATTATTTTCTTTAATTCCCAATCATAATTTTCGACATTCAATTCCATTTTTTAATTTTCAATTTTTTTTAATATTCAATAACTCTAGGCTTTTTACAATGATTTTTTTTTTAATTTTCAATTATTTTCTTCAAATTCCAATTTTTTTTCTTAAATTTCAATTATTTTCTTCAATTTCCAATTATTTTTTCATATTTCTTTCAGTTTCTAAATTTCTTTCAATTTCTCAATTTCTTCTCAATTTTTTTCAATATTTAACAATTCTCAGCTTTTTTAAATTATGTTTTTCTTTCAATTTTTATTTAAATTGAGAATTTTTAAATTATTTTCATCAATTCGCAATTATTTCCGTCGATTTCTAAATTTTTCTGCTGTTTCCAAATATTGTATTTAATTTTTAAGTACTTTCTTCAATTTTTAATTAATTTCTTCAAATTACAATTACATTCTTCATTTTTTTTGGTTTTTTTTCAAATTCTATAATTTCTGGGTTGTTCAATTTCTTTTCTCTTCAATTATCACTTATTTTCTTCTACTTTCAATCTCATTGTTCAATTCTTGAATTATTTTCTTTAATTCTCCATTATAATTTTCGACATTCAATTCCATTCTTTAATTTTCAATTTTTTTTTTATATTCAATAACTCTAGGCCTTTTTACAATGATTTTTTTTTAATTTTCAATTATTTTCTTCAAATTCCAATTTTTTTTCTTAAATTTCAATTATTTTCTTCAATTTCCAATTATTTTTTCATATTTCTTTCAGTTTCTAAATTTCTTTCAATTTCTCAATTTCTTCTCAATTTTTTTCAATATTTAACAATTCTCAGCTTTTTTAAATTATGTTTTTCTTTCAATTTTTATTTAAATTGAGAATTTTTAAATTATTTTCATCAATTCGCAATTATTTCCGTCGATTTCTAAATTTTTCTGCTGTTTCCAAATATTGTATTTAATTTTTAAGTACTTTCTTCAATTTTTAATTAGTTTCTTCAATTTTCAATTATTTTCTTTAATTTTTAATTATTTTGTTCAATTTTCAATTGTTTGTTTCAATATTCAGTAATCTCGACTTTTTTCAATTATTTTTTTTTCAATTATCAGTTATTTATTTCATGTTTCAAAACCTCCTTCAATTTTCAATAATTTTCTTCTATTTTCAATTGAATTGTTCAATTATTTTTTTCAATTCTCAATGAATTTCTTTAAATAACAATTCTATTCTTCAATTTTTAATGTTTTCTACAATATTAAATAATTCCTGTCATTTTCCATTTTTTTTTAATTATAAATTATTTTCTTCTTTTTTCAATCCAATTGTTTATTAATTTTCTTTAATTCTCAATTATTGTATTCGAATTTCAATTTTATTTCTCAAATTTCAATTTGATTATTTAATTTTCAATTTATTTCTTCAATTTTGAATTATTAACTTAAAGTTTAAATTATTTTTTTGAATTTTCTATCTAGTTGACCAATTTTCAATTATATTCTTTCAATTTAATAACCATTGTTCAATTTTTTCCATTATTGTTCAATTGTAGATTAATATTTACTTTTTTTTTTTAATTTTGTTTCTAATTGTCAAATATCTTTGTCATTGTTCAATCATTTCTTTCCATTAATAATTATTTCTTTTCATTATTAATTATTTCTTTTAATTCTTAATTATTATTGTTTGTAAAGTTTAATATTTAATTCTTCAATTCTCAATTATTTTACTGCGATAAAGAAAGTACTTTACAATTATTCTCTATATTACTTCTATGTTAAAATTACTTATGTATTAAAAGTACTTGTAGCAGAAAAGTACTTTTTGTAGAAATTAATTCTAGTGTTGAAAGCATTTTTGTATGAAAGTTACTTTTAAGATAAAAGTACTTTTCGCATATGGGTGCATTAACTCAGAAAATAATTCGAGAAAAAAGGAATTTTTGAAAGTACTTCCTTGTGTAAAATACTATTAATAAAAAAGCACAAAATAACAAACAGTATTTGTGTCGAAAGTACTTTTCAACCAAAAGTACTTTGAGCAGAGAGTACTTTGCTACAAAATTACTTTTTTGTAAAAAGTACTTACGTCCTTCTATCTTTCTATCTTTAAATTACTTCTAAATTACTTTTAGGTTAACAGTACTTATGTGTTAAAAATTCTTTTAGCAGAAAAGTACTTTTTATATAGAAACTAGTTTCAATGCTAAACTTTTTTGTATAAAAAAATAATTTGATGGAAAAGTACTTTTTATTCAAAAGTACTTCTGCGTAGAAAGTACCTTTATTAAGAAAGTACTAAAGAACCAACAGTATTTGTGTAGAAAGTACTTTTGAAAAAAAATTAAAATACTGCAAAAAATAAAGTACTTTACAATTATTCTCTAAATTACTTCTAGATTAATAGTACTAATGTGTTAAAATTTCTTTAAGAGGAAAAGTACTTTGTAACAAGAAACTAGTTTTCATGCTTAAAGTATTTTGGTAATCAAAGTACTTAGTACTTTTACTTTTTAGTACGTTAACTCAAGAATAATTTGATGGAAAAGTACTTTTTATTCAAAAGTACTTCTGCTTGGAAAGTACCTTGATTAAGAAAGTACTAAAGAACCAACAGTATTTGTGTAGAAAGTACTTTCGAAAAAAATTAAAATAATGCAAAAAATAAAGCACTTTACAATTATTCTCTAATTTACTTCTAGATTAATAGTACTTATGTGTTAACAATTCTGTAAGAGGAAAAGTACTTTGTAACAAGAAACTAGTTTTCATGCTTAAAGTATTTTTGTAATCAAAGTACTTAGTACTTTTACTTTTTAGTACGTTAACTCAAGAATAATTTGATGGAAAAGTACTTTTTATTCAAAAGTACTTCTGCTTGGAAAGTACCTTGATTAAGAAAGTACTAAAGAACCAACAGTATTTGTGTAGAAAGTACTTTCGAAAAAAATTAAAATACTGCAAAAAATAAAGCACTTTACAATTATTCTCTAATTTACTTCTAGATTAATAGTACTTATGTGTTAACAATTCTGTAAGAGGAAAAGTACTTTGTAACAAGAAACTAGTTTTCATGCTTAAAGTATTTTTGTAATCAAAGTACTTAGTACTTTTACTTTTTAGTACGTTAACTCAAGAATAATTTGATGGAAAAGTACTTTTTATTCAAAAGTACTTCTGCTTGGAAAGTACCTTGATTAAGAAAGTACTAAAGAACCAACAGTATTTGTGTAGAAAGTACTTTCGAAAAAAATTAAAATACTGCAAAAAATAAAGTACTTTACTATTATTCTCTAAATTACTTCTAGATTAAAAGTACTAATGTGTTAAAATTTCTTTAAGAGGAAAAGTACTTTGTAACAAGAAACTAGTTTTCATGCTTAAAGTATTTTTGTAATCAAAGTACATAGTACTTTTACTTTTTAGTACGTTAACTCAAGAATAATTTGATGGAAAAGTACTTTTTATTCAAAAGTACTTCTGCTTGGAAAGTACCTTGATTAAGAAAGTACTAAAGAACCAACAGTATTTGTGTAGAAAGTACTTTCGAAAAAAATTAAAATAATGCAAAAAATAAAGCACTTTACAATTATTCTCTAATTTACTTCTAGATTAATAGTACTAATGTGTTAAAATTTCTTTAAGAGGAAAAGTACTTTGTAACAAGAAACTAGTTTTCATGCTTAAAGTATTTTTGTAATCAAAGTACTTAGTACTTTTACTTTTTAGTACGTTAACTCAAGAATAATTTGATGGAAAAGTACTTTTATCAAAAGTACTTTTGCGTGGAAAGTACCTTGATTAAGAAAGTACTAAAGAACCAAAAGTATTTGTGTAAAAAGTACTTTCGAAAAAAAATTAAAATACTGCAAAAAATAAAGTACTTTAAAATTATTCTCTAATTTACTTCTAGATTAATAGTACTAATGTGTTAAAATTTCTTTAAGAGGAAAAGTACTTTGTAACAAGAAACTAGTTTTCATGCTTAAAGTATTTTTGTAATCAAAGTACTTAGTACTTTTACTTTTTAGTACGTTAACTCAAGAATAATTTTATGGAAAAGTACTTCTGCGTAGTAAGTACCTTGATTAAGAAAGTACTAAAGAACCAACAGTATTTGTGTAGAAAGTACTTTCGAAAAAAAATTAAAATACTGCAAAAAATAAAGTACTTTACAATTATTCTCTAAATTACTTCTAGATTAATAGTACTAATGTGTTAACAATTCTGTAAGAGGAAAAGTACTTTATAACAAGAAACTAGTTTTCATGCTTAAAGTATTTTTGTAATCAAAGTACTTAGTACTTTTTCATTTCAGTTGGTTAACTCAAGAATAATTTGATGGAAAAGTACTTTTTATTCAAAAGTACTTCTGCGTAGAAAGTACCTTTATTAAGAAAGTACTAAAGAACCAACAGTATTTGTGTAGAAAGTACTTTCGAACAAAAATGCTTCGAAACAGAAAGTACTTTGGTAAACATTATTTTTGTGTAGAAAGTACTCCCTTCCTCCATTTTTAAACTTTTAAAATTATTTTCAAAATTACGAAAAGTACTTTTTGAACGTCAAGTGCAAAGCAAAATTACTTTAATTCTTATTACTTTCTGATTTGGAAAAAAGTACTCGTAACAGCTAGTTAGAAACTCTGCGCGAATTGTCTCTGAAAACAATTAATATGAGAAAAGTGATAAACTGGTAACCTGAGATTGTATACAAATCGAAGAATTTATAGGTCGAGGAATCTATTGACGTCGATAGATCATCTACGTTCAATGACCTCTCGGTGCAGTACATATGTACATTTGCAAGCAGGTGTGTGCTTCTTATATGTAGTTTCAATAGCATCGTAGCTAGCAAGCGTGTCTTTTCGCGTTTCACCTGAATAAGCTACGACACTCACTTTAACTTGAAAGTCTCTTGAAAATCAATTTTCAACAAGAAACAACTTTCAATTCATCAAAAACTGTCAATTTCTTATTTTCGTGATCAAAAATTTATTTCAATCATTTCTAAAGTCGTTCACGCGAAATTAACTTGAAAAAGTTTAAAACTTAATTATTTATATGAATAATAATATCTCACGATAAAAAATCTATTTCTTCCAAAAAAAAAAAAAAAAGATTTTCAAAAATTGTACAATTTTAACCCACTGATATAAAAAGATATGTTTAAATTCTGGATTTAAAATTTAAATTCTTGATTTGACTATTATCACTTAGTAAATTTATTTATATTCTAAAATTTCAATGTCATGTTTTATTTGATTAATTATTCAAGATTCTATTTTAACCGCACTAATTTATTTAAATACAATATCGAAAATAAATACATTTCTATTATATTAAGAAAATTAAAACAGTAAAAATTTTAAAGTAATTCTTACAATCGAGAAATATGTTGAGAAGACACTTGTTAAAAAATGTGCAAACTTGCGAAAAATGTAAAAATTCACGTTTCGCGACAAATTGTCACGAATGTAAACAAAAGCCGAGTCACGCATTTCAGAAAAATTCTGATTCTGCAGAAAATAAAACTTTTATTTTACTGTAATAATCGAATAATTGGAGGAGTATAGAAACCTTTTTTTCCAAAGTTGAGAAGACAATCGATCAAGTTTCTTGGTTTGAAAAAAAAAAAGGAAAAGCGATGCTCCTGGTCACAGAAAGTTGGAAAATTTCGGAGGCAACACTCACAGTCACTATAGAATTAAACGCACTCGAATTTTTGATAATACAATCGATATTGTATTAGAATCGCACTTTTGTTCAGGTGAGAGTGAAAATTCTCAGTGAATTTCATTAAAAATTGTAAAAATTCGAAAGAAAACAACGAACCGGCACGAAGTTGTCAGCGGCCATCTTTAAACTGCATTTTAATCAAAATGCACTCTGCAGCAATTTCAGGGACGAAGGAGTTACTCAAGAACCCTGGGAGATTCAAGTTCTTTAAATTAAAGAATAATATGGTTTCAAGTGAGATAATTGTTGTTAAAATTAGTCATTAATAGGAATAGAGTTTTAATATTCGGGAAATTGAATCAAAAAGTAATTTTATAAAATAAATTAGGCTGAAAGTATAAATGTATCATTTATTGTATATGGATCAATAAGTGTTCTACCTTACCGACAGAAGGTCAGTATTAGATTTGTTAAAAATGTAAATTGAACTTTTCTATTTTACCGTCGACTGGAAATTGGGTAATAGTAGAACATAAATTCTTACTTACCTTTCAATATGCTGATAAGGAAGGAATCTTTAAATATATTTATTAACCGCCGCAGAGAGTATTTTTAACACAAAAAACTTCAAAACAGGAAAATTTTAATTTAAAATAAAAAAGACTTTGTTACAAAAAATCTTAGAGTTAAAAATAAATTTTTGAGTATTTTTAAACAAAATTTACTGTTTTAACAGAAAATGCTTTATGTAAAAAGAAATTTATAAAATTAAACTCACAATTTTTATTTTTTTATTGAATTATCAAAATGTTATAATTTGTTTTTATTTGTATACATTAAAAAGTACAAAAAATTGAGTTTGAATGTCGGGAAAGATAAAAAAAGTGCAGAAAAGTTCGAATGTTTTTTATTCATATTTATCAATAATACATTTAAAAAAAAACGCCAAAAATGAATTATTTGAACATATTAATTCCAAAAAAACGGAAAAGACAAATTTTCAAAATATGTAGAAAAGAAAAAAAATATTAGAAAATGTAAGTTTTGTTTCCGCTTATTCGATACAACGAAGGAATTTATTACAATAAGTATATTACTATAAATTATAATACATTACTATAATCACAGATTTTTTAATCACAAATCTAACACTATGAAAATAGGAAAAATTTATCAAATTAACTCAATTTGCGAGTTAAGTATATAAATACTCGTAACTATAACAAAGAAATAAAAATATAATTTATAGAAAAAAAAAGTTTATAATTAAATTAATTAAATTTAAATTAATTTAATTTTCGGAAAAATCCGTTCTTTCAAAAAAAAAGAAAAAGAGTATTTATCAAAATAATATCGTAGACATTTTCAACGAATTAAGAACCTTGCATTTTTTTTCCTAAAGTTCTTTAATAGAAATAAAAAAGTAGTAAAAAAGTTCAATTCTCGGCTTCACAGCATTTTAGACAAAAAACATAGGTATATTCGCAAATTCTTCTTTTATTGTTAATTTGACTCTCTGCTCGTGTTCCAAATTATTAACGTCGATCGGCACACTGAAAAAAATTATTTTCTTTTAATATTTGATATTTATTTTAATATTTCTTTTATTTATTTCTTTAAATATTTTATTTAATCATTTTTATAAACAATGAAAAAATTGTCAACAATTGAGAAAATGTTGAAAAAAATCTAACAAATTGTGAAAAAACTGATAAAATTACAATAATTATTATGAAAGTAAAAATAAGAAAGTCGAGGATAATCTACTTTCAAATGAGAAAATTAAAAACAAAAAGATAATATAAAAGAATGATTGAAAAATCTAAAAAAAATAAATAAATAATAATTGAAAATAAAAAAAGTTAAGAAAATTATAAAAGAAAAAAGGAGGAAAATTAAAAAATATGATAATAAGGTAAGAAAAAATGCTTGAATTGTTATTTTTTTAAAATCAAGATAATATACGAAAAACAGTGAAATTTAAAAAATGAAGAATAAAAACTAGGAAAAAATAAATAAATTATTTACGGGCATAAATTTTTTAATTAAGAAACTAAATAAGAAAGTTAACGAAAAAACGTCAAAATTTTACTAAAGAGAAAATTTTTTGATAAAATTGCAAAAATTAGAAAATCGGTTTGAAAATCAAATAAAAAACAATAAATAAAGCTTTCTCTGTTAATTTAATTTAATGAAAAAATAATAATAAATAATTTCATGAAAAAAACTGAAGTTTTGAAAAAAGGGAAAATATATTTAAGAAATAGAAAAAAGACGAGAAAATGAGAAAATTTGATGTGAAATCGAATTTGCAAAAAAATAAATTAAAAAAAGAAAAGTTTTTACAAAATTAGAAAAATTATGGACACATGAAAAAGTATCTACAGAAAATTATAACGAATAAATGTTTTGAAAAAATTAAAAATTATAAGATAAAAATTAAACAGAACCAAAATAGTGAAAAAATTGTTAAGAAGTAAAAAAAAAGAAGAGACAATTTAATAAATTCATAACAGTGGCGTAACTTGGAGAAATAAAAAAATGTATTTTAAAATAACAAGAATTTAAATTAAAAATTGAAGAAATTCTTTTAAAAAAAATCGAAAATTAAAGATTATAAGTTAAAATATACAAAAATAATAATTAACAGATGAGAAATAGACAAAATTTGGAAAAATTAATTTAAAAATAAGAAAAATGGTTGAACTTGAAGACAATACTTTAAATTTAAAAAAGGAACCAAAATTCCGGAAGAAATTAAAGACAAGATTAAAAATCAAAAATTGTAATTGAAATTTGAAGAAAATAATTAAAATTTCAATAAAACCATTTCATTATGACTAAACTAACTGAAAATTGAAGAAAATAATTTTAAAAAGAAGGTAATTAAGTAATGACAAAAAAATTAAATAGAAAAAAATGTTTTCAAAAGAGAAGAAAAAATAAAGTATTGAAGAAAAAATAAAAGAAAAAAATGAAGAAAAAAATTAAAAATGAGAAAAATAATTAAAATGGAAATAATAATTTAAATTTAAAAAAATATCTTAAAAATTGAAATCCTTAACTAAAAAGCGACAAAAATAAATTAATTTTTTAGGCTACCTAAGAAAATGGAAGATATTTTTGAAAAATTAAGGAAAATATTGATGAAATTGATAAAAAATTGAAAGAAATTTTCAAGTGTTAGAAAATATAAAATACTACGAATATAAGATTAATAAAAACTACAATTTCAAATAAAATACTGAAAAATTAAAAAATCTTTAAAAAAAATAATTGAAAATTAAAGAAAAATATTCTAAAATACATTAAAATGTATTTCAAATTTTAGAATCACCTAAAAAAAAAATTCAAATTGTTCCAACAATAATTTAAAATCGCTGAAAATAACATGTTCCAAATTTGAAAAATTAAAAAATAATCTGCAATTAAATAAAATAATTGAATATTTAAGACGATACGTGAAAATTGAAGACAGAAATTGAAAGTTGAAGAAACTCGTTAAAAAATATTAAACATAATTGAAAATTGTACGTTTCAAGTTAAAATTAAAGAAAATAATTGAATAAAGAAGAAACATACTAAAAATGACAAAAGTAATTGAAATTAATTAAAAAAGTTTATAAACGAAGAAAGAAAAAGTGAAAATGTAAGAGAATAATTGAAAAAGGAAAACATTCATTTTGAAATGACAAGAAAAATTTAAATTCAAGAAATTCATTTGAAAACACAAAAATAATTGAAATTGAAGACAATATTATAAAATCGAAGAATTCCATTTGACAAAAAATATAAAAAATAATTTAAATTATAGGCCACAAGTAGAAAATTGAAGGTAAAACCGAGAATTAAAGGAAATTATTTCAAAATGGGAAAAACAATTCTAATTGAAGACTATAATTATTTATTAACAAACATAATTGCAAAATTTAAATTTTAATTTAAAATTCAAAAAATAAATAATTGAAAGCAGAAGAAAATTAACGAAAACTGAAGAAAATTAATTTAAAAATTAAAAGTGTCATTGAAACTAAAGTAAATTAAACAAATTAAATGAAAATTGAAGAAAGAAAATAAAAAAACATCACAATTAATTTAAAAATTAGGAAAACATTTTAATTGAAGACAAACTTTGATAAAATATGAAAAATAATAAAGAATTGAAGGCATTCAATAAAAATGCCGAAAATAATTGAAAGATGAAAAATAATCAAAAATTGAAAAGAAACATTGAAAAAGAAGAAAAAGATTGCAATTGAAGACAATAATTTAGAATTGAAAAAGAAATTTTTATTTGAAGAAATTCAGTATATAAAATGATTAATATAATTAAAAAAATAAAAGTTACGAGTTTAATTTGTAGAAAATAATTGAAGAAACTCATTTAAAAAAGAAGGTAATTAAGTAATGACAAAAAAATGAAATTGAAAACAAAATGGAAGAAAATTGAAAATTTATTGAGGAAATTTACTAGAAAATGTCAAATATAATTGAAGATTGTTGATTGCAAGTTAAATTTGAGAAGTTCTTAAAAAAATTTGTTTTGAATTAAAGATTGGGAAAAATAAATAAAATGACAATAATAATTCAAAATTGAAGAAACCAATTGAATGAATTCGTTGAAAAATGTCAAAAATAATTGAAAATCGAAGAAGGAAAGTGAAAGTTGAAGAAATTCGTTAGAAAATGACAAAAAGTAACTGAAAATTACAGTTTCCATGTTAAAATTAATGGAAGTAATTCAATCAAGTAGAAAAACATTGCCCTAAGTTTAATAAAATTGTATGTCTCAAATCGCAAAATCGTAAATTCTTAAAATTAAGAGAAATTTTGTGAAAAATTGAATAGCGCGACCTTTAAAAATGGTTTAAAAAATTAATCAAAAATATGCGCATCTTTTTTTCTAAACCAAAGATCTATATTTTTGGGTGGCGTTACAGAAAATTAAAAGTTGACCTTTTTCTTGGGCACCAAAATATATACTTTTAGACTAAATGCCTGGACCCTGCCCAGCCTACAAAAATCTTCTAGTTACGCCCATGCTACTTTTTTTTCATTTCACTGTAACTTTTTAAATTCAATTTGTACAGAAAAGTGTTTTATATGATTTTTGTAGTAAAAACATTGAATTGTAAAAATATGATTTTTATTTTTAATAATTTTGAATTTTTAAATTATTTATTTAAAAATTATTTTTTTCTAGTGCTTAAATTAAACTTACTCTTGTGTTAAAGCTCTTGCCCTGAAAGCAGCGAGATGCGCATAATAAGTTGGAGTTGGATAACTCACAGATCGAGTACATCGGGAAAACATATGACAGAGATAATAAGTCAATTGCTCAATTTCGTCCACTGTCATGTTATTGTCATCCCATAAGCATCTGTACTTTGTGGGTCGGGCAGTTCCCTAAAAAGAAAAAAAAAACTCAGTCTACATTTTTAATTATTAATTATAAATTCCTACTTTCTGACATTTCAACCTTTTATCCTATTTTTCACTTATTATAATTACTTTCTGTTTTTTTTTTTTGGCATTTTTTTTACCTGAATACTCGCATGAGAAACAAGATAAAAATCTATGTGAGAGGGATGAGTGATTTCCGAATCAACAATTGTGCCTGCTTGGACGTTTTTGTTTCTATCATCACTGTTTCTAGGATCAACTGGGAAAAGTCGAATGTGATGTCTTTTTTGAACGACAAAAAAAGAAATCGGAGGTTTATAATTCGGGTTCATTTTTGCGCACGCGTTTCTGATGGCCTGCAATTCGTAGTGCATAACTTGCGGAAACTGCCCTTCGCTCACTCCGTCCCTGAAAACAAAAAAATTATATTTTAATTGAGAATATGCCAGAAGAAACAAAAATGAGCAAATAACAAAAAAAATTGATAAGACGAAACAGACAATCTTTTTAAAAAATATAAAATAAAATAAAGTGAAAAATTCTTAAATATTAAAAACATGGAAAATAATGTCCCAAGAAATTAATTTTGCACAAAAATATAGAATTTTTTCTTTAAATTAGAGAAATTTTATAAAAGAGGATGAGTGAAAAGTTAAAAAAACAAAGTAAGGAATTAATACTACACAAACATGAAAAAATCACGAAAAGGGAGAAAAATAAAAAAATAATGTAGAAAAAATAAAATAATCTTCACAAAAAAAAGTTTTATGGTAACTTTTTTAGAAAATTTTAAAATAAATAAAAGAATAATCGAGAAATAAGGAAAATGAAAAATTACTTAAAAACTTAAAAAACTAACAAAGTTATTCAAGAAATAAAAAAATATATTTAAATAAAGGCAACTTTGAAAAAATGGGGAAATTCTGACTGAAAGTTTGTATTAAAAAAAATAAAAAACACTAGATATTTTTTCAAAGAATGAATAGTTTTTGCGAAAAAATAGAAAAATTATAGAATAAATTCGAGATAATCTGCAGAAAGATTAGGAAATAAAAAAAATATTAAATAATTGAAGAATAAATGAAAAATACCGGTACTTGTAGCCAAAAAATACAAAAAAATACAGAATTAAAATTAAAGAAGGATAAAAAATGACAAAAATGAAGAAAAGTAAAATAAAAACTTACGAATTATAAGAAACCCTTCTGAAGAGAAAACTTTTCAGAAAAGTGTTGTAAAAAATATTTTAAAAAATAAGAAAATCATTGCAGAAAAAAGGCAATTTTACTACAAAATGTTGTGTGAACAAAATTACACGAAATAAATTAAAATAAGTTTTTAAAAAACAAGAAATTTAGAGGAATTATTTTAAAAAAATGTAATACATTAAGAAAATATAAAAAGCGTAAAAAAAACAAAATTATTAATTTCATTTTTTGAAGAAATGAGAAATTATATTAGAAAAAATATTCCTGAGTAGTTCCAAAAAAGTAAAAGAAAAAAAGATGTAGAAATGAAAAGAATTAACCGGGAATTTTCCGTCAAACCGGGAATTTTTTTCTGGGATAATAAATTCTTTTCAATTTTCAATTATTTTCTTCAATTTCCAATTATTTTCTACAATTCTCAATTATTTTCTTCCATTTGGAATTATTTTCATTAATTTAAAATTATTTCTTCATTTCTCAATTATTTTCTTCGATTTTCTACTATTTTCTTCAATTGCCAATTATTTTCTTCAATTTTCAATTATTTTCATCAATTTCTAATTAATTTATTCAATTCTGAAATATTTACTACGATTTTCAATTATTTTAATCAATTTTTAATTATTTTCTTCAGATCTCAACTATTTCCTTCAATTCTTAATTATTTAATTTAATATTCAATAATTATCGACTTTTTTCAACTATTTTTTTCAATTATCATTTATTTATTTCACATCTCAATAACTCCTCCATTTTTCAATTATTTTCTTCTATAACCAATAATTCTCGGCTTTTTCAATATTTTTTTCAATTATCAATTATATTTTTGAAACTTGTATTCAATTCATCAATTATTATTTCTCGATTTTCATAAAATCACATTTTCTTCAATTCCAAATTATTTTCTACAATTTTTAATTAATTTCTTCAAATTACAATTACATTCTTCATTTTTTTTTGTTTTTTTTCAAATTCTATAATTCCTGGGTTGTTCAATTTCTTTTCTCTTCAATTATCACTTATTTTCTTCTACTTTCAATCTCATTGTTCAATTCTTGAATTATTTTCTTTAATTCTCCATTATAATTTTCGACATTCAATTCCATTCTTTAATTTTCAATTTTTTTTTTATATTCAATAACTCTAGGCTTTTTACAATGATTTTTTTTTTAATTTTCAATTATTTTCTTCAAATTCCAATTTTTTTCTTAAATTTCAATTATTTTCTTCAATTTCCAATTATTTTTTCATATTTCTTTCAGTTTCTCAATTTCTTTCAATTTTCAATTTCTTCTCAATTTTCTTCAATATTTAACAATTCTCAGCTTTTTTAAATTATGTTTTTCTTTCAATTTTTATTTAAATTGAGAATTTTTAAATTATTTTCATAAACTAGCAATTATTTCCGTCGATTTCTAAATTTTTCTGCTGTTTCCAAATATTGTATTTCATTTTTAATTACTTTCTACCATTTTTAATTATTTTCTTCAATTTTCAATTATTTTCTATTTTTAATTATTTTGTTCAATTTTCAATTGTTTGTTTCAATATTCAGTAATCTCGACTTTTTTCAATTATTTTTTTTCAATTATCAGTTATTTATTTCACGTTTCAAACCCTCCTTCAATTTTCAATAATTTTCTTCTATTTTCAATTTAATTGTTCAATTGTTCAATTATTTTGTTCAATTCTCAATTAATTTCTTTAAATAACAATTCTATTCTTCAATATTAAATTATTCCTGTCATTTTCCATTTTTTTTTAAATATAAATTATTTTCTTCTTTTTTCAATACAATTGTTCAGTAATTTTCTTTAATTCTCAATTATTATATTCGAATTTCAATTTTATTTCTCAATTTTCAATTGTTTTTTTTTTTTAATATTCAATAATTCTGTGTCTTTCTGATTTGAATTTAATTATTTAATTTTCAATTTATTTCTTTAATATTGAATTATTAACTTAAATTTTAAATTATTTTTTTGGATTTTCTATCTAGTTCACCAATTTTCAATTATATTCTTTGAATTTAATAACCATTGTTCAATTTTTTCAATTATTGTTCAATTGTAGATCAATATTTACTTTTTTTTAAATTTTGTTTCTAATTGTCAAATATCTTTGTCATTGTTCAATCATTTCTTTCCATTATTAATTATTTCTTTTCATTATTAATTATTTCTTTTAATTCTTAATTATTATTGTTTGTAAAGTTTAATATTTAATTCTTCAATTCTCAATTATTTTCTTCAATTATCAAGTGTTATATTCAATTTTTGTAGCCATTTGTAGGTCTATTTATACTTAAAATAAATTTTAAGTTAACAAGAGAACCGGGAAAAATAGGAACAAAAACCGGGAAAAACCGGGAATTTTGTGGGACGAAATTAGTAGACACCCTGGAATGAAAGAATTTTTTAAAAAACGATGATGTCACTTCTAATATCATTTCTGATCTCATTTTTGATGTAATTTCTGATATTATTTCTGATGTTTGTTTTTTTTACATAGCAAACCTAAAACTTAAAGAGTTTACTCTTCAAGTTTTACGTTCGCCAATCAAATTAAATGACAGAAATAATTACATTAAACCATTTTCTTTAAATTGGTAAACCAAAAAATGTGATTGTTTAAAAATTAAATTGTTCACTATGAAATTGGTTTTTAACCAAATTATAAGCTCTCAGAAATTGACCTGTAGAAGATAATCCGTTTGGGTGTTTGTCTAGTTTTTTCTCTAAAAGTTTTCAGCTGAATGATCATTATCTCCTCTAAATTTTGAATGATTTCAACGCGTGGCGGTTGAAGTCTTATTTCGATGTTATACTTGAAGGCCTTTGGATCATGGCTGGCAGCCACCTTAAACAGACAAAAAATTCAATTAAATATGCACCGAAAAAAAGAATAAATTTATTTCTGATGAATTTTTTTTTTCTTACCGCAGCAATTGAGGGAATATCCGTGGCATCGGGCGATGGATGTGTTACGTCCGCACCCACTATCATGCAGGGATCGTTCAAGCATTTCGGTCTACATTTTTAACAATTAAAAAATAAAGAATTATTTTCTCAAAAATTTTAAGCACCTTTTAAAATTATCATCCTACTAACTTAAATCAAGTATTTTTTAATAAATATTTCATAAAATTACTTAGGATGTCTAGCGAATAATCATTTTGAAATTCCCGGATCGTAAACTCGGAATTATTATTAAATAATAAATAATAAGTAATTTTGTAATTATTATTTTTTTTAAACATATATTCTATGATTTTTTCAGTTATTTCTCTCAAATTTTATTAAATGTTTTCAATTTTTAATATTTAAATTAGTTTCATCATAATTCAATTTTATTTCTCAATCTTAAATTATTCTCAGCATATTTCAATTATTTTTTTTCAATTTTGAATTAATTTTATCATTTTTCAATTATTTTTCTCAACAGTTAATTATTATTCTCATTTTCTAGAATTATTTTCTAGGATTTTTAAGTATTTTTCTGAAAATTCAAATATTTTCTTCAATTTCTAATCATTGTCATTTGTTATCAGAATTAAAATTTTTTTTATTAATTATCGTAAATTTCAATTATTTTTAGCTTTCTTTCAGAATTTTCTCTAATTTTTAGTTTTTCTCATTTTATAAAATTAATTTTTAAAATTTTTTTTATGTATTTTTCTCAAATTTCTATTATTTTCTTCAATTTTTAATTATTTTTCTTTTTTTTCATAATTTCCAAAACATTTTATTAATTATGGTAAATTTCAATTATTTTTAGCATTCGTCAAGTCTTTTCTCCAATTTTTAGTTATTCTCATTTTCTAAAATTATTTTCTAAGATTTTTAAGAATTTTTCTAAAATTTCAATTGTTTTCTTCAATTTTCAATTCTATACATTTATTTCATAATTTCAAAATTTTTTAACTATTTATCTGACTTTTCAATTATTTCATTATTTATAATATTTTTTATATTATTTTCTTCAATTTTAAATTATCTTTATCCTTTTTCATTCATTTTCTCTAATTTTTAACTATTTTCTTTTATTTCAATGAACTTCTGAAAGTTTTAAGTATTTTTGTCAAATTTTTTAATTGATTTAATTATTTTTTTTAATTAATTTGCAATTATTTTGTTTAATTTCAATTAATTTTGGCAATTCTTTTTAATTTTAAAATATTATAAATTTTGTCTTAAAGATATAACGATTTTTTAATTATTTTCTTTTGCTTAAAAATAAATTCTGCAATTTTTCTTGATTTTCATCAATTTATAATTATATTCATTATTTTGGCATTACTTTTAAAAATTACCATTATTTATCCGATATTACAATTATTTTCATCAATTTTCGTTATTTCTGCGATTTTTTAATTATTCTCATAAATTAAAAAATTTTAAGTAATTTTGTAATTATTATTTTTTTTTTACACGTACTCTATGGTTTTTCAGTTATTTCTCTCAAATTTTATTAAATGTTTTAAATTTTTAATATTTAAATTATTTTCATCATAATTCAATTTTCTTTCTCTATCTTAAATTATTTTCAGCATATTTCAAGTATTTTTTTCAATTTTGAATTAATTTTATCATTTTTCAATTATTTTTCTCAATTGTTAATTATTATTCTTTTTTTCTAAAATTATTTTCTAAGATTTTTAAGTATTTTTCTGAAAATTCAAATATTTTCTTCAGTTTCTAATTATTTTCATTTGTTATCAGAATTTCAAATTTTTTTTATTAATTATCGTAAATTTCAATTGTTTTTAGGTTTCTTCCAGACTTTTCTCCAATTTTTAGTTTTTCTCATTTCATAAAAATAATTTCTAAAATTTTAAAGTATTTTTCTCAAATTTCTATTATTTTCTTCACATTTTAAAATTATTTTTATTTGTTTTCAAAATTTCCAAAAAATTTTATTAATTATCGTAAATTTTAATTATTTTCAGTACTTTTCCAGTCTTTTCTCCAATTTTTATTTATTCTCATTTTCTAAAATTTTTAATTAATTTCTTCAAATTACAATTACATTCTTCATTTTTTATTGTTTTTTTTTCAAAAATTCTATAATTCCTGGGTTGTTCAATTTCATTTTTTCTTCAATTATCACTTATTTTTTCTTCTACTTTCAACCTCATTGTTCAATTCTTGAATTATTTTCTTTAATTCCCAATCATAATTTTCGACATTCAATTCCATTTTTTAATTTTCAATTTTTTTTAATATTCAATAACTCTAGGCTTTTTACAATCATTTTTTTTTTAATTTTCAATTATTTTCTTCAAATTCCAATTTTTTTTCTTAAATTTCAATTATTTTTCTCAATAGTTAATTATTATTCTCATTTTCTAGAATTATTTTCTAGGATTTTTAAGTATTTTTCTGAAAATTCAAATATTTTCTTCAATTTCTAATCATTTTCATTTGTTATCAGAATTAAAATTTTTTTTATTAATTATCGTAAATTTCAATTATTTTTAGCTTTCTTTCAGAATTTTCTCTAATTTTTAGTTTTTCTCATTTTATAAAATTAATTTTTAAAATTTTTTTTATGTATTTTTCTCAAATTTCTATTATTTTCTTCAATTTTTAATTATTTTTCTTTTTTTTCATAATTTCCAAAACATTTTATTAATTATGGTAAATTTCAATTATTTTTAGCATTCGTCAAGTCTTTTCTCCAATTTTTAGTTATTCTCATTTTCTAAAATTATTTTCTAAGATTTTTAAGAATTTTTCTAAAATTTCAATTGTTTTCTTCAATTTTCAATTCTATACATTTATTTCATAATTTCAAAATTTTTTAACTATTTATCTGACTTTTCAATTATTTCATTATTTATAATATTTTTTATATTATTTTCTTCAATTTTAAATTATCTTTATCCTTTTTCATTCATTTTCTCTAATTTTTAACTATTTTCTTTTATTTCAATGAACTTCTGAAAGTTTTAAGTATTTTTGTCAAATTTTTTAATTGATTTAATTATTTTTTTTAATTAATTTGCAATTATTTTGTTTAATTTCAATTAATTTTGGCAATTCTTTTTAATTTTAAAATATTATAAATTTTGTCTTAAAGATATAACGATTTTTTAATTATTTTCTTTTGCTTAAAAATAAATTCTGCAATTTTTCTTGATTTTCATCAATTTATAATTATATTCATTATTTTGGCATTACTTTTAAAAATTACCATTATTTATCCGATATTACAATTATTTTCATCAATTTTCGTTATTTCTGCGATTTTTTAATTATTCTCATAAATTAAAAAATTTTAAGTAATTTTGTAATTATTATTTTTTTTTTACACGTACTCTATGGTTTTTCAGTTATTTCTCTCAAATTTTATTAAATGTTTTAAATTTTTAATATTTAAATTATTTTCATCATAATTCAATTTTCTTTCTCTATCTTAAATTATTTTCAGCATATTTCAAGTATTTTTTTCAATTTTGAATTAATTTTATCATTTTTCAATTATTTTTCTCAATTGTTAATTATTATTCTTTTTTTCTAAAATTATTTTCTAAGATTTTTAAGTATTTTTCTGAAAATTCAAATATTTTCTTCAGTTTCTAATTATTTTCATTTGTTATCAGAATTTCAAATTTTTTTTATTAATTATCGTAAATTTCAATTGTTTTTAGGTTTCTTCCAGACTTTTCTCCAATTTTTAGTTTTTCTCATTTCATAAAAATAATTTCTAAAATTTTAAAGTATTTTTCTCAAATTTCTATTATTTTCTTCACATTTTAAAATTATTTTTATTTGTTTTCAAAATTTCCAAAAAATTTTATTAATTATCGTAAATTTTAATTATTTTCAGTACTTTTCCAGTCTTTTCTCCAATTTTTAGTTATTCTCATTTTCTAAAATTTTTGAGACTTTTTCTAAAATTTCAATTGTTTTTTTCAATTTTTAATTCTTTACATTTGTTTTCATAATTTCACTTTTTTTTTTATTAACTATCGTAAATTTCAATTACTTTTAGCTTATTTCTTCGATTCTTTTCTCCAATTTTCAGTTATTTTCTTTTTTTTTTTAATGAATTCTAAGATCCTCATGTATTTTTTTCAAATTTGAATTATTTTTTCTTTATTTAAAAAAAATTCTGTAGTTTTTTCAATTATCACACTTAAATGTCATTTATTTTTTACAACTTATCATTGTTTGTATCATATTTTAATTATTTTCGTCAAGTTTCAAAATTTAAAAACATTTTTCAATTATTTTCCAAAATTTATTTTCTTCAATTTTCAATTCTTTACATTTGTTTCATAATTTCAAAAATTGTTAACTATTCATCTGACTTTTCAATTCTTTCATATATTATTTTTTATATTATTTTCTTCAATTTTCAATTACTTTCGTTCTTTTTCTCGTTCTTTTTCATAATTGCCAAAAAGTTTTTACTTATTTCTCTTTAATTAAAACTTGTTCTGTTCAATTTTAAATTATCTTTATCTTTTTTCATTTATTTTCTCTAATTTTTAATAATTTTCTTTTATTTCAATAAACTTCTGAAAGTTTTAAGTATTTTTCTCAAATTTTATTTAACTTTCCTTTATTTAAAATATTTTATGTCATTTGTTTAATTATTTTCTCAAATTTAATTTATTTATCTCAATTTTTAATCATGTTTTTCAATTTTAAATTATTTTCTCTAATTTTGCATTATTCAATTTTGTTTCAATTTACTTTCAAGATTCTCAAGTTTTTTTTTCAAATTTAAATTATTTTCTGCATGCTTAAAACATTTTTATGATTATTTAAATTACTTTCCTCAATTTTTAATTGATTTCATTATTTTTTTTTTCAACTAATTTGCAAAATTTGCAATTATTTTGTTTAATTTCAATTATTTTTGGCAATTCTTTTTAATTCTAAAATATCATAAATTTTGTCCTAAATAAATATTTATTTTATTTATATTAATTAATTTTTAAATATTATATTTAAAATATTTATTTCTTCTTATTAGATAAATATTATTTACCGATTTGTTATATTTATTATTGTATTTTATAATTTCTAAAATGTATGAAAAACTAATCGCGCACTGGCGCGCGTTTTATTTTGCTAGTTTCTTAAAAATTCTCAGATATTTTTAAGAATTCCCGCTTTTTTTTTTTATTTATTTACATTATATAGATTAAATCTTCGGCATTTTTCCGCATCGCTAGACGCCTTGATAAAAGTATTTATGATGAAAATTTAGTTAAGAAATAAAACTCGCCTCTTGTTATCTTCTTTAAAAATGTGATTAATACCATCGAGCTTTGCATTAACTTTCAACAGAATATTGCCAACTGTTGACGAATTCATTTTTTTGAAAACAGTGAAAGCCTTTAAGCACTGAGTTAAAATTCCGACGTTTAACTCGGCAACTTGTTTCACCTTACCTGTAAAAATTAATCATCAAGAAAATTCATTATAAATTTTATAAAAGTGTTTTACAATTTAAGGAAAAAGGATCAAGAGAAAATTTTAGATTGATAATTTCAAGCTGTAAAAAAATTATATTAAATTTGCTACAGACTATATTAAAGTTTAAAATTACTTAACAAAGATTCGAATCATTTTTCTAAAGCTTAAAATTCATTGTAGGAAAATTTCGCTTTCAGACACTTTTTTCCAAAATTATAAAGCATTTTAATAAAATTTATAATTAATAAACAGATATTTAAATAGATTAATTATTAAATTGTCAATGAAAAATGAAAAATTTTCTGAAAATTACTGTAAACATTTGGTGGTCGATCTGGAACAACGACGAAAACTAGTCGTAGTTGATTATTTTTCGCAGTTTGTAAAGCTTTTTTAATATCGATTAAAATTCTGTCACTTCTGTTGTCAAGTCTTACTCTTGGATACGGAGTGAGAGCACATCCTATTTGCATTCCCAATCCTCTAGCTGTGAAAAAAAATATAATTATTATTATTTATTACTACATTATTATCAGTAATAATAGCAGGACTGCCAGCGAAATTGCAGATTGAAAATAGTGACTTTTTAATTTTAAAAAGTGAGTTTTTAAGTAAAAAAAGTAAAGAAACGATAATCAGTTTGGCAAAATGGCAAAAATAATTAAAATATGAAGAAACAAATTTAAAAAACGACAAAAATAATTCCAGTTGAAAAAAAATTGTAAAATGACAAAACTATTTAAAAAATTGACTAAAAATCCAAAAATGAAAGCAAAAATTGAAACGAAATAATTGAAAATTGAAGAAAATAAATTCAATAGTTTCTAACATAATTGAAATTACAAGATAATTATTGAAGGATAACAAAAATAATTAAAAGTTTAAAGAATGAATTTGTGAATTAGTTAAAAAATTGTATAAAATAATTGAGAAATTAACGATATAATTGAAATGTAAAGAAACTAATTGAATGACATAAATAATTGAAAACTAGTGTAAAAGTTAATAAATTCATGACAATAATAAAAAGAATAAAGAAATTTAAAAAAAAAATAATTCAAAAATGTCAAAAATATTTGAATGACAAAAATAATTGATAACGGATGTAAAAACATGAAAATTTGAAAACAATACTTGAAAAACTAATGAATGATTGAAATTTTTGAAGAAAATATTTTAAAATTGGTGTAAAAAATTTCAAAATTCATGAAAATAAAAGAAAATTGAATAAAATAATTGAAACTTGTAGAAACTAATTCTAAAATGGCAAAAATAATAGAAATACAAAGAAAATAATAATTAGAAAATGGCAAAAATAACTGTAATTTGAAAAGAATAATTTTAAACAACTGGTGTAAAAAATTCAAAATTTAGAGGCAATACTTTAAAAATTGATGAAACAATTGAAACGTTAAAAAACTAATTAAATAATGATACGAAATAATTGAAAGCTAGTGTAAAAATCAAAAATTTGTAGACAATTGAAAAATTAAAAAAATATTAGAAGTTTGAGGAAGATAATTGAAAATTGAAGAAAATAAATGAAATTTGTAGAAAGTAACTAAGAAATGGCAAAAATATATAATTGACGAAATAATTGAAATTTGAAGAGAATAATTCAAAAATGTCAAAAAAAATTTAAATATGAAGAAGGTAATTAAAGTTTGAAGAAAATAATTTAAAATTGTAAAAAATAATTGAAACAAGTGTAAAAAATTAATAAATTTATGATAGCTATAAAAAGAATAGAGAAAATGATTAAATTTTGAAGAAAAAAATTGAAATATGAAATAATACATGATATGTGGTAAAAAATAAATGACATTTGAGTGAAATAATTAAAAAAAAAATCTTTTGAAATAAAAAAAAATTATTGAAATTTGAGAAAAATACATGGAGATCTTAGAGATCAATTGAAAAAAATGTGAATAACTAAAAATTGGATAAAAGAATTGAAGAAAGCTAAAAAAAATTAAAATTTACTATAATTAATAAAAAAAATTTTGAAATTATGAAAACAAATGAAAATACCTTATTAAAAATTAAAGAAAATAATTCAAATTTTAGAAAAATATTAAAAAATCTTAAAAAATAATTTTAGTAAATGAGAATAATAATTAACAATCGATAAAAATAATTAAAAAATGATAAAATTAATTCAAAATTGAAAAATATCATTGAAATATATTGAAAATAATTTAAGATTGACAAAAAAAATTATTTAAATATAAAAAATTGAAAAAAGTAAATAAAATTTTAGAGAAATAATTGAAAAAATCTTACAATATATGTTTCGAAAAAAAAATAATTACAAAATTACTTAAAAACTTTTGATTAATGAGAATAATTTTAAAATCGCAGAAATAATCGAAAATTGATGAAAATAATTGATAATTCAGAGAAATGATCGAAAATGTTGAAAATTATGCTAAAATAATGAAAATAATTTTAAAAAATCGTTTAAAACATGAAAAATTGATTACAATAATCTAAATTTGAGATATATATTTGAAAGTTCAGGACATTAATTCAGAAATAATTAATATTATTAAATGTTGGAGATAATAATGGGAAATTTGAGAAAAATATTTAAAAATCTTAGAAAATAATTTTAAAAATAAAAATTATTAAAAATTGGGGAAAAATTGAAAAAAGATTTTAAAATTTAAAACTGGAAGAAAATACTTGAAGTAAGATAAAAAAAATCGAAGTTTTTTAGAAAATAATTGCAATTTGAAGAGAATAATTCAAAAACGTCAAAAAAATTTAAGTATGAAAAAGGTAATGAAAGTTTGAAGAAAATAATTGAAAATTGTAAAAATTAATTGAAATAAGTGTAAAAAATTAATAAATTCATGACAACAATAGAGAGAATGAAGAAAATGATTGAATTTTGAAGAAAATAATTGAAACCTGATTTAAAAAGTTTAAAAATTCATAAGAATAAAACAAAAATTTTAAAAATAAGTGAAATTTGTACAATACAATTCTAAGATGGCTAAAATAATAAAAATAAGAAGAAAATAATAATTGAAAAATGACAAAAATTATTTAATAATCTAAACTTTATGAAAATAATTTAAAAATGTTAAAAAAAAATCTCTATATGTAGGAAACAGTTAAAAAATGACAAAAATAATTGTGATTAGATAAAAATAATTTATAATTAAAAAATTTAACAACAACAAAATTATAAGTTTGAGGAAAATAATTAAAAATTGAAGAGATTAATTGAAGTTTATAGAAAATAATTAAAAAAAGAATAGACATTTTACTAAAAAAGTGAGAAATAGTAAGCGATTTTAAAAAAAAAGTGAGTAAAAGTTAAATATAAATAAAAATGGTTATTTTTCCTACTAATGGTAAAAATAATTACTTTTCTCACTAGTGGTGAAAATAATTATTTGCCCAACTAGTGAGAAAAGTAATCATTTTCACCACTAGCGGAAAAAATAACCATTTTCATCACCATTGAGAAAAATGACTATTTTCACCACTAGTGAGAAAAATGATTTATAATTTTAAAATAATACTAATAAACAGATAGATAAAATAGATAAAAATGTGGAAAATACCTTCTTTTCGCAAAAAATTGTCGAAATTTCGAATACTTTCTTCTCTTGTACGATCGTCCAGACATAAAATAGTCCAGGAATTATCAGGCAATCTTTCCGGTGCGACAAATTTTGACGCAAACCAGGTGCCTTTCCTGACTTCGACATCCCGATCATAAGTTAAAGTAGGTGGATTTAGGACACGTGCATTTACTTTTTCAAACTCGCCTCCAATCGACAAACCAAATTCTTGCAAACAAGGATTTTGATTGTGTCGAATTTTATTGAACTGTAAAAACGTATTTTTAGAAAATATAATATTCATTTATTTTATTTTATCAGATAACCAAATCGTACCAACTCTTTAAAAAAAGAAGAATTTTTCAAAATTTCCCCGAAAATACCTACCGAATCCATAATTTTGCTTTTCCGAGTTTGAGTATCAGTGGCAGCGTGTCTAATCATACTGGACGTTTGAGTTTCGTTCATTTTTTTATTAGTTGCTTGTCCAGGTATAATTGTGCAGAGCTGAAATTAATAAGAAATTATTTTACTTTATCATTTCGAAATTTCTTTTTTAAATTAGTGGAGAAATTAATTTATTTTTAGAGATTCAATCAGGGTGTCTAGAGAAAAATTATTTTAAATTTCCCGGCAAATTCCCAAATCGTAAAATACCATTTTTGCGGATTTTTTCGCTTAATGATTAATAACAAGACAAGTTGAATATAAAGTTGTTTGTAAGAAAAAAAAAAAAAATAAAAATACTGTTGAAATTTTAAAGAAATGTTTTTGAAAATTGAAGAATATAATTGAAATTAAAAAAAGTAATTACGAAACGAGGAAATCAATTAAAAAAATTGAAATTAGAAAAAAAAAGAAATAAAAATTAAAAAGAATAATTTAAGATTTGAGAAAATTAATTAAAAATTAAAGAAAATAATTGAAATTTAAAGAAAATGTTTGCAAAATGATAACATTAATTGAAAATTGAGAAAATAACTGAAATTTAAGAAGGAAAATAATTGAAAAAATTAATGAATATAACTATAAATTGAAAAAAAAGAATTGGGAATTAAAAAAAGATGTAAAAAAATGAAAATATTGTTGAAATTTGAATGAAATGATTTAAAATTGAATAATATAATTAAAATTTAAGAAATAAATCTAAAACTGAAGAATGTAATTCAAGATTGACTAAAGTAATTGAAATTTTGAACTTGGTGAAAAGATTGGATAAAATTATTGAAAATTGAAGAAAATAATTAAAAATTGGGGAAATCAAACTAAAATTGAAGAATGCAATTGAAGATTGACTAAAATTATTGTGAATTGAAAAAGTAATTGAAAGATTGAATAAAATTATTGAAAATTGAAGAAAATAATTGAAAAAATTTATAAATGTAACTAGAAATTGAAAAAAAGGAAAAAAAATTGAAGAATAGTTTTAAAATAAGATGAAGATATTAATGTTGAAATTCGAATGGAATGTTTTAAAATTGAAGAATATAATTAAAATTGTAGCTGATTGTAGAAATAAATTTAAAATTAAAGAATACAATTGAAGATTGTCTAAATTAATTATGAATTGAAAAAAGTAATTAAAAGATTGGATAAAATTATTGATAATTGAAGAAAATAATTAAAAATTGAGGAAACCAATTGAAAAAAAGAACTGTTATTGAAGAAAGATGTAAAAAATGAAAATATTATTGAAATTAGAATTCAATATTAAAAATTCAATTTTAAATAGAATTCAATTTTAAAATTAAATAACAATGCATGTTACATATTAAGTGATTTCAAAAAAATATTAAAATTATTTTCAAAAATAACAAAAACGAAAAAAAATATTATTTAAACATTTTTATCAAAAAAAGAATCCTATTTTGAAATTATTAAAGAATACAATATTGAAATTTTCAGAATTTATCTACGAATTCTCAGAATTTATTAAAAATTCCCGAATCTTTTTACAAATTACCGATTTGTTTTTTATTATATTAAATTCTCGTCATTTTCCCTGATCGTTAGACGCACCGAAATCTGAATTTTAATTAAATCAATTGAAAATTATTTTGATCAATTTTTAATGAAATAAAAAAAAAATTAATAATTCAAATTTAAAAATAATTTCTTACTTCTACTGGAACGTGAATATTTTTTTGTATCGGTCCTACGTGAAGACAAGGGAGATCTGGATATTGAATCCTGTACCTCTTTTCTACCTGATAATATTGTTCAACGCTCATCTTTCTGTCTTCCTTTTCAAAAATATCATCTTTCGCAGATTTAACCAAACCATTGATTGTAAAAGTGCGTTTTGATTCCACTTGTCCAGGAATCATGTACGAGACTTTTAATTTTTTCAGATATTTTTCCACATCTTGTCGTTTAAAATCCAAGTCTCTTCTGGTTGGAACTCCGTTTGTGTGACAAAGCTCGGTCATTAAATCAGTGACTTTTTGAGATACCGGAAAACCCTTGTGAGCAACTAGAAAAGAAAAAAATTTTTTTTGATTAAATTCTGCAAAAAATGAAAAAAAATTTTTTTGACTAAATTCTGCAAAAATGAAAAAAATTATTCAAGAAAACAGGAGAAAGATTTAAAATTTCGTAAAGTGTCTTAAAATATTTTAAAATTGAAAAGAAGGTAATTTTTTTTATTTAAGTTACCCCCCGATAATATAAAAAAACTCAAAGGGAAATGCAGAATGATTTTTTTTTAAATTTGCATCAATAATAATTCATTAAATTCCCAGCATTATAATAATCTTTTGTTCTCTATTAATTGTTTCAAATTATAAAATTTTTTGAGAAAATAGGCCCAAGATGAAGTCGTTATGTCAATTTTTAAAAGATACAAAATTAAAATAATGATTTGCCAGACACATTAAGAATTATTAAACTGAAATTCGTTTTGAACTGTTTTTTTAAAAACAGATTTTGTTTAGCAAAAATTTGTTTCTGTCTTCTCTAATGATTTAAAATCGAAAAACGTCGATAAATACCGTCTACGTTTAGCAACGATTTCCATCCAAGAACAGCGGACTGAAAAAGTCCGACCCAAAGTTCAAGACCATCTCCAAGTTGAACAATCTGTCCGCTTGGTTCGGTGAAAAAAGATCTGCCGACCTGAAATATTTAAATTAAAATTTTTTTTTCATTTTTGAGTAACAAGTAATATAGTTTAACCCCTTTAATACGCATTATTTTTATTTTTCAATTCTTAAATCCTTTCTTTTTTCTTTTTAAAAGCAGATTTTGAAGTAATATTTCTTTTTTTTTTTTGTTGGTAAATTTCCGATTTCAAATTTTGATTTCCAGCCAAAAATTAATTATAACTTTCTAAAATAAGAAAAAAAATTGTTGAAACTTTATATTTGTTTTAAATACATTTTAAACATAAAATAATAATATAAATGTGTTTTAAAGGGTTAAAGACGATTGTTGACATTTTTAGAAAAATAAATATAAAAAAGTAATAATATAAATAACAGTAATAATTATTTACCGGAGTGACTTGTAGATTTTGGAACGGAGCCTGCCTTAGAATAATATCTAATGCTGTTACGCTAATTAGATCCCTCTCTGACTCAGGCTGTCCTCTTTTGACATTGACTAACCATGATATATCAATGTCGTTTACTTTGGTCATTGTGATTTTGAATGTCTTGACTCTTCCGTTTTCATTTGGAACCTCAATTTCTTGTACAAACTGAAAAAAATTGCATAGTATTGTTTAAACATTTATCTTATGAGTAAAAATTATATTTAAAAAGCCTAATCATTTAAGAATAAGAAAAAGAGGAGGAAAACCGATACAGAAGAGAATACGTCGATAAAGTAGAGAATTCGCGGGTTAAGTAGAAAACATGTCGGTAAAATAGAAAATACGTCGATAATGTAGAAACTATACCATTAACGTAAAAAAATACGTGAATAAAGTAGAAAGATGTTGGTAAACATCCAACTGCGTCGATAAAGAAGAATGTCTTTTTTGGTAAAGTGGAATACCTGCCGGTAACATTAAAGCTATGTCGGTAAAGTAGAAACTACGTAGAGAACGCAAAAATTATCATTGGTAAAGTAGATACAATGTCAGTAAAGAAGAAAATACGTCGGTACAGTACGAACTATGTCGATAATGTAGCAACTACGAAAATAGCCTAAAAATTACGTCGGTAAAGTAGAAAAAGTCGATAAGGTAGAATACCCATCGGTAACATAGAAGTTCCGTCCGTAAAGTAAAAAAATTTAGGTAGCGTCCAAACTACGTCGATAAAAAAGAATTTCTACTTCGGCAGAGTAAAATACTATTTAGTTACATAGAAGCTACATCGGTAAAGTAGAGACTATGTGGAAAAGGTAAAAGAGTTTATTGGTAAAATAGAAACTGTCGGTAAAGTAGAAACTACGACGATAACGTAGAAAATACGCCGATAAAGTAGAAAAATGTCGATAAAGTTCCAATTTTGTCGATAAAGAAGAAATTCTAATTCGGTAAAGTAGAAAAAATGTCGATAAAGTAGAAAACATGTCAGGTACTGTTTTAACTACGCCAATATAGAAATTCTTTTTCATTAAAGTAGAATACCCGTCGGTAACACAGAAGCTATGTCGGTAAAATAGTGACTACGTGAAAAAAGCAGAAAAAGACAAAAGATATTATTTTTCCTTAGAAAATAGAAACTATGTCTGTAGAGAATACATCGATGACGAGAAAATACGTCGATACAGTTCAATACTATGACGATAATATAGAAACTTTGCCGATAACGTAGAAGATACGTCGATATAGTAGAAAATACGTGGATAAAGTAGAAAAATGTCGGTAACGTTTAAATTACTACGGTAAAGCAGAGGCTACGTGGAAACCGCAAAAATTTTTATTAATAGAATAGAAACTATGTCGATAATGTAGAAATTTTGCCGTTAACACAGAAAATACGTCGATAAAGTAGAAAAATGTCGGTAACGTTTAAACTACGTCGATAAGATAGAATTTTTACTTCGGTAAAGTAGAATACCCGTCAATAACAGAAGATCTGTCGGTAAAGTAGAGTAGGAACTACGCCGATAACGCAAAAAATACGTCGATAAAGTAGAAAAATGTCACTAATGTTCCAATTTGGTTGACAAAGAAGAATTTATACTTCGGTAATGTAGGAAAAAGTCGATAAAGTAGAAAACATATCACGAAGTGTTTAAACTACGTCAATATAGAAATTCATCTTTTGTAAAGTAGAATAGTCGTCGGTAACATAGAAGCTACGTCGGTAAAGTAGAAAATACGTTGATGAAGTTGAAAAATAACGTTTAAACTACTTCGTTAAAGCAGAGGCTACGTGAAAACCGTAAAAATTTATATTGGTAGAATAGAACCTATGTCGATAATGTAGAAACTTGGCCGCTAACGTAGAACATACGCCAATTAAAAAGGAAAATATCGGTAACGTTCAAACTACGTTTATAAAAATGAGTTTATACTTCAGTAAAGTAGAAAACATGACGTCAATATAAAGGCTACGTCGGTAAGGTAGATACTACATGGAAAAAGCAAAAATTTAATTAATAACCTAGAAACTATGTGAGTAAAGTAGAAAATACATTCATAACAATAAAATACGTCGGTATAATACAAAATATGTCGGTAAGGTAGAAAACACGTCGGTAAAGTAGAGAGCATGAAGTTAAAGAATAAAGAGGCCGGTAAATTAGAAACCGAATAATTATAATAAAAAATACGCCGGCAAAGTACTTTTTATAAATAGAAAGTGAGTTGGTAAAATAGTAACTACACCGGTACAGTAGAAATTACATCGATAAAGATAATTTCAAGATTATCTCTTCTTTTTAAATAAAATACTCACATTTTCTCCAAACGGTAAATTTCTAGCACTAAACACATTCTTCCTTCCGTCAAAAGCAGGATGTCGGTTCGGAAAATATTGCTGTTGTAATTTCTGGAACGCCGGTCTGATTAAATATCGAGGCGTATCAGGATCAAATGTGATATCATAATGCACAACATCAGGGCAAAAATTTTTTCCAAACTTTATTTCCAGCATGTTGGCAAAGACTTTAATATTTCTGCCAAGTGTGCCCTGTGTTTTTCTTAATGGGATTTGTGATATCAGTGCTTTTGCGATTGCATCTGGGACTGAAGTTTTAACATCAGATTTAATTTTAATCGGAGAAGCCTGCAAGAAAGAATTGTCTTGATAATATTCTTCTCGAGAAAAAATTTGACAGGAATTTTTAAAATGATCCGAAAATTTTAAAAACGTCGAGCGAATTTAGAAAACGATCAGCAAATTTTTAAAAAACTAAGGGAAGGTAGATAAATCCTAAAAACTTCAATTTTAATCTTGTATTCTTTAATAATAATATGAAAAATTTAATTTAAAATGATCGGAATTCAATTTAAAAAATTTTGATAGAAAGAAAGTAGAAAAACTACTATGTCATTTAAAACTATAAATTTTTGGAAATGCAAATAATGAAAAATTACGAGAATAATTACAAAATGGGAAAGAATATATGAAAATGACGAAAATAATTGACAATTGGAAACAAAATTCAAAAAATGACTAGATAAATACACAATTGTAAAAAAGAATCTAAAAAAATTTAAAAATAAACATTCAATTTAAACAAAAATATTAAAAAGTTAAGAAACTTAGAGGAATAATTGTTGAAAACAATTACAAATTAAATAACTGGATTGAAAATAAAAAATAAAAAAATTAATATTGAAGAAAACAATTGAAAAATTTATAAAATAATAAAAAAATGAGGAAATAAATTGAAAATTGATGAAAATAATAAAAATTTGGAGAAAATAATAAAAAATTGAAGAAATAAATTAAAAATTTAACAATTAAACTGAAATTTGAAAAAAATATTGATAATAATGGAAAAAAAATTACAAAACGCAAAAATAGAATACACAACCAAAAAAAATAATTATAAATTTTTAAGAGACTAATTGAAAATTTAAAAAATTGTAGGAAATAATTTCAAATTGCGAAAAATAATTAATAATTAAAAGAAGTAATTGAAAAATGCGAAAATAATTGAAAAATTGAAGAAAATATCTACAAAATGACTAAATGAATAGATAACTGAAAAAACATTGATAAAATTTAGCAAAAACTTTAAATTTAAAGAAAATAATTGCAAATTGAATAATTAAAAAAATTATAGGAATAATTGTTGAAAATAATTGCGCATTGAACGAATGGATTAAAAATAAAAATAAATTAAAATTGAATAAAATCATTGAAAAATTAAAGAATATAATTAAAAATTGAAAAAATAATTGAAAAAAGCCGAAAGATATTGAATATAGGAGAAAACAATTGAAAACTGAAAAATAGAATTGAAATTTGAAACAAAATTGAGAATTGAAGAAAATAATTGGAAATTAATGAATCTTATTGATAATCGAGAAAAATAATTGTCAAAAGACGAGAATTTTTAAATATTAAGGAAAATAATTGAAAATTGAAAAATGGAATTAAAATTTCAATTAATTCAAAGTTGAAGAATATAGTTGTAGAATTGAACAATTAATTTGAACTTTATAAAACAATGTTTATGAGAAATAATTGAAATAGCCTAGAATTAATTGAAAATCGAAAAAAATAATTGAAAAATAAAGAAAATAATTAAAAATTGAGGAAAATAATCAAAAATCAAAAAATTCGATTAAAAAGTTAAGAACTAAATAGAAATTATAAGAAAATAATTGATAATTAAAAGAAAAAGTACAAAATGACGAAAATAAATAAATATTAAAGAGAATAATTGAGAAATGAGAAAAATAATTGACAATTCAAAAAATGAATTGATTAATACATAACCGAAAAAAATATTTTAAAAAATCAAAGAATAATTACGAAATTTTAAGATTATAATTGAAATTTTAAAAAATTGTAGGAAATAACTAAAAATTAAAAAAAATAATTAATAAATGAAAAAAAAAATTGAAAAATAACAAGAATTGAAGAAAATATCTGAAAAATGACAAAAATAATTGACAATTGAAAACAAAATTCGAAAAATGGGTACATTAATACACTACTGGAAAAAAAATTTAAAAAATTAAACTACAAATATTTTATTTAAACTAAATAATTGAAAATTGAAAAATTAAGAAAATTATAAAATAAATTGTTGGAAATAATTGCTAATTGAATAACTGGATTAAAAATCCAACAAAAATTTAAATTGAAGAAAAAATTGAAAACTGAAGAATGGAAATGAAATTTTTAAAATAATTGAGAATTGAAGATAATAATTGAAGTATTTAAAATTAAAAAAGCCTATTGATATTCGAAAAAATAATTGAAAATTGAAAAATGTAATTAAAATTTGAAGAAAATAATAAAAAATTGAAAAAATAAATTGTAATTTGAAAAAAAGGTTTTTAATTGAAAAAAGTCACGTTTTTTGGAATATTGAATAAACTTAATTGAAAATTGTAGAATGGAATTGAGTTTAGAAAATAAATGATAATTGAAAGAAATATTACAAAATGACGAGAATAATTAAATATTAAAGAAAATAATTGAGAAATGCGCAAAATAATTGACAATTAAAAAAAAAATTCGAAAACTGGCGAGAATAATCTATAACAGAACAAAATAATTAAAAAAAATTAAAAAATAATTATAAAATTTAAGGAGAATAATTGTAAATTGAAAACTGTTAAAAATTATAAAAAAAATTGTACATCTATTTACTAATTTATATTACTCTCTTGAAATATTTAATTTTTCTTTCTTGTAATTTTTTCTTTTTCAAAAAATTTTGTGAGTAGATTATGTTTTATATTGCTTTTCTCTAGTTTTAGAAAATCAATTAGGTAATTTTTATTTCTTTTTAAAAAAATTTCTTTTTTTTATGTTTTTAATAATACTTTTTTTTGTTTTAAATTTTTTTTTAATTTTATTCATTTTACAAAAGTTACTTCAGTTAATTTTATACAGTTCTATTTTTGCAATATTTAGACAAATTTATTTACTTTTCCAGTGATTAATTTGATTTATTATTATAATTTCAGGGATCACAGTACCTATTGCTACTGAAAAAGGTGAATAGGTGCGAATTTTTTCAAAAATAGGGGACAAAAGGGGGACAAAAAATTTGCTTCAACTTATATACTTGAAGATTTTATAGGACTTTTTTATTCACAAATTTTAAATAAGGAAACATTATACAGGGCTGCCAGCGGACTTGTAGATTGAAAATAGTACAAAAAAAGTGACTTTTTATTTTAAAAAGGTGAATAAATAGGGAGTTTTCAAGTGAGAAAAGTGAATAAACAATAATTTGCAATAATAAACAAAATATTACTGATATTAATTTGGGGCCCGCCAGCAGGCAAATAATTAATCAGGGCTCCCCAATATCAAATTTGAAAAAAAAATTTGTTAAATGAGAAAACTAATTGGAAAATGAATTAAAAATCAAGAAATGAAGACAAAAAATTTTAATTTAAAACAAAATAATTGAAATTTAAAGAAAATAATTGAAAAATGTAAAGAATACTTGTAATTACAAGAAAATAATTGAAGCATGATAAAAATAAGTAAAATTTGACGAAAAATAATGATTCACATTTAAAAGAAAATAAAAAAAATTTACATATGTAGAAAATATGTAGAAAACAGTTGAAAAATTACCATAAAAAACTGAAATTTGGAAAAAAATTTAATGAGAAATATAACTCAAAAAACGAAGTAAAAAATAAAAAATGTATTACTTTAATTGAAAAATTAAGGACATAATTGAAACGTGAAGAAACTAATTGAATAATGTCATAAATAATTAAAAGCAAGTGTAAAAATTAAAAATTTATAGACAACAATAATAAAAAGATTGAAGAAAATGACATTTAAAGAAAATAATTCCAAAATGTCAAAAATATTTGAATAATAACAAAAATAATAGTTGTTTGAAAAAAATAATTGAGAAATGACAAAAATACTTGATAACTGATGTAAGTAATTGATAATTTATAGATAATAATCATTGAAAAATTGAAAAAAGTATTAGAAGATTGAGGAAAATAATTCAAAGTTGAAGATATTAATTGACGTTTGAAGAAAATAATTGAAATTTGAAGAGAATAATTCAAAAATGCCAAAAAAATTAAATATGAGAAAAGGAATTGAAATTGGTAGAAAATAATTGGAAAAAGTGTAAAAAATTATAAATTTGAAGACAATACTTGAAAAATTAACGAAAAAATTGAAAAATTAAGAAACTAGTTGAATAATGAGATAAATAATTGAAAGCTGGTTTAAAAATTAAAAATTTATAGACAATAATTGAACCTTTGAAAAAAATATTGGAAGTTTGAGGAAAATAATTGAAAGCTGGTTTAAAAATTAAAAATTTATAGACAATAATTGAACCTTTGAAAAAAATATTGGAAGTTTGAGGAAAATAATTGAAAGTTTTAGAAATTAATTGAAGTCTAAAGGAAAAAATTGAAATTTGAAGACAATAATTGCAAAATGTCATAAAATTTAAATATAAGGAAAGTAATTGAAATTTGTAGAAATAATTGAAAAAAAGATTTAAAAAGTTGTAAAAAATTAATAAATTTATGAGAATAATAAAAAGGATTAAGAAAATGATTGAAATTTTGAAGAAATTTATTGAAAACTGGTGTAAAATTTTTTTAATTTCTTGACAATAAACAAAATTGAATAAAATAATTGAAATTTGATAAAAATAATTTTAAAATGCCAAAAATAATAAAAATATGAAGAAAATAATTGGAAAATGACAGAAATAATTGAATAATGACAAAAGTAATTTGAAGAAAATAATTTAAAAAATAACAAAACTAAATTGAAATTTGTGTAGAAAATTTAAATACTTCTGACAATAAAATAAGGATTAAAAACATAATTGAAATTTTAAGAAAATATTTGAAATATTACAAAAATAAATGAAAATTTGTGTAATAAATTAAAAAATTTATGGCAATAATTTAAAGTTTAAAGAAAATAATTTAAATTAGAAGAAAGTAATTGAAGTTTAAAAAAAAATAATTGTAATTTAATAGACTAATTAAAAAAAGTCAAAAAATGTAAATATGAAGAAAGTAATTAAAGTTTCTAGAAAATAATTGAAACGTGTAGAAAATAATTGAAAAAGTTGTAAAAAATTAATAAATTCATTACAATAATAAAAAGAATGAAGACAATTTTTAAAATTTGAAGAAACTAAATTAAAATTGGTGTAAAATTTAAAAATTCATGACAAAAAAAATTGAATATAATAATTGAAATTTGTAGAAAATAATTCTAATATGCCAAAAATAATAGAAATATGAAGAAAATAATTTGAAAATTACGAAAATACTAAGAAATATGACAAAAGTAATTGAAATTTTTAAGCAAATAATTAAAAGATAACGAAAATTGTGTAGAAAATTTGAATATTCTTGGCAATAATTTATAGATTTTAGAATATAATTGAAATTTTAAGAAAATAATATAAAAATGACAAAAATAAATGAATACTTGTGTAATAAATTTAAATATTCCTGACAAGAAGTTAAAGACAGAAGAAAATAATTGATATACGAAAAAAGGAAGTTCAAAATCTTAGAATTATTTGAAAATTGACAAAAGGACTTTAAAAATGAATAAAAATGAAAAAGATAATTGAAAAGAGATGTAAAAATTAAATATTTGTAGACTGTATTAAAAAAATTGATGATATAATGTAATTTTTTTGAAAACTGAATTTTTTACACGAGAATGTATATCCAAAATTTTTAAAAATTAATTTTTGACTTCGGAATCTTTATTTGCGACCTCAAAAATCTCCAAATAAGACTTGTTGAATTTCCTTGAATATTTATGTGATAAAAGATTGCACATATTGCAATGTATTATTTCTACATATTTTTTATAACACCCGACATTTTGAAAATTTAATTTCTTTAAACATTATATCTTAAAATATGGCTAAAAATGAAGAAATTTATGACCTAAAATATTTTTAGCTTATGAATTAAAAAAGTTGGGAATTTATTTTTAAAAGTTTATTTTTCCCCATGTATTTTTAATGGGGATTTTCTATTGACTGAGGCAGATTAATGTAAATTAATTGGGCTGGGTTTTTATAAAATTTTTTTCTTTATATTGAACTGCTAAAATTTTTGGCTAGAACTATAAACTTTAATACTGAAAATTAGAAAAAGGGGAAATAGGGGATAATTCTTTAAAATAGGGGAAATAGGTGCAAAATTTTAAAATAGGGGAAAAAAGGTGAATAGGGAACAACCTGTGATCCCTGTAATTTGAAAATGTTGTGAAATGTATTTTTTTTAAATTTTATGATTTTCAAAATATTTATTTGGTTTTTTGTCTTTTGTCATAACTTATTAATTTTTATAACTTTTGATGACTTTTTTTCTTTTATTTAATTTTTGTAAATTTAATCTTATAATAAATTTTCTGATGTTATTTTTTTTTATTTTAATTTAAAAAAAAAACATCCTCAATTACTTTAACTTTTTGAAAATCATATTTTCCTCTCTTTTGTAGTTTCAATTTTTTGTTTTAAAAACTTTTACTATTTATCGCGTAGTATTTTGATTTTAGAAAAGCAATTTAATCAATCTTTCTCAAACTGTTTAATATTCCACAAAATTATTACCATATTTCTTACTTTTCTTTCTTTTGCCTTCAATGATTTTTTTAACATTTTTATTTTTGAAGAATTTATTTATTGCAGGTTTTTCAATTATTACATTTTTTACATCTTTTTGCATTAATTTTCCCATTTCAATGCAAATTATCCTTAACTTTCTTATCTGTTCATTTATAATACTGGTTTTGAAAAAATTTTATAAGTAAAATTTCATTTTTCCACATTTTGTTAAGTTTCTTTAAAGATTTTCTCCATTGTTTAAATGATTATTCGCTAAGATAAAAATGCTTTTTTTTAGGGGGGGCCCTGAAATTTTTTTGTGCTTCAGGGCCCGTGACAGCCTTGATTCGTCCCTGTTGAAAGTGGAAGGGAATAAATATAAAATTTGAATATTTACCGATTTCGGAGAAGGTTTATCCTGTAGGGTCATCTTTCCCATTTCTTTAATTGGAGCTTTCTGAAAAATATAATTAATATTCTTCTTATCTTTACAGTTGTAATTATAGATTTAATAATGATCTCACAATTTTATTTCTTAGTTTTAAAAAAAATTTATTAATTTAAAATTGGTTCGTACGCTTTGGGGTTGTTGAGTTTTAGGTTGTGATGGAGGCTGAGGTTTTGATTGTACAGGTTCTGAAGTTTGTGGCCTTTGTCCAAAGGCTGGAGGTTTCTGTTGCATTAGAGGCTGAGGTTTCGACTGTAAAGGTTCAGAACTTTGAGGTTTTTGTCCAAAGGCTGCAGGTTTTTGTTGTGACGAAAACTGAGGTTTTAATTGTGAAGGTTCAAAAGTTTGTGGTCTTTGTCCAAAGGCTGGAGGTTTTTGTTGCATCAGAGGCTGAGGTTTTGACTGTAAAGTTTCTGAACTTTGTGGTTTTTGTCCCCAGGCTGCAGGTTTTTGTTGATCTTGAGGAGCAGAACTTTGTTGTTGAGAAGGACCTCTTTGTTCCCATCCAGGCCGTTGTTGATTGCCTCCCCTTCCTCTTCCTTCTTCATCTCTTTCTCTACTTTCTCCTCTTCCTCTACCTCCTCCTCCTCCTTCACCTCCTCTTCTCCCATCACCTCTTCCTTGATTACCTCTTTCTCTATCTCCTCCTCTTCTCGCATCATCTCTTCCCTGATTACCTCCTTCTCTACTTTCCCCTCTTCCTCTACCTCTACCTCCTCCTCCTCCTCCTCTTCTCATATCATCTGTTCCTCCACCTCCACTTCTTCTTCCTCCACCGCCACTTCGTCTTCCTCCACCTCTTCCCCCACCTCTTCCATCATGAGAAGAACCTTGTTCTAAAAAATCAAAAACTTTATGAGAAACGCGACAATCAACAAAACTAGGCGAATATTATATATTCAATAGCAACATCAAATCAGGGTGTCTACTAATTTCGTCCCGTTAAAATTCCCGATCATTTCCCGGTTTTTGTTCCTATTTTTCCCGGTTTTTTCTCTTGTTAACTTAAAATTTATTTCAAGTATAAATAGACCTACAACTGGCTACAAAAATTGAAGATAACAGTTGATAATTGAAGCAAATAATTGAAATTCAAAGAAAATAATTGAGAATTAAAGAATTAAATATTAAACTTTACAAAAAATAATAATTAAGAATTAAAAGAAACAATTAATAATGAAAAGAAATAATTAATAATGGAAAGAAATAATTAAACAATGACAAAGATATTTGACAATTAGAAACAAAATTAAAAAAAAAAGTAAATATTATTCTACAATTGAATAATAATTGAAAATATTGAACAATGGTTATTAAATTCAAAGAATATAATTGAAAATTGGTGAACTAGATAGAAAATCCAAAAAAATAATTTAAAATTTAAGTTAATAATTCAAAATTAAAGAAATAAACTGGAAATTAAATAATCAAATTGAAATCAGAAAAACACAGAATTATTGAATATTAAAAAAAAAAACAATTGAAAATTGAGAAATAAAATTGAAATTCGAATACAATAATTGAGAATTAAAGAAAATTACTGAACAATTGGGCTGAAAAAAGAAAAAAATAATTTATATTAAAAAAAAAAAAAAAAAAATGGAAAATGACAGGAATTATTTAATATTGAAGAAAAACATTAAAAATTGAAGAATAAAATTGTTATTTAAAGAAATTAATTGAGAATTGAAAAAAATAATTGAACAATTAAATTGAAAATAGAAGAAAATTATTGAAAATTGAAGGAGGTTTTGAAACATAAAATAAATAACTGATAATTGAAAAAAAAATAATTGAAAAAAGTCGAGATTGCTGTATATTGAAACAAACAATTGAAAATTGAACAAAATAATTAAAAATTAAAGAAAATAGTTGAAAATTAAAGAAAATAATAAAAAATTGAGGAAAATAATTGATAATTAAAAGAAAAAGTACAAAATGACGAAAATAAATAAATATTAAAGAGAATAATTGAGAAATGAGAAAAATAATTGACAATTCAAAAAATGAATTGATTAATACATAACCGAAAAAAATATTTTAAAAAATCAAAGAATAATTACGAAATTTTAAGATTATAATTGAAATTTTAAAAAATTGTAGGAAATAACTAAAAATTAAAAAAAATAATTAATAAATGAAAAAAAAAATTGAAAAATAACAAGAATTGAAGAAAATATCTGAAAAATGACAAAAATAATTGACAATTGAAAACAAAATTCGAAAAATGGGTACATTAATACACTACTGGAAAAAAAATTTAAAACTGATAATTGAAAAAAAAATAATTGAAAAAAGTCGAGATTGCTGTATATTGAAACAAACAATTGAAAATTGAACAAAATAATTAAAAATTAAAGAAAATAGTTGAAAATTAAAGAAAATAATAAAAAATTGAAGAAAGTACTTAAAAATTGAATACAATATTTGGAAACAGCAGAAAAATTTAGAAATCGACAGAAATAATTGCGAATTGATGAAAAATTTTTAAAAATTCCCAATATAAATAAAAATTAAAAGAAAAGCATAATTTAAAAAAGCTGAGAATTGTTAAATATTGAAGATAATTGAGAAGAAATTGAAAATTGAAAGAAATTGAGAAACTGAAAGAAATATGAAAAAATAATTGTAAATTGAAGAAAATAATTGAAATTTAAGAAAAAAATTAGAATTTGAAGAAAATAATTGAGAATTAAAAAAAAATCATTGTAAAAAGCCTAGAGTTATTGAATATTAAAAAAAAAATTGAAAATTAAAGAATGTAATTGAATGTCAAAAATTATAATGGAGAATTAAAGAAAATAATTCAAGAATTGAACAATGAGATTGAAATTAGAAGAAAATAAGTGATAATTGAAGAAAAAAGAAATTGAACAACCCAGGAATTATAGAATTTGAAAAAAAAAAACAAAAAAAAATGAAGAATGTAATTGTAATTTGAAGAAATTAATTAAAAATTGTAGAAAATAATTTGGAATTGAAGAAAATGTGATTTTATGAAAATCGAGAAATAATAATTGATGAATTGAATTCAAGTTTCAAAAACATAATTGATAATTGAAAAAAATATTGAAAAAAGCCGAGAATTATTGATTATAGAAGAAAATAATTGAAAAATGGAGGAGTTATGGATTTGTGAAATAAATAAATGATAATTGAAAAAAATAGTTGCAAAAAGTCGAGAATTATTGAATATTAAATTAAATAATTAAAAATTAAAGGAAATAGTTGAGATCTGAAGAAAATAATTAAAAATTGAAGAAAATAATTGAAAATTGAATGAAATAATTGACAATTCAAAAAAAATAATTTATAGTTGAAGAAAATAATTAAAAATCGTAGAAAATATTTCAGAATTAAATAACTTAATTAGAAATTGATGAAAATAATTGAAAATTGAAGAAAATAATTGACAATTGAAGAAAATAGTTGAAAATCGAAGAAAATAATTGAGAAATGAAGAAAGAATTTTAAATTAATGAAAATAATTCAAAATGGAAGGAAATCATTGAGAATTGTAGAAAATAATTGAAAATTGAAGAAAATAATTGGGAATTTAAAAAAAACATTGTAAAAAGCCTAGAGTTATTGAATATTAAAAAAAATTGAAAATTAAAGAATGGAATTGAATGTCGAAAATTATGATTGAGAATTAAAGAAAATAATTCAAGAATTGAACAATGGGATTGAAAGTAGAAGTAAATAAGTGATAATTGAAGAGAAAAGAAATTGAACAACCCAGGAATTATAGAATTTGAAGAAAACAATAAAAAATGAAGAATGTAATTGTAATTTGAAGAAATTAATTAAAAATTGTAGAAATAATGCGAAATTGAAGAAAATGTGATTTTATGAAAATTATTGAATAATAATTGATGAATTGAATTGAAGTTTTAAAAACATAATTGATAATTGAAAAAAATATTGAAAAAAGCCGAGAATTATTGATTATAGAAGAAAATAATTGAAAAATGGAGGAGTTATTGAGATGTGAAATAAATAAATGATAATTAAAAAAAATAGTTGAAAAAGGTCGAGAATTATTGAATATTAAATTAAATAATTAAAAATTGAAGGAAATAATTAAGATCTGAAGAAAATAATTAAAAATTGAAGAAAATAATTGAAAATTAAATGAAATAATTGGCAATTCAAAAAAATATAATTTATAGTTGAAGAAAATAATTAAAAATTGATTAAAATAATTGAAAATCGTAGAAAATATTTCAAAATTAAATAACTTAATTAGAAATTGATGAAAATAATTGAAAATTGAAGAAAATAATTGACAATTGAAGAAAATAGTAGAAAATTAAAGAAAATAATTGAAAAATGAAGAAATAATTTTAAACTAATGAAAATAATTCCAAATGGAAGAAAATAATTGAGAATTGTAGAAAATAATTGGAAATTGAAAAGAATTTATTATCCCAGAAAAAAAATTCCCGGCTTGACGGAAAAAGATTTATAGCTTAAAAAATTTGTACGTTTCTCTACTTTTAAATACCGTATGGCGTTTTTTCAAAATTCAAAATGCCAATGCCAATATGGCGGAAAAAGCGTTAATTTCAAAAAATTTCAAATAACTTTATGTATTAAAAGTCCGAAAATGACCAACTTATTTTTAATTCTTAATAGCGGTAACAAATTAATTTCAATCTTGTACCTTTACAAATTAAATTAAGAATTTTAAACTTGATTTTATTAATAAGAATTTTAATTGTTTCAAACTTTTTTAAATAGGAACTATGAATTATTCAAATTTCAATAATAATGAACTTCAATTATTTAAAGCTTTTAATGATTCAAATTTTAATCAATTCAATTTTAAATTCTAAACTATAATTAGGTATTTCAAACTTTAACCAAAATATAAAAACTTCAAATTATAAAATATTTGCATTGTATCAAAACTTTAATCAATCCAAAGTTTGTGATTATATTTTCAATTATTAAAGACTAAAATTTGTATCAATAAACATTGGAGTCAATAGAACTTGAAATATTTTGAAAAGTAAAAAACTATTAATTTCAATTTATAGAAATTTGGAAGTTTCAAATTAATTCAAACTTAAATTTAATTTAAACTTTAATCAATTAATACTTAAATTTATCGATTCTTAATTATTCTTTTATTGATTGAGACTTCTATTAATAAAGAATCATTTAAAACATTTAAAGAACTTAATTTCCAAAAATCTAAATATCAATCAATTTGAACTTCTGCGCATAAATAACTAATTTATCAAAATTGTATTCCACTCAAAAAAATAAATTTAGTTTTCTATTATTATTATTTTAAATTTTTTCTTTTTTAATTTTATGTAGTTATCTTAAGCATTAACCATTATATATTATATATAAAAACTTCTAATTGTATAAAAAACTTTCATTGTTTTTTAAAGCTTCAATCAAAATTTTAAAAATAATAATTTTGACTATAATTTGAATAATTGAAAATTAAGATTTATGGAATTTGAAATTAAGTGATATTTAGATTTGAAAAAGAATTTTAATTGTGAACAGTTGAAACGTTTAGTTATAATATTCAGAATTATAAATTAAAACTTAAATATATCAATATGCTTAATTATTAATTTAGATTTCCATTAATAAATAACTATTTCTAAATTTTAAAGATCTCAATTTCCAATTATCTAAATATCAACAAATTTAAACTTTTACGTCTAAACATTTTAAGTAATTTTTGTATTGTTAGAATTAAATTTTAATTCACTAAAATTTAAAAAATACAGAAATATTTCAAAAATATAAAAATATGAAAAATAAACAAACAAGTTAAATAAGAAACAAGATTAAAATAAAAGAAAAAGATAAGTAAAGTCTCTAAAAGAAATGACGAATTTTTCTTTAAAAAAAAATGTATTTGTCAAAACAACTGATATTTCCATGTTTTTAAAGCTATTTTTTATTTCTTCGTAAATTTAAGCTTTTCCAGGTTTTATGTCGACATCCTACAAATTAAATAATTTCAAATCGTTTATATTAAATGATTTTTCAATTTAAATCACGTTTTGAATATTATTTAATTATTTCATTTACTAATTTGTTTTTTTTTTTTTATGAGTTTTAGAACATTTCGAATGCAAATGATTGCAGAATAAAATCATTATTCACAGAAAATAAAGTTTTTCTTTATTAAAGAAAACAATAAATGTAAAAAAAAACTCTTCTAAAAATTTAAGGTTATGAAATGCATTTCAATATTTCTCGAGTTGACACAAAAACAAAATCTGGGAAAATATAAAATTTCATCAAATCCATCAAATCAAAGAGCTTCTGAAAACTCACTAACAAACACAAAAAACATAAAACAAATATGAAAATGGTCTTACAAAAACCATCTAAAATGTTATTGCGTTGTTAAAAAAACTTTTATTCGTTTATTACATCTTTTGCGGCGTGGAGCCAAAATATTCATAAAAATAAAGTTTTTGAATAAATAGAACCACTACTAATAAAACAGCAATGAAAAATGGAGTCCTCAAACTGCGTCACTTTCGCATCAAAATCCAGTAAAAATATATATTTACCTCTTTGCATTGTTGTTCAACTGTTTATATTTCTTTAATTGAATTTAGTAAACTTAACAACTTGACTGCTAATTTGGAACATTATTCGAAAAACAAGTTATTAATTTCATTGAAAGGAGAGATTAAATTAAAATCAATTTACGACAATCGCATGATTTTATTTTCTTACTGAAAAGAAAAAACTGAATCTGAAACAAGAAATGACAAGATTAAGAAAAAGAAAGATGGCCGACAGTTAAGTAAATTTGGCGGCAAAAGTACAACGTCGTAACTAGCTCGTTTTGCGCCCAGGTAAAATGATACGTTTACACTCCTTTATTTCCCCTTATAAAAAAGAATAAAATTCTTTATGCATAAAAACACATTCTTTATAAAAATATTTATAACAGTCTGGAATAAAAACGCATTTAATAGTATTTATAAGTCAACAACAATTGCACCAAAAGTGAGGGGCTCATCGGTCAAATCGTACGTTACTGGACGAATTCAATTACCAGAAATTTAAGGGACGTGTTCATTTATTCAAAAACCCCGTGAATTAATTAAACTACCATAAAACAGTAACCATAATTATAATAGTTTAAAATAAAATAAATATTGTTGCTATATTGCGAATAGTAAACTAGTTATTTTTAGTTTGTAAGAATAAATATGCAATATTCGAGAATTGATAAAATTTATATTTTATGGAAATTTAAGGAGAAATTGGACAAATAATTCTTAAAAAAAAGTTTGTCCAACTCCATATTTTTTATTATTTTATAAAAAAACAACTTTGTAAATTTAAAAAACGTGTTGGCAAAAGGGTAAATAATTGGATTTTCAACATTTTGATCAATTCAAAATTGCATTTGAACACAAATTACTTTTTATTAAATGCAATCCTGAATTAATTAAAATTTCAAACATTTATTTATTTATTCATAATAAATTATAAAGTTACAAAAATAAAATTGTTTGTACCAAAACGCATTTAAAATTTAGACAGTTTTTTAAAATTAAGAATAGTCGAAAATAAGTAGTTGGATGAACTTTTTTTGTTGTTTGTCTAATTCTTTAATTATCTTAATTAAATATTAAATTTTATCTTAAATTATCTGTAAAAACAGTTATAAATCTATTAGGTAATTCCGAGAAAAAACTGAGATTTAAAGTATGTAGGTAAAGTAGAAATCTTTTATTTCTGTGGTCGATAAGTTTTTTCAAATTCAGAAAAGTTTAAAATATGTAGATAAATTAGGAATCTTTTATTCCTATCATGTATCGAAATTTACGTTATTTTCAGGCAGGTTAAAGTTGCGAAGAAGTAATATTACCTGGAGAAATGAGAACGAGAATAAACCGGGAATATAACCGACATAAAAAATTTGAAAAAATAATAGATAATTAAAAAAAATTACAAAATGACAAAAATAATTGACAATTGAAAACAAAATTCAAAAAATGACTAGATTAATAGACAACTGAAAAAAGAAAATTGTAAAAATTAAACAAGAAATATTCAGTTTAAAGAAAATAATTGCAAATTGAAAAATTAAGAAAATTATAGAAATAATTGTTGGAAATAATTGCACATTTAACAACTGCATTGAAAATCGAAAAAAATTATTAAAATTAAAAAAAATAATTGAAAATTGAAGAATTTTTATTTATTTATTTATTGAGTACAATACATTGAATTGAAACTTACGGAATATTGAAAATTGAAGAATGGAAATAAAAATTGAAGAATAGAATCAAAAATTAAAGAAAATAATTGAACAATTGTATTTGAAATTAAAGAAACTTAATGATAATCGAAAAAAATAATAAAATAAAAGCGATAATTTTTTAATATTTAAATTTTAAAACAATTTTTATCAGTGAAAAAATTAATTGAAAAAATAAGAGAATTGTTGAATATTGAGGAATTAATTGAAAATCGATAAAAAAAATTGAAGATTAAAGAAAATATTTGAAAATTGAAGAAAATAATTTTCTTTTTAAATATTTTTCTCAAATTTCCCATTATTTTCTTTAATTTTTAATCATTATTAATTATTTAGTTCAATTTTCAATTATTTATATTACTTGTTTATTATTTTCAATTACTTACGTTCTTTTTCATAATTTCAATTTTCTTTATTTAGAATATATTATGCAATTTTTTCAATTATTTTTTTAAAATTAAATTATTTTCTTCATTTTTAAATTATTTATATTATTTCTTCATAATTTTCTTAAATTTTTAATCATTTTCATCATTATCTGAATTAATTTTCTACATTTTTAATTATTTATCTCAATTTGAAATTTTTTTTTTTTTCAATTATTTTCTCTAATTTTCCATTACCCTTATTTTTTTCAGTTTATTTCCTAGATTTTTTTTTTTTTTTCTCAAATTTAAATTACTTTCTTTCATTTTAAAATTGTTCATAATTGTTATATTTAATAATAATTTTTACACTTCATTGACTTATAGTTAATTTGTAAAGATAATTATTTTGATATATTTCCATTTTTTTTATAATAAATTGTTTGTGCTTCAAAATAGTGGCGCTCATTCAAACGTAAAAAATTCTCATAAATTCTCCGGAAGGAGAATATTCTCGGTTATATTCTCGAGAATGTAACCGGATTTTAAATTACCGAGAATTTTGCAACTCTAAGGCAGGTTAACGGCGGTCAATGAAACTTTGGAATTTTATTATATTTAATATGACTAATGTTTTTCATAAATATTTAGGTCAAAATATTAATTAGTTTACGAGAATTGAAATTTTGAAAAAAAAAATTGAAATAACAATATCTTCCGTTCTATTAGTCGTATCAAGGTTTTCTTTTTTTTAAAATGCTCAGAAAAATATAAGGAATATTTCTATTTTAGGGAAATTTTATATAATTTTAATATTAAAAAAGTTATTGAATAAAAATGCGCATTTCCATTTGATTTTTTTACTAACAGAAATCTACAATGCTTACATTGATAATTTATTAAAATTAAGTATCAAGAAAGTAACTGTTAAGTTCATTTCTTTTGGAATCTTGAAAAGAACACAGGTAAGTACGTTTTATCATTTGGGACATTAAATTTTGTCTTGCTGCTTAAAAGTTATATCATTTTTATTTAATAAGTGAGATTAATTTTTTTCAAAAGATATTGCACATCAGTTTTATTTTTAACAGTCATTTATAAAATATACATTATATTGTCATTTTCCTATAAATATTTTCACCATACGATGAAACTCTTCAGTATTTACTTTTATGTACATATTAAAAAAAGATCATTATTTTACTTTAATCTTTTTACATTTTATAACTATTTCATATAAAATTATTCAGTCTTTTTTTTATTTTAAAAGAGATTCTTTCATGACATATTAGAAAAATGTCTCCCCCTTAAAGAGAGAAATAAATTCTTATAGACATTTTAAACAAAAAATCTCGAATTTTTTAAAACGATAAAATAAGAATGTGTCTCTTAAATAAATAATTTGTCCTCTTCTCAGCTTCCTAGACAAAGAACATTGGATTTTTCGCAAATTCTTTTGTTATTGTTAATTTAACTCTCTGCTCCTGTTCCAAATTGTTTACATCGATCGGCACACTGAAAAATAATTTTCTTTTATTAATCACAGAAAAAAATCAGCTTTAGTTTGTAAAAAATTAAATAAAAATGCAATTTTCTGCTAAATTAAAACAAAAAAAGGATGAAAATATGAATAAAAAAAAACAATGTTTAAATTTAACTTACTCTTGTATTAAAGCTCTCGCCCTGAAAGCAGCGAGATGCGCATAATAAGTTGGAGCTGGATAACTTACAGATCGTGTACATCGGGAGAACATATGACAGAGATAATATGTCAATTGTTCAATTTCGTCAACTGTCATGTTACTGTCATCCCATAAGCATCTGTATTTTGTGGGTCGGGCAGTTCCCTGAAAGAAAAAATAAAGTCAGTCAATATTTTTAATTATTAAATCATAAATTTCTACTTTATCTGAAATTTCAATTTTTAATGCCGTTTTTCGCTTTTAATAATCTCAGGGCTGCCAGCGGACTTCTAGATTAAAAATAGTGAAAAAAGTGAATTATAATTTAAAACTGAGTTTTTAGATAAAAAAAAATGAGTAGTCAATAATGAGTTTAAAATTACTGATATTAATTTATTTGGGGCCCGCCAACAGAAAAAATCATTTAAATTTGAAGAAAATGAATCGAAAATGGCAAATATAATTGAAATATGAAGAAAAAAATTGAAAAATGACGAAAATAAGTCAAATTTGAAAAAAAAGGTAAAATGACAAAACTAATTGAAAAATTGATTAAAATAATTTAAAAATTAACGATATAAATGAAATATTAAGAAACTAATTGAAAAATGACATTAATAATTTAAAACTGGTGTTAATAAATTCATGATAATAATAAAAAGAATGATTAAAATGACATTTAGAAAATGTCAAAAATATTTGAAAATTGACAAAAATAATTGCAATTTGAAAACAAAAATGAGATATGAGGAAAATAATTGAAAGTTGAAGAAATTAATTTAAGTTTGAAGAAAAAATTTGGAAATTGGATAAAGCTAAAATAATTGACGAAACAATTGGAATATTAAGAAAATAATTGAATGTCATTAATAATTAAAAGCTGTTACAAAAATAGAAAATTTATAGACAATAATTGAAAAATTGAAGAAAATGTTGGAAAGTTGAGGAAACTCATAAAAGTTGAAGAAATTAATTCAATTTTGAGGAAATTAATTGAAATTTGAAGAAAGTAATTTAAAAACGGAAAAAAATATTAATAAAAAGAAAGTATTTAAAGTTTAAAGAAAATAATTTAAATTTGTAGAAAATAATTGAGAAATGCAAAAATAAATTGATAAATTGAAAAGAAAATTAGAAGTTTGAGAAAAATAATTGAAATTTGTAGAAAGTAATTGAGAAACGACAAAAAAAATTTATGAAACTATTCAAATCTTATGAAACTAATTGAATAATGTCATAACTAATTTAAAGGTGAAGTAAAAACTAAAAATTTATAGACAATAATTGAAAAATTGAAGAAAATATTAGAAGGTTGAGCAAAATTGTTGAAGATATTAATTAATGTTTGAGGAAAATACCTAATTGAAATTTGAAGAAAGTAATTAAAAAACCGAAAAAATTTTTATAAAAAGACAGTATATGAAGTTTAAAGAAAATAATTAAAATTTGTAAACAATAATTGAGAAATGGCAAAAATAATTGATAACTTGTGTAAAAAATTAAAAATTTGAAGACCATACTAAAGAAAATGACGAAAAAATTTATATGTTGTAATAAAAAGCAAAATTTACGGACAATAATTGAAAAGTTTAAATAAATATTACAAGTTTGAAGAAAATAATTGAAAGTTGAAGAAATTAATTGAATTTTGAGGAAAATAATTGAAATTTGAAGAAAGTAGTTAAAAACGGCTAAAATACTTAAATATGAAAAAAATAATTAAGGGTTGAAGAAAATAATTGAAATTTGTAGAAAATAATTGAGAAATGTCAAAAATAAACTGAAAAGAAAATTACAATAAAATTAAAATACTTAAATATGAAGAAATTATAAAGGGTTGAAGAAAATAATTTAAATTTGTAGAAAATAATTGAGAAATGGCAAAAATAAATTGAAAAATTGAAAAGAAAATTAGAAGTTTGAGAAAAATAATTGAAAGTTGAAGAAATTAATTTAAGTTTGAGAAAAAAAATTGTAAATTGGATAAAGTAATTGAGAAACAGCAAAAATAATTGACGAAACAATTGGAATATTAAGAAAATAATTGAATAATGTCATAAATAATTAAAAGCTGGTACAAAAATAGAAAAATTATAGACAATAATTGCAAAATTGAAGAAAATATTAAAACTTTGAGGAAAATTGTTCAAGAAAATAATTAAAGTTTGAGGAAAATAATTGAAATTAAAAAAAAATTATTGAGAAATGGCAAAAATGACAAAAAAATCAATTAGAATGTTAAGAAAACAATTGAATAAAACAAATAATTGAAAGCTTGTGTAAAAATAGAAAATTTATACAATAATTGAAAAATTGAAGAAGTAATTAGAAGTTTGAGAAAAATAATTGAAAGTTGAAGAAATTAATTGAATTTTGATGTAAATAATTGAAATTTGAAGAAAATAATTAAAATGAATTATAATGACATAAATAATTAAAACCTGGTTTAAAAACAAAAAATTTATAGACATTAATTGAATAATTGAAGAAAATAATGAAAAGTTGAAGAAATAATTGAATTTTGAGGAAAATAATTGAAATTTGAAGAAAATAATTGAAAATCGGCGAAAATAACTTAAATAAAAAGTTTGAAGAAAATGATTGCAATTTGTAAAAAATAATTCTAAAGTGGCAAAAATGATAGAATTATGAAGAAAATAATTGAAAAATGACAAAAATAATTGTAGTTTGAAGAAAATAATTGAAATTTGAAGAGAATAATTAAAAAGTGGCATAAACATTTTACATCTGAAGAAAGTAATTAAAGTTTGAAGAAAATAATTGAAAAATGACAAAACTTATTAAAAAATTGATTTAAAATTAAATAATTGAGACTAAAATGAAAAAAATTTAATAATTGAAATTTGAAAAAAATAATTAAAGTTATGAGAAAGTAATTGAATATTTAAAAAAAACTTAAACTGGTGTAAGAAATTGAAATTTCGAGTACAATAATTGTGAAATTGACGAAATAATGACAATTTAAAGAAACTAATTGAATAATGACATTTGTAATTGAAACCTGGTGTAAAAATTAAACATTTAGACAATAGTTCGAAAATTAAAAAAAATAATATCTGAGAAAAATATAGTTCAAAATTGAAGTAAAAAAAAATGTAATACAGTAATTGATAAATTGATAAAAATAATTAAAAAATTTACGATTTTAATGAAATGTTAAGAAACTAATTGAAAAATGACATAAATAATTGAAAACTGGTGTTAATAAATTCATGATAATAATAAAAAGACTGATGAAAATCACATTTCGAAAATAATTCCAAAATGTCAAAAATATTTTAAAATTAACAAAAATAATTGCAATTTGAAAACAAAAATGAGATATGAGAAAAATAATTGATAACTTGTGTAAAAGATTAAAAAACTGAAATGTTGAGACACTAATTGAATAATGACATAAATAATTGAAAGCTCGTGTAAAAACAAAAAATTTATAGACAAGAATTGATTTACAAAAATAATTTATAAAACAATTGAAATCTTAAGAAACTAATTGAATAATGTCATAAATAATTGAAAGCTGATGTAAAAACTAAAAATTTATAGACAATGATTGAAAAATTTAAGAAAATATTAGAAGGTTGAGCAAAATTGTTGAAGAAATTAATGAAAGTTTGAGGAAAATAATTGAAACTTGAAGAAAGTAATTTAAAAACGGAAAAAAATCAATAAAAAGAAAGTATTTAAAGTTTAAAGAAAATAATTGAAATTTGTAGAAAATAATTGAGAAATGCAAAAATAAATTGAAAAATTAAAGAAAATATTAGAAGTTTGAGGAAAATAATTGAAAGTTAAAGAAATTAATTTAAGTTTGAAGAAAAAAATTAAAAATTGGATAAAGCAAAAATAATTGACGAAACAACTGGAATATTAAGAAAATAATTGAATATCATAAATAATTAAAAGCTGGTACAAAAATAGAAAATTTATAGACAATAATTGAAAAATTGAAGAAAATGTTAGAAGGTTAAGGAAACTAATTGAAAGTTGAAGAAATTATTTCAATTTTGAGGAAAATAATTGAAATTTTAAGAAAGTAATTTAAAAACGGAAAAAAAACTTTAATAAAAAGAATATATTTAAAGTTTAAAGAAAATAATTGAGAAATGGCAAAAATAATTGATAACTTGTATAAAAAATTAAAAATTTGAAGACCATACTAAAGAAAATGACAAAAAAATTGATATGTAAAAAAAATAATTAAATAATGATATAAATAATTGAAAGCTCGTGTAAAAAAGGAAAATTTATGAACAATAATTGAAAAGATGAAAAAAGTATTAGAAGTTTGAAGAAAATATAATTGAAAGCTTAAGAAATCAATTAAATTTTGAGGAAAATAATGGAAAGTTTAAGAAAGTAGTTAAAAAACGTCAAAAAAACTTAATTATGAAAAAAATAATTAAAGGTTGAAGAAAATAATTGAAATTTGTAGAAAATAATTGAGAAAAGGCAAAAATAAATTGAAAAATTAAAAAGAAAATTAGAAGTTTGAGGAAAATAATTGAAACTTGAAAAAAATAATTGAAAAATGGCAATATAACAAAAAAACAATTGGAATGTTAAGAAACTAATTGAATCATATCGTAAATAATTGAAAGCTCGAGTAAAAATAGAAAATTTATACAATAATTGAGAAATTGAAGAAAATATTAGAAGTTTAAAGAAAATAATTGAAATTTTCAAAAAATAATTGAGTAATGAGAAAAATAATTGATAACTGAAGTAAAAAAAATTTGAAAACAATACTTAAAAAATTGATGAAAAATTGAAATGTTAAAAAATAAATTGAATAATGACGTAAATAATTGAAAGCTCGTGTAAAAATAGAAAATTTATACAATAATTGAAAAATTGAAGAAACAATTGAAATGTTCAAAAACTAATTGAATAATGTCATAAATAATTGAAAGCTGATGTAAAATCTAAAAATTTAAAGACAATAATTGAAAAATTGAAGAGTAAATGAAAGTTTAAGGAAAATAATTGAAAGTTTGAGAAATTAATTCAATTTCGGAGAAAATAATTTAAATTTGAAAAAAATAATTGAGAAATGGCAAAAATGACAAAAAAATAAATTAGAATGTTAAAAAAACAATTGAATGAAGCAAATAATTTAAATCTTGTGTAAAAGTAGAAAATTTAAAGACAATAATTGAAAAATTGAAGAAAATAATAGAAGTTTGAGGAAAATAATTGAAAATTTGATAAAGTAATTGAGAAACGGCAAAAGTAATGGGGCAATGTCAAAAATAATTAATAAATGGAGTAAAAAATTACAAATTTGTAGACAACACTTAAAAAATTGTCGAAACAATGGAAATGTTAAAAAAAACTAATGGCATAATGACATAAATAATTAAAACCTGGTGTCAAAATTAAAAATTTTTAGACATAAATTGAAAAATTGAAAAAAATATTAGAAATTGAAATGTTAAGAAACTAATTGAATAATGTCAAAATTAATTGAAAGCTGGTGTAAAAACAAAAAAATTACAGATATGAATTGAAAAATTGAAGAAAATATTAGAAGTTTGGAGAAAATAATTGAAATTTGCAAAAAATAATTGCCAACTGAAGTAAAAAAAAAAATTAGAAGACAATACCTAAAAAATTGACGAAAAAATTGAAATGTTAAGAAACTAATTGAGTTAAGAAAATAATTGAAAGCTCGTGTAAAAATAGAAAATTAATACAATAATTGAAAAATTTAAGAAAATATTAGAAGTTTGAGGAAAATAATTGAAAGTTTAGGAAATTAATTGAATTTTGAAGAAAATAATTGAAAAACAGCAAAAATAACTTAAATAAGAAGTTTGAAGAAAATAATTGAAATTTGTAAAACCAGGGTGGCCACAAAACTCAATTTACAAATTTCCCTGACATTTCCCTGACTTTTCCCTGACATAAAATTTTTATTATAAATAATAAACAAACAGCTAAAATAAATTAAAATTGTGCTATATTCTTAAAAGCAGGGCTGATAACAATCATGATCGTTTTTCAAAAATTAAAAAAATCCGATGTTTTTTATTTAAATCTGATTTTTTTTATATCAATCAAAAATTGATTTTTTAAAAATATAATCAGTAAAATCTCTAAATGTTTATTTATAAAGAGTTCATTAAATAAATAAAGAAAAAATTAAAAAAACAACCCAAGAATGAAACAGTAACATATAAAAATACATATAAAAAAGTAGAAACTCTTTTAAAAAATTCAATTATTTACAAACATTTTTTTAAAATTAACATAATAAATAAGAAGATAATTAAAAAACGGTAAAATATATTACTATAAAGAGAACAAAATTTTAAAATTAAAATAATTAGAGAATTATTTTACAAATTGAATACAAAAAAACGAATACAATTTTGGAAAATTTTAAAAAAATTTAAAAAGAAAAGAAATTTTATGAAATAGAAGAACGATGTTAACATGAGAATATTTAATACAAGATGAAATTTACATAATATAAAATAAAAGAATAAAAGCTTTCAAAAAAGTAGAAAATTGAGAAATTTAAAAAAATGAAGAAAAAAGCATCAAATAAATGTTTTAAAAAATTCTTAATTATAAAATAAAATCTAAACAATTTAAAAGAAGGAAAAATGATAACAAAAATTAAAGAAATAATTAAAACGCAAGGAAGGATTAAAAAAATAATAAAACATCAAGAAAATTAAATAAATAGGAAAAAAAATGGAGAAATGTTCTTTTCCTTAATCTAATAAACTGTAAAAAAAATGTAAAAAGTACAAAAAATAATAAAATTTGGTTAGAATCTATACTAAAAAATTAGAGTTAATAAAAATAAAATTAAAAAATGTATGTATCAAGATAAACAAAAAGTTCACAAATGAAATTTAAAAATCCTTTAAAAATAAAAAAAGTTTGGGCAAATTAAACCAAAAATTTTTTTAAAATATTACACTTACAACAAGTCCAACGATAAATTAAGAAAAATTAAAGAAAATCTATAAATCTTATGCAAGAATAAGTAAGTTTGCGAAAAATCTCGGAAAAAATTACCAAGATATAAAAACAAATTGAATAAATTTAAAAAAAAATAAGTGTGTTTATTTTTAGAAATATGGAAATAATTATGAAAATTACGAAATAAAAAATTTAGTTATTATAACAATTAATTAATCTTATTATAGTTATTATAACAAAATTGTGTAAAATAATATTAAATAATTTGCATAAAATGAAGAAAATTAAAGAAAATTCTAAAATACAAACACAAATACAAAAAAATATCAAAAGTAAAATGAAAAAAAAATCTTAAAATTTTGTAAAAATAAGAAATTATAAGATAAAAACTAAACAGTTTCAAAAATGTAATATCTCTTAGAAATATTGTAAAAAGTAAAAAAAAAAGAATTATTGAGAATATGGAAAACAATTAATAGATTTAATTATTTTGCATTAATTAATATGCATTTAATTTTGAATTAATTGAAATTTAAAAGTTGGAACAAAGAGAAATGTGAGTTAATTGACGTTTGGAATTTATTTAAATTATAATGAATTAAAGAGATTAATTATTAAATATAATTAGAATAATTATAATAAGAATAATTATTATTAGAATAATTATAAAATTATCTTATAATATAAATGAAAAACAAGAACATACGTCATAATTAATAAAATCTTTTGCATAGACTATTTTAAACTACTTTAAATGAATATAGAACTTCTCAATTCTTGTCTACGTGAAATTTTCCCTGACAAAAAATTTTTTTTCCTGACATTTCCCTGACTTCCCTGACAAATTTTTTTTTCCCTGACATTTCCCTGACTTCCCTGACTTCCCTGACACTGTGGCCACCCTGTAAAACATAACTCTAAAATGGCAAAAATAATAGAAGTATGAAGAAAATAATTGAAAAATATAAAAAATAATTGAAGTTTGAAGAAAATAATTGAAATTTGAAGAGAATAATTAAAAAATGGCAAAAATATTTTGAATTTGAAGAAAGTAATTAAAGTTTGAAGAAAATAACTGAAAAATAACTTTCTTTTTTTTTTTAATGTAAAAGAAACGGGAAAAATTGTTATTTTTACCTGAATACTTGCGTGCGAAACAAGATAAAAATCAATGTGAGACGGATGAGTGATTTCCGAATCGACTATTGTGCCTGCCTGGACGTTTCCGTTTCTGTCATCACTGTTTCGAGAATCGGCTGGGAAAAGTCGAATGTGATGACGTTTTTGAACGACAAAGAAAGAAATCGGTGGTTTGTAATTCGCATTCATTTTTGAGCATGCATTTCTTATTGCCTGCAGTTCATAATGCATAACTTGAGGAAATTGACCTTCACTCACTCCGTCCCTGAAAATAGAAAAATTATATTTTAATTGAAAATATGTCAGAAGAAACAAAAATGAGTAAATAAATAAAAAAAATTGACAAGGAGAAATAAAAAATCTTTTTAAAACATATAAAATTAACAAATTTTTAAAAAGAAGTATTAAAAAAAAGTATTAAAAGATCTAGAAATATTGCAAAGTCTACGTAAAAATTAAAAAATCTACCAAAAAGAAAAAAAAAGTTTCTGTCTGATAGTCTATAATTTTAAATTAGTTTTTAAGGAATTTCTTACATTTTTAATTTTAATCCTTTAAATTCAAGTATTCTTGTTATTTTTTATGAACCTTTTTCAATTTTCAATTTTTGTTTTAAGTTTTAATTTTTTTTTAAATATGTTTAAAAATGATATTTCTTCTTTTTTTAATTATTTTGTTCGTTTCTCATTTCATTTTTTAATTAAAAACTATTCTGTGTGCAATTTAAATTACTTTTAATACTTTTTTTTTTGCTATTTTTAATAAATTTCTTCAACTTTCAATTTCTGTTTTCAATTTTTAATTATTGTTTTAAATATTTAATTATTTTATTCAATTTCAGATTATTTTGAATTTTTGAATTTTTAAAGATGTATTTTCATAGATTTTAAAGCATTTTTTTAATTTAAATTGTTTTCTAGCTTTTCTTCACTTTTAAACTTGAAGCCTACAATTTTCAATTATTTTTGCTATTTTTTAATAAATTTCTTCAACTTTCAATTTCTGTCTTCAATTTTTAATTATTGTTTTAAATATTCAATTATTTTATTCAATTTCAGATTATTTATGTCATTTTTAATCTTTAAAGATGCATTTTCATCGATTTTAAAGTATTTTTTTGAATTTAAATTGTATTCTAGCTGATTCTAAAATGTCAATTACATTCTAAATATTTTATAATATTTTTCTTTAATTTTAAATTCTTTTTTTCTAAAGATTTTCTAAATTTTTCAATATCTTATTTGAAATTTTAGTTCTTTTTGTTCTTAATTTGTATTATTTTATATTTTCTAACAAGATAAATTTCTTTTAATTTTTTATCAATTCATCAATATTATTCTTAATTTTTCAAAAATATCTTCAATTTTCACAGGTAGCATAAAATCTTAATTTATTTCTGTTTATTTTTAGTTAATGACTTTAATTTATATAATCTTTCTTCAATTTTAAATTATTATTTATATTTTAATTATTTTTCTAGTTTTAAATTCAAAAAATTTTCTTAAATTAAAATTTTCTTTCATTTTTTGTTTTTTTCTTAAATTTAACTCGTAATCAATAATCTTTAATTATATTTGTGAATTTCAAATAAATTTCTTCAATTCTCTATTTTTTCTTCCATTTTGAAATTTTTGTTTTCAAGGTAATTTTTCATGTCATTACTTAATTATTAACTTCTTCTTTTTTACATTATTTTCTTTAATTTTCAGTTATTTTAGTCATAGTTAATAGTTTTCCTCAAATTTAAATTCTTTTCTTCAAATTTAAATTACAATTTTGAATTTTTTTTTGGTCTTCAATTTCTTCAGGAATTTTGGTATTGTCTTCAAATTTAAATTATTATTTTCAATTTCAATTATTTTTCTCATTTTTAAATTAATTTTTTCAAATTTAGTCTACTTATCATTTTTCAATAATTATTTTCGTATTTTGTAACTTATAGTTTTTAATTTTCAATTATTTTTGAAGGAATTTCTTCAATTTTTAATTTCAATCCTTTAAATTCAATAACTTTTTTATGGACTTTTTTCAAATTTCTGTTTATTATAATAGGTTTAAATAAATCTCTTCGTTTCTTTCTTTAATTTAAAACTATTTTGTCTGCAATTTAAATTACTTTTAATATTTTTAAAGAAGTTTTTTCAATTTCAATTATTATTATTATTATTCAATTATTTTCGATATTTTTGTCAATAGATTTTCTTCCATTTTAAAATATTGTTTTTATTTTCAATTAATTTTGTGTTTTTAAATGAATTTCTCGAATTTAAATTTTTCTCGTTATTTTAAAATGAATTTTTTCGTTCTTCAATTATTTTCTTAAATTTTTACTTGTTCCTTCTTCAATTTAAAACTGCTGTCTTCAAAATTAATTTCAATTCATTTTAATTAATATATTTTTTTAAAATACTCATGCGTCTCTTTTTTAATCATCTTCTAAGGTATCAGAAACAGACCTGTAGAAGATAATCCGATCGGGTTTTTCGTTTGTTTTTTCTATAAAAGTTTTCAGCTGAATTATCATTATCTCCTCTAAATTCTGAATGATTTCAACGCGTGGCGGCTGAAGTCTTATTTCGATGTTGTACTTGAAGGCTTCTGGATCATGGCTGGCAGCCACCTTAAAAAGAAAAAAAATTCTATTTAATATTAACCGAAAAAAAATGTACTTTTGATTAATTAGTTTTTTTCCTACCGCAGCAATTGAGGGAATATCTGTCGCATCGGGCGATGGATGCGTTACGTCCGCTCCCACTATCATGCAGAGCCCATTCAAACATTTCGGTCTATATTTTTAACAATTAAAAAACAAAAAATTATTTTCTCAAAATTTACAAAAATCGTTAATTATGATTTAGAAATTATTTTTCAACAATATTTTCATAAAATAACTCGTAAATTAACATTTTACGTGACCTAAAATAACATCTTCCAAGTATTTTATAAAATTTTACTGATTTTATAAAAATTAACTTTGGGTAAAAGCCAAAACTCGCCTTTTATTATCTTGCTTAAAAATGTGATTAATACCATCGAGCTTTGCATTAACTTTCAACAGAATATTGCCAACTGTTGACGAATTCATTTTTTTGAAAACAGTGAAAGCCTTTATGCACTGAGTTAAAATTCCGATGTTTAACTCCGCAACTTGCTTCACCTTACCTGTAAAAATTAATCATCATTACTGTTCTTGATCACTTGGAAAAAAAATTAATTATAATAATTATTTTCCCTGAATTATAAAGCATTTTAATAAAATTTATAATTAATTTTCATTGCGTGTAATAAAAAAATATATGTATATTAAAATTATTATTATTATTAATATTAAATTAACAATAAGAATTATAATAATAATTCAGATATTTAAAAAGATTAATTATTATTGTCAATGAAAAATGAAAAATTTTCTGAAAATTACTGTAAATATTTGCGGGTCGATCTGGAACAACGACGAAAACTAGTTGTAGTTGATTATTTTTCGCAGTTTGTAAAGCTTTTATAATATCTTTTGAACTTCTGTCATTCCTGTTGTCAATTTTTACCCTTGGATACGGAGTGAGAGCACATCCTATTTGCATTCCCAATCCTCTAGCTGTAAAAAAAGATATAATTATTAATATTATTAACAATAAGGTTAAGTTTTAATATATAAATTTTTGTAAAATTTTTAATTAAATAAATTAATTTATAATTTTAATTAATAAAATTAAAAAATAAAAGAAATTTTTATTTTGTAAAATTTTATAATTATTAAATAATTAAGTGCCAGCTTTTGCGGTTAAACTTAAGAATATAAAATTAATTAATTTAATAAAAATAAATTAAAAATTTTATAATTTAAAAATATATAAAAATTGAAATTAATTAGTAAAATGAAAAATGTTAATAAAAATAATAATTAAAGTAATTTTGAATGATTTTAGTAATTAAATTAGGATTAGATACCCTATTAATAAAATTGATTAAAAATTGTAAATATGTACAAATTGACCGTCAATTTAATTGTAATTAAAATTAAATAAGTCGTAACAAAGTAAATATACTGGAAAGTGTACTTAGAATAATTAATTTAATAAAAATAAATTTTATATTTAAGATTTAAAAAAATGGGGTTTAAAATTAAAAAAATTATTAATGAAAATTTGGTAAATTGAAATTTTAAAAAATGAAAAAATGAAAAAAATGGGGTTTAAAATTTAAAAAAAAGTATTAATGAAAACTTAGTAAGTTTGGAGAAAAAATGGTAAAAAATGGTAAAAAAAAATGAAAAAAATCGAAAAAAATGTAAAAAATTGAAAAAAAAATTGAAAAAAAAAATTATTAATGAAAATTTAGTAAATTAAAATTTTAAAAAATAAAAAAAAATTAAAAAAAGTTTTTGATTGTTTCCGCGATTTTCTAATTATTCTCTTTAATTAAAAGTTTTTAAGTAATTTTGTAATTATTTTATTTTTTTAAACATATATTTTATGGTTTTTTCAATTATCTCTTTAAATTTTATTTACTGTTTTCAATTTCTCATATTCAAATTATTTTCATCATATTGCAATTTTTTTTCTCAATCTTAAATTACTTTCAGCATATTTCAATTATGTTTTTCAATTTTGAATTAATTTTATCATGTTTTAATTATTTTCCTTGATTGTAAATTATTGTTCTCATTTTCTAAAATTATTTTCTAAGATTTTTCAGTATTTTTCAAAAATTTTAATTATTTTTTCATTTTTCAATTATTTTTATTTGATTTCATAATTTTCAAAGAATTTTATTAATAGTCTTAAATTTCAATTATTTTTAGCTTTCTTCAATTTATAATTATTCTAATTTTTTTCAAATAATTTATTCAAATTTCCAAGTATTTTTCTCAAATTTCAATTATTATTTTGTTTAATTCTTCAATTTTTTCAATTATTCATTTCAAATTTAAGTTATTTTTACAACTTATCATTGTTTTGTTATTTTCTTCAAGTTTAAAATTTTAAAATCATTTTTTAATTATTTTTCGCAATTCTTAATTATTCTTATATTCTTTAAATCATTTTCTAAGATTAATATTTTTCTCAAATTTGCCATTATTTTCTTAAATTTTAAATTATTTTCTATTTTTTACATACTTTCAAAAATTTTAAACTGTTTACCTGATATTTTAATTATAAAATTCATTTTTACATTATTTTTATTATAATAGTTATTATTATTATTATTATTTTTTTTTTTTAATAACTTACGTTCTTTTTCATAATTACCAAAATATTTTTAATTAGTTATATGAAATTTCCATTATTTTATTCAATTTTTAATTATATCTATCATTTTCTTGTATTTTATGTATATTCTGAATTTTTTGCAATTGTTTCTCTTAAATTAAAAATTGTTCCCCTCAGTTTTTAATTGTGTTTATATAAATCCTTTTTTTTTCGTTTATCTTCTCTAATTTTTAATTATTTTCTTTTTTTCAACTAATTTCTTAGATTTTAAATCTTTAGATTTTCAATTATTTTTAGCTTTCTTTAATTTATAATTATTTTCATTTTTTTAATTAATTTTTTCAGATTTTCAAGCATTTTTCTCAAATTTTAATTATTATTTTTGTTCAATTCTGACATTTTTTCAATTATTTATTTCAAATTTAAGTTATTTTTTTCAACTTATCGTTGTTTTTATTATATTTCAATTATTTTCTTCAAGTTTCAAATTTTAAAATGATTTTTCAATTGTTTTCCAAAATTTATTTCCTTCAATTTTCAATTTTTTTTATTTGTTTTATAATTTTCATGTTTTTAAACTATTTATCTGAGACTTCAATTATTTCATTCAACTTTCAATTATTTATATTATTTTCTTAAATTTTCAAGTACTTCAGTTTTTTTTTTCATAATTTTCAAAAAGTTTTTAATTATTATTTCTCTTTAATTTCGAATTATGTTTATTTTTTTTCATTTATTTTCTCTAATTTTAAATTATTTTCTTTTTTTTTTCAATAAACTTCTAAAAGTTTCAAGTATTTTTCTGGAATTTTCTTTAATTTTCCTTTATTTAAAGTAGGTATATAATGTAATTTTCTCAATTATTTTCTTGAATATTAAGTTATTTATACTATTTGTTCATTATTTTTTTTTAATTTTTAATCTTTTTTTTTACTATTCCTGAATTAATTTCTTAATTTTTATTTTAGAAAATTATAATTCAATTTTTCATTATTCTAATTTTTTACAATTTATTTCTAAGATTTTAAAGTATTTTTCTCAAAATTAAATTATTTTATTTAATTTTAAAAAATTTCTACGATTTTTTAAATTACTCTCGCCATTATTTAATTGTTCTCATTATTTTTTTTCAACTAATTTGCAAAATTTGCAATTTTTTTTTAAAATTTCAATTATATTTTTTTTAATTCTAAAATTTTATAAACTTTTTCATTACAACTTATTTTAATCATTTCACTTTTTATAAACAACTATTAAAAGCGGCAAAATTTGGTTTTCTGACTCATCTACTTTAATATCTTGTTTTATTTATTATTCTATAACTTAAAGAACTTAAATCATTTCTAAATTATAAATTCAATGATTCTAAACAAATATGAACAATTTTTTTCACATTTTTTAGGATAATTATAATTTCTATGTTTTTTCATTTATTTTCTGTTCACTAAAAAATTGACATTTTTCTGTATCTCATATTGTTTAAACTCATATAAATTTTAAGAGAAATAATTATTAAAATATTGCCGATATTCTTGTCATTTCGTACTCCAGAACCTTAAAAAAATTATTTCTGAAAGTATCGGATTTTTTTAAAAATTAGACCACAACAATTTTGTTCGAAAAACTCTATTATTAAAAAAATTGTCTGCAATAAATTGAACAGGAATAATATAAATTAATAAATACCTTCATTTCTTAAACTACTTTCTAAAGTTCGAAGAGAGTCTTCTTTTGTACGATCGTCCAGACATAAAATAGTCCAGGATTTATCAGGTAATTTTTCCGGTGCGAAAAATTTTGACGCAAACCAGGTGCCTTTCTTGACATCGACATCACGATCATAAGTTAAAGTAGGTGGATTTAGGACACGTGCATTTACTTTTTCAAACTCGCTTCCAATCGACAAACCAAATTCTTGCAAACAAGGATTTTCATTGTGTCGTATTTTCTTAAACTGTAAAATCATAATTTATTTAATTAGACAGAAAAAAAAATTATTTCATAAGTTCTCCTTCTGTTCTATAAATTTGAGAAAAATAATTAAAATATTGTTGAAATTTGAATGAAATGTTTTAAAATTAAGGAAAATAATTGAAACTTGAGAATTAAATCTGAAATTGAAGATTTAACAAAGAAATTGAAAATTGAAAAAACTAATTAATAATTGAAAAAAAAATTACAAAAGCAAAGGCGAAGATAATTGACAATTGAAAACAAAATTCGAAAAATGGTTAAATTAATATACAACTAAAAAGTTTTTTTAAACAAAACAATCAAAATTAAATTTTAAGAAGATAATTGTTGAAAATATTTGTAGATTGAAAGTAGAAAAAAACTGAAATTGAAGAAAATAATTGAAAATTAAAGAAAACATTAAATATTTAAGAAAAGAATTAAAAATTGAAGAATTAAGTTGAAATTTAAAGAATATATAATAAAAGATTGAAAAAAGTAACTTAAAAAAGACGACAATTATTGAATATGGAAGAGAATTATTGCAAACGGAAAAATCGAATTGAAATTTGAAAAAAAAATTGAGAATTGCAGAAAATGTTTGAACAATTTAATTTAATATTAAAAAAAGTTTAAAGTAAAAGTTTTATTAAAAAAAAGTTATTAATAATCGTAAAAAATTAACCAAATACGTAAAATTAAAAATATTAATGAAAATAATTAAAAATTGAAGAAAGTAATTTAAAATTTTAGACAAATAATTGAAAAACATTTCAAAATGACGAAAATAATTGACAATTGAAAAAAAATTGACAATCGACAAGAATAAAATAAAATTAAGAAAAATAATTAAGAATAAACGAAAAAAATTTAAAAAAAAAATAAATTGAAGAATAAAGAGTTAAATTTAAATATTAAGAAAATAGGTAATTGATCAATTGTGTAATTATGTAGACATTTTTCGAATTTTGTTTTCAACTATTAATTATTTTCGTTATTTTTCAGAAATAATCTTCAATTTCGTAATTTTCATTATTTGAATTTGAAAAAATTTACAGTTTTAATGTGTAGAATTTTAACCGCGCCGAAAATTTTATTTATTTAAAATACACGAAAGTATGGAGTTAAAAAAAGAAATTTTCAAAAATTCCCAAAAATACGAACCGAATCCATAATTTTGTTTTTTCGAATTTCAGGTTTAGTAGCAGCGTGTTTAATCATACTGGACGTTTGAGTTTCGTTCATTTTTTTATTCGTCGCCTGTCCAGGTAAAATTGTGCAAAGCTGAAATGAATAAAAAATTATTTATTACTATTGAAATTTATTTTAATTAATAAACAAGTTGTTTTACTTTTAGAGAATTAGATTTAAAAACTAATATTAACTCATTGCAGTAATTAAAACTGATTAATTTTTTTTTTTTACTCAATTCTTTTCTAAATCAGAAAATTGTAAAACAATACTTTTTCTTACTTCAGCAGGAACATGTATATTTTTTTGTATCGGTCCCACGTGAAGACAAGGAAGATCAAAATATCGAATTTTGTAATTCTTTGCAATCAGGTAATATTGTTCGACAGTGATCCTGTTGTCGCCATGTTCAAAAACATTATCCCTCGCAGATTTAACTAAACCATTAATTGTGAAGATGCGTCTCGATTCTTTTTGTCCAGGAATCTCGTACGTGACTTTTAATTTTTTCAGATACTTTTCTATATCGTGTCGCTTCCAATCAACGTCTCTTCTCGAAGGAATATCGTTCGTACGACAAAGCTCGGCCATTAAATCAGTGACTTTTTGAGATACCGGAAAACCCTTGTGAGCCACTAGAAAAAAGAAATTGTAAATATATTAATTATAATTAATTGTAAGTTAAATAAATCTTAAGTTTGTAATTTATTATACATTAAGTACAGGGTTGCCACAAAAACATGATTTGAAAATTCCATGACTGAAAAAATAATTGAAAAAATTAAACAAGTAATATTAAATTAAAAAATTCAGAAACAAGAAAAAATTTTAAAAAATTATAGGAATAACTGTTGTAAATAATTATAAATTGAACAACTGGATTGAAAATCGAAAAAAAATTAATAATGAAATTGAAATTTAAAGAATATAATTATAAATTGAAAAAAGTAATTAAAAAAGCTGATAATTATGGAATATAGAAGAAAATAATTAAAAACTGAAGAATGGAATTGAAATTTAAAGAATATAATTAAAATTTGAAAAAAGTAATTTAAAAAGCTGAGAATTATGGAATATAGAAGAAAATAATAGAAAACTGAAGAAACTTATTGAATTTTAAAGAAAATAATAAAAAAAAAAATTAAGAATTAAATTCAACTTTGAAAAAATAATTGATAATTAAAAAAAGGTGAGAGTTATTGAATATTGAATAAAATAATTAAAAATTGAAAGCTGCAATTTCAAATTGAAAATAATAATTGAGAAGTAAAGAAAATAATTAAAAATTGAAGAATTATAATAAAGATTAAGGAATTGAATTAAATTTTTTTGAATATAATTGCCAATTGAAAAAAATTAGAAAACTGTCGAGAATAATCGACAACAGAACAAAATAATTTTAAAAATTAAAGAATAAATATCAAATTAAAGGATAATTGTAAATTGAAAAATATGTAGAAAATAATTGAAAATTGCGGAAAAAAATTAATAGTTGAAAGAAATAATTGAAAAATGACGAAAATAATAGACAATTGAAAACAAAATTCGAAAAATGACTCGATTAATAGACAACAAAACAAAAAATTGGTAAAAATTAAAGAATAATTATAAAATTTTAAGAGAATAATTGAAAAAATTGTAGGAAATAATTGTAAATTGTGGAAAATAATTAATAATTGAAAAATGACGAAAATAATAATTGGAGAAAATATTGAAAATTGAAGAAATACATTGAAGGTTAAAGAATTAAATTGAAATTGTAAGTAAATAATTAATAATTAAAAGATAAATTACTAAATGACTAAAATAATTAAACATTAAGAAAAATACTTAATAATTGAACAAAATTATTGAAAAAATTAAAGAATTATTATAAAATTGAAAGAGAATATGACGTTGTCAATTAAAAACTGAAGAAAATTTTTGAAAATAAATGAAAATTGAAGAAGATATTTAAAGAATTGTATTGAAATTTCAAAAAAATAATTGATAATTGAAAAAAGACGAGAATTATTGAACATTGAATAAAATAATTCAAAATTGAAGAAAATAATTGAACAGGTGTGTTTAAAATTAAAGAAACTTAATTAGAATCGAAAAAAATAATAGAAAAAAGTCGACAAATTTTTCATATTAAAGAAAATAATTGAAAACACAAAAGTGAAAATAACTGAGAATTGAAGAGAATAGTTCTAGAATTGAATAATTAAATTGAAATTTTAAAACAATTCTTATGAGTGAAAAAAATAATTGAAAAATCCGAGAATTGCTTAATATTGAGGAATTCATTGAAAATAGATTAAAAAAATTGCAAATTAAAGAAAATATTTGTGAATTGAAGAAATAAATTGGAAATTTAAGAATTAAATTAAAATTAAAAAAAATAATTGATAATAGAAAAAAATTACAAATTAACGAAAATAATTGATAATTGAAAAAAAAAAACTAACAAACTAACAAAAATAATAGAATATTGAAAACAAATCTTAAAAAATGGCTAAATTAATAGACTACCGAACAAAATAATTTTAAAAAATAAAGAATAATTAAATAACTTTAAGATAATAATTTAAAATTGTAAAAATTGTAGGAAATAATTAAAAATTGCAGAAAATAATAAATAATTGAATGATATAGTTGAAAATGAGGAGCATAATTGAAAAATTAAAGAAAACACGTGAGAAATGACGAGAATGATTGTCAATTAAAAACAAAATTCAAAAAATGATTAGATTAATTAATAGACAATTGAAAAAAATAATTGCAAAAATTAAACATGAAAAATTAAGAAAATTATAGGAATAATCGTTGGAAATAATTACAAATTAAACAACTGGATTGAAAATGGAAAAAAATTGAAAATTTAAGAATGAAATTTAAATTTTAAGAATATAATTAAAAATTGAAAAAAGTCATTAAAAAGCTGAGAATTATGGAATATAGAAGAAAATAATTGAAAACTGATGAATGGTATTGAAATTAGAAGAAAATAATAATAAAAAATGAAGAAATAAATTCAAAATTTAAGAATTAAATTCAAATTTGAAAAAATAATTGATAATTTAAAAAAGGTGAGAATTATTGAATATTGAATAAAATAATTGAAAATTAAAGGCTGCAATTTCAAATTGAAAATAATAATTGAGAAGTGAAGAAATAATTAAAACTTGAAGAATTTAATTAAAGATTAAGGAATTAAATTAAAATTTCAGGAAAATAATTGACAATTAAAAAAAAATTAGAAAACTGTCGAGAATGATCGACAACAGAAAAAATCATTTTCAAAATTAATGAATAATTATAAATTTTAAGAAAAATAATTTTACCTTCCAACAATTTGTAGAAAATAATTGAAAATTGCGGAAAAAAATTAATAATTGAAAGATTTAATTGAAAATCTGGCAGACTAAATGAAAAATTGAAGAAAATATTTGAAAAATGACGTAAATAATAGATAATCGAAAAAAAAATTCTAAAAAAGACTAGATTAATTGAGAACAAAACAAAAAAATTGAAAAAATTGTAGGAAATAGTGACAAATTGTAGAAAATAAATAATAATGGAAAGAAATAATTTAAAGTGAAAGAAATAAATGGAAATTTAAAGAATTAAATTGAAAAGTAAAGAAGATAATTGATAATTGAAAGAAAAATTACAAAATGACGAAAATAATCGGGAAATGAGGAAAAAAATTGACAATTGCCAAAAAAAAAAAATTAGAAGACTGTCGAGAATAATCGACAACAGAAAAAATCATTTATAAAATTAATGAATAATAATAAATTTTAAGAAAAATAATTATACCTTCAAAAAGTTGTAGAAAATAATTGAAAATTGCGGGAAAAAATGTATAATTAAAAGATATAATTAAAAATCGAGCAGAATAAATGAAACGTTTAAGAAAAATAAAAAAAAAATTACGAAATAGAACAACGATGTTAAAATGAAAACATTTAGTAAGTTTAAATTTACACAATATAAATAATAATTTATTTATAATAATTTTCTAAGAAAAAGAAAAATGAAGACAAAAATTAAAGAATTAATTAGAATGCAAGCAAAGACTAAAAAAAATTACGAAACAAGAAAATTAAATTCATAAATCTGAAGAAAAAATTGAGAAAAGTTTTTTTTAATCTTACAAACTGTACAAAAAATGTAAAAAGTACAATAAATAAAAACATTTGGTAAGAAGCTACTAAAAAATTAGAATTAATAAAAATAATATTGAAATATTTAAATAAAGATAAATAAAAAGTCTACAAAAGAAATTTAAGAATCCTTTAAAAATAAAAAAGTTTAGGAAACTTGAACCAAAAATCTTTTTATAATATTATACTTAAAACTAGTCTAACAATAAATTTAGCAAAATAAAGAAAATCTAAAAATTTTGTGAATGAATAAAGTAGGTTTGTAAAAAATAGTCGAGATGTGAAAAATTGAATAAATTTACAAAAAAAAATTAGGGTATTCATTTTTAAAATATGAATATAATTAAATAAAACAACGAAATAAAAAAGTTAGTGAATATTAAAATAACAAAATTGTGTAAAATAATATTAAATAAATTGCATAAAAAGAAAAAATTTAAAAAAATCCTAGAATAAAAAGACAAATAATTACAAATTATTTATGAAACTGAAGTCTTTTTGTGAATTTTTAATAAGTATTTCATAAAAATAAAATAATGATTCGTCAGAGAATTTAGGATTTATTAAACCGAAATTTGTTTTAAAAATACACTGAAGCTTCACTTATTTTAACCCGGTCCACGCAAATCCATGACAAAAGTCGCACTTATTTTAACTTTCTTGTACTTATAGAGAACTTCTCTGATTGGCTGATCCAATTCGTAGCAACCAATGAAAATGTTAGTTAGTTTTGATTGGTCGACAAGTTAAAATAAGTGAGACTTCGAACTGTTAAAATAAACGCGACTTTAAATAAGCGAGACTTTAAATAAGTGAAGTTGCAGTGTATGTCTACTTTGACGCTGGTGGATTTAAAAAAAAAAAAAAAAAATATCGATAAATACCGTCTACGTTTAGTAGTGGTTTCCATCCAAGAATAGCAGATTGAAAAAGTCCGACCCAAAGTTCAAGACCATCTCCAAGTTGAGCAACTTGTCCGCTTGGTTTAGTGAAAAATGATCTTCCGACCTAAATTCAAAAAAAAAAAAATTTTTTTAAGGACCACTTGATACAGTTTTAATTACTATTTAATTTTTTTTTTATTTTTACATACACACTTTTTTTAATTTGTTGAAAACTACATTTTCAGGTAACTTTTCTTATTGCAAATAAAATTTCCGACTCCGAATTCTGGTTTTAAATAAAAAATTAATTACAACTTTACAAAATGATATTTGAAAAATCGCACAAATTTAATATCTTCTAATTTCAGATGAAAATGTAAAAAATTGTTGATAAAGAAATCAATATAAATGAAAATAATAATAAATAGAAATAATAATTATTTACCGGTGTAACTTGTAAATTTTGGTATGGAGCCTGTCTTAGAATAATATCTAAAGCTGTGATGCTCATTAGATCCCTCTCCGATTCAGAAAGTCCTATTTTCACCTTTTTTAACCACGATAAGTCAATATCGTTCACTTTAGTCATTGTAATTTTGAATTTTTTCATTTTCCCATTTTCATTCGGAACCTCAATTTCTTGTACAAACTGAAAAAAATTACATATTATTATTAAAATAATAATATTTATGTTGTGAGTAAAATTTATATTTGAAGAACTTAATCATTTGAAAAAAAAAGAAAAAAAAAACAGGAGAAAACCGATAAAGAAAAAAATACGAGGATAAGGTAGAACCTTCGAGGGATAAGTAGAAAAAAAATATGTTGATAATGTAGAAACTACGGCGAAACGCAGGAAATACGTCGATAAAGTAAAAAATGTCGGTAACGTTCAAACTACGTCGATAACGTAGAATATTTATCGATAAAAAAGAAAAACATGTCGGTAAATATTCAAACTACGCCGGTAAAGCAGAATACACGTCAGTAACATATAAGCTACGTCGGTAAAGTAGAGGCTACGTGAAAAAGGCAAAAATTATCATTGTTAAAATAGAAAGTATGTCAGTAAAAAAAAAGAAAATACGTAGGTACAGTACAAACTATGTCGATAATGTAGAAACTACGCCGATTGTTATAAATACGCAGTTTTTTATAGAAAAAACGTCGATAAAATAGAAAATGTCAATCACGTTCAAACTACTTCGATAAAATACCTATATTCAATAGAAAATAAATTAATTAAATAGAATAAATGTCGATAAAGTAGAAAAATGTCGGTAACATTCAAACTATCTCAATAAAATAACCGTATTTAATAGAAACTACGTTAATTAAGTAAAATTAACACTGTTAAAGTCGATAAAGAAGAAAATGTCGAAAACGTTCGAACTACGTCGATAAAGAAGACTCCTAATTCGATAAAGTAGACAACCTATCGGTAACATAGAAACTACTTTGGTAACAGTAGAAACTACGTGCAACTGCAATTATTTCATTGGTAAAATAGAAACTATGTCGAAAATGTAGAAACTGTGTCGATATTGTAGAAACTACGCCGATAACGTAGAAAATCCGTCGATAAAGTAGAAAAAGTCGGTAGCGTTCAAACTACCCCGATAAAATACCTATATATAATAGAAACGAAGTAAATTAAGTAGAATAAACGTCGATAAAGTAGAAATATGACAGTAACGTTCAAACTATCTCCATTAAATACCCATATTTAACCAAAACTAGGTTAATTAAGTAGAATTAACATAGATAAAATACGTCAATAAAGTAGAAAATGTTAGTAACGTTTGAACTACGTCGATAAAGAAGAATTCTAATTCGTCAAAGTAGACATCGGTAACGTTGAAACTACTTGAAAATGCAAATATTTCATTGGTAAAATAGAAACGATGTCGATAATGTAGAAGCTATATCGATAATGTAGGAACTACACCGATAACGTTCAAAATCGGTCGATAAAGTAGAAAATGTCGGTAACTTTCAAACTCCCCTAATATCTATATATTCAATAGAAACTACTTTCATTAAGTAGAATAAACATCGATAAATTAGAAATTACGTCAATAAAATAGAAAAATGTCGGTAAAGTTCAAACTACCTCCACAAAATACCCATAATTCATTAGAAACATCGTTAATGAAGTAGAATAAACATCGACAAATTCAAAATAACGTCGATAAAGTAGAAAAATGTCGGTAACGTTTAAGCTACGTCGATAAAAAAGAATTTCTACTTCAGTAAAGTAGACAACCCATCGACAACATAAAAATCACGTCGGTAAAGTAGAAACTACGTGCAAACGCAAGTATTTCATTGGTATAATAGAAACGATGTCGAGAATGTAAAAACTATGTCGATAATGTAGAAAATACTTCGATAAATTAGAAATTACGTCGATAAAGTAGAAAAATGTTGGTATCGTTTAAACAACGTCGATAAAGAAGAAAAATTTTCTGCTTCGAAAAGTAGACAAACCATCGACAAAATAAAAATCACGTCAGTAAAGTAGAAACTACGCGCAAACGCAAATATTTCAATGATAAAATAGAAACAATGACGATAATGTAGAAACTATGTCGATAATGTAGAAACTACACCGATAACGTAAAAATACTTCGATAAAGTAGAAAATGTCGAGAACTTTCAAACTGCGTCGATAAAGAAGACTCCTAGTTCGATAAAGTAGAAAACCTATTGGTAACTTAGAAACTAGTTTGGTGATAGTAGAAACTATGTTCAAACGCAATTATTTCATTGGTGAAGTAGAAACAATGTCGATAATGTAGAAACTATGTCGATATTGTAGAAACAACGCCGATAACGTAGAAAGGCAGTCGATAAACTAGAAAAAGTCGGTAACCTTCAAACTACCCCGATAAAATACCTATATTTAATAGAAACTAAGTAAATTAAGTAGAATAAACGCCGATAAAGTAGAAAAATGACAGTAACGTTCAAACTATCTCCATTAAATACCCATATTCAATAAATACTACGTTAATTAAGTAGAATTAACATGGATAAAATACGTCAGTAAAGTAGAAAATGTTGGTAACGTTTAAACTACGTCGATAAAGAAGAATTTTAATTCAGAAAAGTAGACAACCTGTCGGTAACGCAGAATCTACGTTAGAAAAGTAGAAACTACGTGAAAATCCATATATTTGATTAGTAAAATAGAAACTATGTCGATAATGTAGAAACTACACCGATAACGATAAAGTCGATAAAATAGAAAATGTCGTAACTTTCCAACTCTCCGAAACAATATCTATATATTCAATAGAAACTACTTTCATTAAATAGAATAAACATCGATAAAGTAGAAATTACGTCGATAAAATAGAAAAATGTCGGTAACGTTTAAACTACCTTCACAATATACCCATAATTCATTAGAAACATAGTTAATTAAGTAGAATAAACATCGATAAATTTTAAATAACGTCGATAAAGTAGGAAAAAGTCGGTAACGTTTAAACTACGTCGATAAAGAAGAATTTCTGCTGCAGTAAAGTAGACAACCCATCGACAACATAAAAATCAAGTCGGTAAAGCAGAAAATACTCGCAAACGCAAATATTTTAGAAATGATGTCGACAATGCAGAAACTATGTCGATAATGTAGAAACTACACCGATAACGAGGAAAATACTTCAAAAAGGAAGAAATTACGTCGATAAAGGAGAAAATTGTTGGTAACGTTTAAACTACCTTCATAAAGTACCCATATTTAATAGAAACTTTATTCAAGGTGGACGCAAAATTTTATTTTCAAATTTCCCTGATTTTTCCCTGACCACAATTTTTACAGATTTTTTAAATTTGGCTCCCTTTATTTGGAAATTAAAATAATAAAATCATGAATTTTTAATTGTGGTTCCTTTAAGAAAAAATTCGCATATTTTTAAAGATTTTTTTGAAAAATCCCTGATTTTTCCCTCTTTTTTTCCTAAATTCCAAGTTTCCCTGTTTTTTCATCTGATTCCCAATTTTTTCCTGACCTCCGACCACTCTGCATATTTAATTAATTCGAATAAATATCGATAAAGTTGAATAATGTCGGTAACGTTCAAGCTACGTCGATAAAGAAGACTTTCTTTTTCGGTAAAGTAGACAACCTATCGTTAACATAGAAACTACGTCGGTAAAATAGAGACTACGTGAAATAAGCAAACATTTTTAATGGTAAAATAGAAACTATTCAGTAAAGTTGAAAAAAGTCGATAACGAAAAAATACTTTGGTACAGTACAAACTATATCGATAAAGTAGAAACTGCGCCGATAACGTAGTAACTACGTGGATAAAGTAGAATAATGTCGGTAATGTTAAAACTAACTATATGGATACTATATCGATACTAACTATATGGATAAAACAGAAAATACACCGATAACGTAGAAAATACGTCGATAAGATAGGAAATATGTTGGTAAAGTAGAAACAATGTCGATAACGTGAAACCTACGCCAGTAAGGTATAGAAATACGTATATAGAATTCAAATTAAGCTGAAAGCTAGAATTTACATAAAGTAGAAAATATCAATCAGTTACGTCGGTAAAGTAGGAAATATGTTGGTAAAGTAGAAATTACGTTAAGAACGTGAAATCTTCGCCAGTAACGTAAAAATACGTCAATAGAGTTGATGCTACGACGGTAAATTATAATTTATGTCGATAAAGTAGAAAATATCTGGTAGCAGTCACGTCGATAAGGTAGAAAATAAATTTGTGAAGTAGAAGCCAAGTCGGTAACGTAAAAATGTACATTGATAGAGTTAAAACTATGACGGTAAAACAGAATTCACATAATTAAGTAGAAAAAAAATGCCGGTAGTGTAGAAAAATAGGTCGGTAAAATAGAAATTAGTATTGCAAAGTAAACAGAACGTCGATAGAGTAGAAACAATTTCGTCCAGGTAGAAAAAATGTCGGTATAATAGAAACTATCTGGATAAAATAGAACTACGTTGATAAATTAGAAAATATGTTGAAGTAGCTAGGTCGATAAGGTAGGAAATATTTTGGTAATGTAGAAAATACATCGGTAAAATAGAAATTCTGTCGGTAAAGAAGAAAAACTTAGAGTAGAATATACACCGGCAGAGTAAAGCTACGTCGACAAAATAGAATCTTTATCAATAAAGTAAAAATTATGTCGGTAATGTAGAAATTATGTAATAGCAGTTACGTCGATAAGGTAGGGAATATTTTGATAAAGTAGAAACTAGGTAAGTAGCTTAAAATAAAGGTTAGTAACGTAAAAGAAACACTTCGGTAGAGATGAAACTATGACTGTAAAATATAATTTACACCGATAAAGTAGAAACTGAAAATTGATATCTAAAATGCACGTTTAATTTAACATATTTTTTCATCTTATTAAATAGAAATCTTACACTTTCTCCAAAAGGTAAAAGTCCAGCACTAAACACATTCTTCCTGCCATCAAAAGCAGGATATCGTCCTAGAAAATGTTGTTCCTGTAATTTTTGGAACGCCGGTCTAATTAAATATCGAGGTGTGTCAGGATCAAATGTAATATCATAATGTACCACATCAGGGTGAAAATTTTTTTCAAACTTAATTTCCATCATGTTGACAAAAACCTTAATACGTCTGCCAAGTTTTCCCTCACCATTTCTCACAGGAATTTGTTTTATTAATGCTTTTGCAATGCCATCTGGCACTGAAGTCTTAACATCGGATTTTATTTTTATAAGAGAAGCCTGAAAGAATCAAATTATTTTAATTATACAATTTTACCAGAGTGGAGAAAAATTTCTAATTTTAATTTAAAAAAAGAAACTGGAATATATTTTACCGGTTTTGGAGAAGATTTATTCTTAATTGATAACTTTTCGAGTTGTTTAGTAGGTGGTTTCTGAAAAAGAGAATATTTTTGAGTAATTGGATTATGGAAGAAAGAAAATATATTAAGGGGGCAAACCTAGTTTGGACGTCTAAAAAAAGCTCTTTTTTATGATTTTTGATGTCGCACAATAAAATAATTAATAGCAAATGTTTTTCTAGATGAAAGATATATATTTGAAAAAATTATTTTAAATTTATTAGAAGTAAATATTGATGAATAAGTGTGATACACTAATTTGGAAAATTTTGATTTTTCAAAAATGTCGGATGTTGGAAGCTTAAAATTTTTTTTTTCTACCAAAATTTCACTCACATTTTCGGCTATAAATGAAGAAATTAGTTTAAAAATATCAAACATAATTGAAAATTGTACGTTTCATGTTAAAACTGAAGAAAATAATTGAATGAAGAAGAAATATACTAAAAATGACAAAAGTAATTGAAATTGATTACAACAGTTCATAACTAAAAAAAAAAAAGTAAAAATTTAAGAGTATAATTGAAAAAGGAAAACATTCATTTTGAAATGCCAAGAAAAATTGAAATTCAAGAAATTAATTTGAAAACACAAAAATAATTGAAATTGAAGACAATATTGTAAAATTTAAGAATTCCGTTGCACAAAAAATATCAAAATATAATTAAAAATTATAAGCTACAAGTAGAAAATTGAAGGAAAAACCTAGAATTAAAGGGAATTATTTTATAATGGGAAAAACAATTCGAATTAAAAACTATATAATTAGTTATTAACAAACGTAATTGCAAAATTTAAAATTCAAAAAATAAATAATTCAAAGCAGAAGAAAATCACCGAAAGTTGAAGACAATTAGTTTAAAAATTAAACGTGTGTAATTGAAACTAAAGGTAATTTTCTTAAAATAAACAAAGTAAATGAAAATCGAAGAAGGAAAATAAGAAATATTACAATTAATTTGAATATTAGGAAAAAATTTTAATTGAAGACAAAAATTTATAAAATGTGAAAAATAATTAAGAATTGAAGGCATTCAATAAAAATGCCAAAAATAATTGAAAGAAGAAGAATAGTCGAAAATTGAAAACAGTTGAAAAGAAACATTGAAAAATAAGAAAAATAATTCCAATTGAAGACAATAATTTAGAATTGAAAAAAAAATTTTATTTGAAGAAATTCAATATATAAGATTATCAATATAATTAAAAAATATAAGTTATGAGTTTAATTTGTAGAAAATAATTGAAGAAACTCATTTCAAAATAGAAAAATTAATTGAAATTGTAGACAAAACAGATTTAAAGTAAAGAAAAATATGAGAAATAAAAAAAATAATTGAAAACCGAAGAAATTGCATTTAAACATACCTTTAAAACATTGAAATTTGAAAAAATTGCTTTAAAAAAGACAAGAACAATTGAATTTAAAGGATTAGAATTAAAAATTGATGATATTCCTGGAAAAATAATTGAAAATCAAAGAATATAAGATAAAATATGCGAAAATGAGAAAAATAATTGAATTTGAAGACAATAGTTTTTTAAAGAAGGAGCCAAAATTCCTGATGAAATTTAAGGGAAGAATAAAAATCCAAAATTGTAATTGAAATTTAAAGAAAATAATTGAAATTTCAAGAAAACAATTTGACTATGTCTAAAATTACTGAAAATTTAAGAAAATAATTTTAAAAAGTTGGTAATTAAGTAATGACAAAAAAAATTAAATTGAAAACAAAATGGAAGAAAAAAATTGAAAATTTATTGAGGCAATTTAGTAGAAAATGACGAATATAATTGAAGATTGTTGATTGCAAGTTAAATTTAAGAGAATCTTTAAAAAATTTTGTTTTTTGTTAAAAATTGGGAAAAATAATAACTAAAATGGCAATAATATTTCAAAATTGAAGAAACCAATTGAATCAATTCGTTAAAAAATGTTAAAAATAATTAAAAAACGAAGAAAATTAGTTTAAAAATTAAAAGTATAATTGAAACTAAAGTAAATTAAACAAATTAAATGAAAATTGAAGAAAGAAAATAAAAAACATCACAATTAATGTAAAAATTAGGAAAAAATTGTAATTGAAGACAAAAATTTATAAAATATGAAATATAATTAAGAATTGAAGGCATTCAATAAAAATGCCGAAAATAATTGAAAGTAGAATAGTCGAAAATTGAAAAGAAACATTGAAAAATAAGAAAAATAATTCCAATTAAAGACAATAATTTAGAATTGAAAAAAAAAATTTATTGAAGAAATTCAACATATTTAATGATCAATATAATTAAAAAAATATAAGTTACGAGTTTAATTTGTAGAAAATAATTGCAGGAACTCATTTAAAAAAAGAAAAAGTAATTGAAATTGTAAACAAAACAGATTTAAAGTAAAGAAAAATATGAGAAATAAAAAAAATAATTGAAAACCGAAAAAATTGCATTTAAACATATTTTTACAAAATTTTAATTTGAAAAAAGTGCTTAAAAAGTGTCAAAAAAATTGAATTTTAAGGATTAAAATTATAAATTGATGATATTCCTGGGAAAATAATTGAAAATTAAAAATTGTAAGATAAAATATGCGAAAATGAGAAAAATAATTGAAGTTGAAGACAATAGTTTTTTAAAGAAGGAGCCAAAATTCCTGATGAAATTTAAGGCAAGAACAAAAATAAAAAATTGTAATTGAAATTTGAAGAAAACAATTTGACTATGACTAAAATAACTGAAAATTTAAGAAAATAATTTTAAAAAGAAGGTAATTAAGTAATGACAAAAAAAATGAAATTGAAAACAAAATGGAAGAAAAAAATTAAAAATTTATTGAGAATATTTACTAGAAAATGTCAAATATAATTGAAGATTGTTGATTGCAAGTTAAATTTGAGAAAATCTTTATAAAATTTTGTTTGAATTAAAGATTGGGAAAAATAATTAAAATAGCAATAATATTTCAAAATTGAAGAAACAAATTGAATCAATTCGTTGAAAAATGTCAAAAATAATTGAAAATCGAAGAAGGAAAGTGAAAGTTAAATAAATTCGTTAGAAAATGACAAAAAGTAATTGAAAATTATAGTTTCCATGTTAAAATTGATGGAAATAATTCAATCAAGTAGAAAAACATTGCCTTAAGTTGAATGAAATTTTATATCTCAAATCTCAAAATCGTAAATTCTTAAAAATAAGAGAAATTTTGTGAAAAATTGAATAGCGCGACCTTTAAAAATGGTTTAAAAAATTAATAAAAAATATGCGCATCTTTTTTTCTAAACCAAAGATCTATATTTTTGGGTTGTGTTATAGAAAATTAAAAGTTGACCTTTTTCTGGGGCACCAAAATATATATACTTTTAGACTAAAGGCCTGGACCCGGACCACTCTACAAAAATGTTCTAGTTACGCCTATGTATTTTTCCGAAATTCTAACTGTATACTCTGTTCAACAATAGCGAATGAAAATTTTGTCCGTCTTCTATTTTACAGCTGGGCTTTGGGCCCTAGGTATACAAAAGGATTATTTATGATGTTAATACCTAAAAGCGACATTTGAATGGAATTTGAAAGAAGAAACTCAGTCACTAATTCAAATAGTTATATTAATATTAATTATTTAGTAAAAAATAACTTATTATTTTTAAGTTATGTCAAAATAACTAATATTTTAGCAAAATTCTGTTTACTAATTAAATTATTCAAATTTTAACTATTTTTTAGTTCTTTTTTTACTAATAATTAGTTACTTTTCACTAATTGTTGAAACCAAAACTCAGCCTAATAATAATTAGTTATTTTTGACTAATTCAGATTTAGAGAGTAGTTACTTAATTTAATAACTTGTAAATATATAACACACTACAAAGTTTTAATCTTTATAATAAAAATTTCCATATCATTGGAATCGTGAGAATCTGTATATTCTGAATATATTGTTTAAAATTAAATATCTAAAATATTAACAAATTTCTAATTATTTATTATACTTTAAAGTGTCGTTTATTGGAACCCTCATAAACTTGGGCCTGCGTAACAGCAATGACCGAAAGTGAGAATATGGAACATGTGTTTAGGGCAAGGCTTAAACTACCTTTTTTTTTGAAAAAGGCGTCCCTAGATTGAAAACCACGCTAAAATTTTTACTTTTATAACATTCTGCGCAAACTGAACCAAAATTCGTCGTTTGAAAGTCATTCTCTCGTTAAACAGAGTATAGGTCTGCCCCCATAATAAAGTATAGTTTATATATACATCTTGAGGTTGTCGAGGCTTAGCTTGCAAAGGTGTCTTTTGAGGTTCTTGTTTTTGTTGTCCTCCGGGTCCCGATCTTTGTTGTTGTTGTTGTTGCTGATCCCGCGCTCTGATTTGTTGTTGTACTGGTTTTTGTTGTTGAGAAGGACCTGGACCTCTTTGTCGTTGTTGTCCGTCTCCTCTCTCTTGTCCTTCTCTTCTTCTAGCTCCTCTTCCACCATCACCTCTTCCTGCACCACTTCCTCTTCCGCCACCCCCTCTTTCTTCTGTCCCTCTTCCTGCATCCCTTCCTCTTCCGCCACCCCCTCTTTCTTCTGTCCCTCTTCCTGCAACCCTTCCTCTTCCGCCACCCCCTCTTTCCTCTGTCCCTCTTCCTGCAACCCTTCCTCTTCCGCCTCCACCTCTTTCTTCTGTCCCTCTTCCTCGACCACCTCTTTCTCCACCTTCTCTTCTTCTATCACTTCTTCCACATCCACCTCCATTTCTTCCTCCTCTTTTGCCGCCTCTTCCATCATGTGAGAATCCTTGGCCTCTTTCTTCTAAAAATATTACAAATCTTATGAAAAAACGCAACAATCAACGAAAAATAGTAATGAAATAAGTGAAAAATTATGGAGAAATAAAAGAAAGTAATGATAATTAGTGAGAAATAATAATAAAAAAAATTAAAAATAAAGAGCTATATAAAATGTAAAAAATTACAAAATATATTTAAAGTCGTTTGAATAGATCAGGCTTCAGAGTAACAATGAAGAATGTTTTAGGGAAAATGTACTGAATATATAAAAATAGGGGACTTTTAGGGGGTACTGTAAAAAATTAATAAAGATGAATAAATTATATATCCTAATTAATTTGCAAGACAAATATATTTTCTAGTACAAAGTTTACAAGAGTTACGATATTTCTTCTAATATTATTCAATTGTTAACTTTTACGATAAAAAATATTTTATTTACATGAAACAATAAGACTACATAGTTAGAATTGTGTGACTACTTATTAGGAAATAAATAAAAACATCTTTAAACGTAAAAAGAATGGAAACTAATTTTTTTTTCTTATTTCTTAAAAGCCAAACAATTCGTAAAAGAATGAGAATTTTAATGGGAGAAAATCTTCAAAAATAAGTTTTTATAATTTTTTCATGAGCTACAAAATTAAAAATAGTATAAGAATAAAATAAGAAATAAATTGTATGAACCGAAATCTAAGAATCGAAAGCGTTATTAATGTTAGAATAATTCTTAATCTGAAACAATCTATTTTTAATGTGTTTATCAACAAACTCCGAAGGATAATTATTCAATAATAAATTCTCTTTAACAGTGCTTAAATTTTCATGATGAAATTCTTTGTCAGATAATAATATAGCTGAATCAACCAAATTTTTTACTATAGCACTTATGTGATTAATTGGATGATTGGAATGAAAATTTATATTTCTACCAATAAACATAGAATATCTAATTTGAATGATGATGTTACTAAACATGATTTTGATTGGTCAAATATTAAAATTTTACATCAAGATAATAATGTTTACAAAAGACTAGTATCTGAAATGTTTTTTTATTAAAAAAGAAGAAAATAATTTTATAAACAAAAAGAAAGATATTTATAATTTGACGATTCTTATAAGAATATTATTAAAGTGTTAATTTGATTCCTTTTTTTGACTTGTTTGATTCATAAAGTGTATTTCTTCACTTTTAATAATAATTGACTTTCAATGAGAAATGTTCTTTTCATTTATATCAAATTCATTGATAGAAGGATGAAAGAAGATAAACAAAAATGAAGTCATTCGGACAATGTAGTTTAATGCTTCAAAAATGTTTCCGACGTTTCGAAATCGAAATGATTTCCTCTTCAGGGAGTCTAGTGATATAAAATAAAATAATTTTTTAAATCAAAGAAGTACAAAGTATTATGTATACAAAAACTCAACAATAATAATTTTAAAAATAATAAATGAAAAATAAAAATGAAAATAATTACAATAGTAAATAAATTATAAAAATAATTATGAAATAAAATCATACCAGTAATTAAAGCATAAACAAAAACAGAAATTCATGAAGAATTTCAATCGTCATAATGGTTTAAAACATCTCTTAATACGAAGTCGTCAATACATTTATATAAAAGAGAAAACCTGTGTTCAGAGTCAGAAACGCTATAATAAAAATAATTTATGAAAACATTAAATAACGAACAAATTAAATAAATAAAATCAATTATCAAAATTTAACAATTAAATCTTAAAATTTAAAAATTGACTACTACAAAATTTTTGAAAAAGAAGAGCAAAAAATAAATAAATGAATAAATAAATAAAATAAATAAATAAAATAAGAAAAAAATATATATATATATGTATAAAAATAAAAAATAAATTAAAATTATAGTAAATAACATACCTATAAAATTTAAATTTGTCATTCTTTTAGTAATTGTCACAAAAACACACATAAAAATTAAAATAAAATAAAACTATCAAACATTAAAAATACTTTTAATTTGTAAAATGTGTGCACAGACAGGAATGACTTCACAATTAGAACTGAACTCTAAACACTGACCACTCTTCAACAATATTAATTAAAATTTTTCCAAGGACAAAAACAGACATTATTAAACAAGAATTGGAGAAAAGTGAAACGAGTATTGATTATTTACATATTTCCAGAAATAAAATCCACCATCATTTCATATGAATTGTCAAAATTATTTAAATTAGTTATCTTATTCAAACTGTTTTCTCCCTCCTTCTTAATAAAAAATATCTCAGCAATTAATCTTTTTTGGCAATTTGGTTCAATGTGTAAAATTTTGAATTCATCCCATTTTATGTTGGAACTTTGGAAGTTCTATTCTCTTTTATTGTATTTAAGTAATTGGAACTTTTAGATATTTGGTTCTCTGAAAAATAAGTTAGAAATATAAAAACAACTTACCTGACAATATTTATCAATTCTTGTACCTTAGCTAAGGTTATGTATTTTTTTTAACTGTAACGATTAAATTTATTAAATAAACTGTATGAGATTCATAATCGTTTACCAACAGTCGATAAGTTAGAACATGATAATACAAAAAACAGTCAATTTGAAAGATAAATAGATTTCTAATTGCAGAAAAAAGGTAGGAAAATTATTAAAATAATTTATATTAATAACTATATGTATACATCTACTTTTCATCTGAAATTAGAAACCTATATCTTATAAATTTTTCATATTATCGTCTTCAAATTTATCGACTGTTGGTAAACGGTTATAAATCTCATACAGTTTATTTAATACATTTATCTTTTCAGTTTAAGAAACATACATAACAAACTCTAAAAATACAAGAATTAAGAAATCATCGAAGAAATTAGAAAATGTAAAAAGATTAGTAAACAAAAACAAACTATAAAAGCAATGAGAAAATATTCGAAAAATAAACAGAAAATTAATCAAAAAATGAGAAAATGAAAAAAAAACAATTAGGACAAAACAAAATTGAAGATCGAGAAAATTAAAATTAAATCCGAATATTGTAAATTAAGCGAAAAAATTGAGACTCAAGAATGAGAAAATACACGTAAATTAAATCAACATGCAAAATAACACAAAATAATTTTTTACAATTGGAAATTTGATTAATTGATGTTTAAAAATTTGGAAAAATTAAATTTTGAATTAATTGAAGTTTAGAGTTTATTTCAGTTAATAATATAGAATTATATAGCCGATTAATTTTGAAGAAAGGAAAAGGAAAACAAAACAAGGATTACCTTCGATCCCAAAAATAATGCATTGTTAAAATATACACAAAACACTTATAAATGTTTATTTATTTATTTATCACAAACGTGAAACTTGTCGAAATATTTTGCGAACATAAAGAAAAAATGGAAAAGTTTGCAAAAATTTGTGAAAAAAAAGGATATTTCCAAGTTTTCAAGGGTATTAATTAATTTTTATTATTTTTCTATAAGGTTGGATGGGTCATTTAATTAAAAGACACCGAAATATAATTTAAAAAGAAAAGCATTCTTTATTTAATCTGCACTTGGAAGATGCATTGATTTTAGATCTTTACTCTAATGAGGCTTTGCGAAGACTGACTCGTAGTCAAAAGGACCTATTACATCATACACATATGAGCTTATTCGGAATTTCTTTGTGCCTACTTTTGTTTATAATATAAAGATAAGTGGCCGCCGGTCCGACGCCTTTAAACCTAAACTGGAACTTACTAAGAACTAATAAACTAAATAAAAGATAATTTTTGATTAACATTATATTCTAAGAAACCAACACGCCTCCTCAAAAATTAATCTTATTAACAGAGCATTATCTTTAAATTTAAATCTAACTGTAAGTTTACGCAGACAATTTAAGTATCATAATTATAAGTAATAAAAATGCATCCTCCTCGTGTCACTGGGACTATCATAACATGTGGTCCAACATTCGTTGCATGGGATGAGGGAAACCCAGAAAACCTATCCGACCACTTCAAATTATATGTTTACATATTTACACATATATACATGAATACATGATTTCAAATCTTGAGTTCAACTTTCAGTTACAGAACATTCATGTTCATTCTGAATTCTAAGAACTTCGGCCCTGGCAGCGGCTTCGTCAAGGCATCTGCTAGTTGTTGACCTGTCGGAATATATTGTAATTTAATGACATTTTTCTCGACTTGTTCCCTTGAAAAATGATATTTGATATCTATGTGTTTAGTTTTCTTGTGATTAGTTGGATTATTTGCTATACAAATACATCCATTATTATCTTCATAAATAATAATTGGTTCAGAAATATTTACGTTAATACTACTCGCTAAAGATTTCAACCATAAAGATTCCCGAACAGCTTCAAACAAAGCCATATATTCTGCTTCGGTAGATGAGGCAGCTACTGATAACTGTCTTCTTGTATTCCAACTAATCACACATTTTTCAAACAACATAAATAAATATCCAGTTGTACTTTTTCGATCATTTTCATTACTACCCCAATCTGAATCTACATAACCAACTAAAATATGGTTATAATTAGTTCTGGTATAAGTCAATTTAAGATCTTGAGAATCTTTCAAATATCTTAAAACTCTTTTAAGACATTTCCAAAGTTCTTCATTGTTTTTATTCGTAAATCTACTCAATATATTTACTGCTGTACTTAAATCTGGTCTTGTACACACCATTACATACATCAGACAACCGATGAGATTTCGACAAGGCGCATCGTATTTCTCATCTGAATTTAAAGCTTCGTAATTTAATTTATTTTCAAGAGGTGTGCTTGCCGGTTTACATTCGTGCATATTAAATTTATTTAATATTGTTTTAATGTATGCACTTTGATCTAAAGTTATTTTATCATTACTTCTTGTAATTTTTATTCCCAGAAAAAGATTTATTTCTTTCAAATCTACCATTGAAAACTGTTCCATTAAATAAACTTTAATATTTTTCATAGTTACAATACATGCTGTGATAATTACAAGATCATCAACATAAAGAATGATATAAATATTTTTAGAAATATTTCCTTTATCTAAAATAAAAAGACATGGATCTACTGCTGAACTTTTAAAACCTTTATCTTTTAAAGTTTTTTCAAAAATCTCAAACCAGCACCTTGCTGATTGTTTGAGTCCATAAATTGCTCTATTTAATTTACAAACTTCGTCATTGTTATTTTCAACACCGTCAGGTACTCTCATATAAATTTCCTCTTTTAATTTACCATTTAAAAATGCAGTCTTAACATCCATATGGTGAATTAACAAATTGAATTGATTTGCGAAAGCTATTAAAAATCTAAAACTTGATATTCTAGCAACCGGAGCAAATGTTTCGTTATAATCAGTGAGATATTCCTGACTAAAACCTTTAGCTACCAAACGAGCTTTATGTTTTACAGGATTCCCAAATTCGTCATTTTTAATTGTAAATACCCATTTACAATCTACAACATTTTTATCATCGGGTCTTTTTACTAACGTCCACGTGTTATTTAATTTTAAAGAATTAATTTCTTCTTTTATTGCTTGATTCCATTTATTTTTATCTTCTCTTCCCTCAATTTCATTATATGAGATAGGTATTTTACACATTAATGATTGAGCACACAACATTAAATCCTCAGAAATATTTTTCTCATTATAAGAAACAGGGGGAAGATCTTTTAACCTTTCACTTCTCCTAAGTTTAGAAACCACTTGTTCATTTTCTATACTTTTATTAGACCGAGAATCATTCGTGTGCAATTTAGAAATTTTATTAGGAATTTCTTCTGTATCAGTTTCCATTGACTTATTATCAGATTTATTATTAGATTTATTAAAAATTGGTAAATCTGGCTCTAAGACAGACTTATCAATTTTATCCTTGGATTTTTCTTGATAAATCCCTTCAAACTTAATAGTTGGTCGAGACTTCAAAAAATTAATTTCATCAACAATTACATCTCTAACAACCATAAATTTTTCTGATTCCACATCCCACACTTTATACCCATTTGGTTCATATCCTACCAGTATTCCTTTCCAAGATTTTTCATCAAATTTTGTTTTACTGATTTTATTATGAACATACACTGTTGATCCAAAAACTTTTAAATATTTTATTTGAGGCTTTTTGTCATGCCACAATTCATATGGTGTTTTGGTTACTTTTAGAGCTTTTGTGGGCGTGATATTTATTAAATATGTAGCAGTTAAAACTGCTTCTCCCCAGAAAATTTTATCTAAATTAGCACCACTAATCATAGATCTAGCTCTTTCTGTTACTGTTCGTACCATACGCTCAGCCACACCATTTAACTGTGGGGTTCGTGGAACAGTCAAATGATAACTGATACCTTTTTGCACACAATAATCCTTCATCTCATTAGACAAGTATTCTCTACCATTATCGCAATATAAATTGATTACTTTTAAATTAAAACGAGCTTCACTTTTAGCAACAAAATCCCGAAAAACTGAAAACACTTCAGATTTATAAGTAATTAAGTATGTTACGCAATAATGAGTAAATTGATCTATAAATAAGACAAAATAATTTTTATTATTAACAGTAGGAGGAGTGATAGGTCCACCCACATCTGAGTGTACAATAAACAAAGGTTGTTTCACGTGGTTTTTATCTTTTTCTTTTCTAAAAGGTAATCGTGCTTGTTTACCGTTAATACAAGCTTCACATAAACTATCATCTGGAATTATTTCATTTATAAGTCCAATATCATTAATCATTTGTTTATTTTTCAATTCAATAAACTTATTTTTACCAATATGCCCGAGTCTTTTGTGCCACAAATCATAATCAATTTTCTTTTTATAATTTTCCTGCACTACTGAATTGACTGTATTTTTATTTATTTGAAAGTTAACAATAATTAAATTATTTAAAGCCTTACCTTCGATTACAGTCTTACTTTCTTTACTTATCTTAACACCTTCAGGATAAAAGGTAATTGTGAAACCAGCTTTCTGCATCTTTGAGACGGACAGTAAGTTGTGAGGAATTTCAGGACAATACAGGACATCCTCCAGTACTCCTTGAATACCATTCTCGCTGATCACATTTAAAGATCCCTTTTTTGTCGCATGAATAAAAGCATCTTGTTTAGCGACTGTAATTTTTATTGGCGAATGCAAATCCTTAAAGGCTCCAGTCAAATCCTTCCGATTGATCATGTGGTCTGTTGCACCAGAATCCAAAATAAAAGTAATTCCATTTTCTTCAGTTTCATATCGTTCACCTCCTGCTAAAAAGGCAAAACTTGATGTGCTTGGATTAATTGACACCAAATTACTTGATTGCATATTTTGAGCAGTTTTATTCTTCTCATTCACTTTATTTGTTTTATATTGCAGTCCTCTTTTATAATAAATGCAATTTGGTTTAATGTGCCCTTTTCTTCCACACTGATGACACTTTACATTAAACACCTTTTTATTTGATTTAAATTTATGTTTTTGACCATTAAAAGAGTTCTTTTGTATTTTCGAGTTATTAGGGGGCTGTTTTTCAGTTGTTTGTACGTTAAGCACTTTTGCACTTGTATCAGCACTGTCACTTTTAATTTTAATCTCGTGGTCTAAAAGTCTAGTTTTTACAAACGCTAATGTCAAATTATCTTCTGACAATGTTTCTATCGCAGTTATCACACCATCATAAGTTGTAGGAAGAGTCAATAACAAATGTGAAACTTTATCAGTCTCATCTAATTTTCCACCTGCAGCTAACAACTCAGTGATTAAATCGTCAAACACTGTAAAATGTTTAATTAAAGAAATATCACCTTGTAATTTCAATAACAACAATTTTTTACGAATAGACAATTGAGTAGCAAGACTTTTTCGTTCATAAATTTTATCTAAATTGTTTAATATTTCTTTCGCAGTCGTATCTTCTTTAGCAAAGCCAAGAAAAGAATCTGACAAGTATTCGATAATAACACTTTTAGCAATGTCCTCTGCTTTTCTCCATTCATCAGTCACTTTTTCAGGAACTGCATTTTTCACCACATTAATTACACCAAGTTCTTTTAATAAAGAAAAAAGTCTAAATTTCCATACACTATACTTTTCCCCATCAAATGGTTTAATGTTTCTTTTCACTTTCAGGTTCTCCATTTTTATTCACAAAATGTCACTTATCACTTAAACAATGTTCATGACTAATTTGTTCAATTAAAATAAAACGTAATCTGGGCCCATAACCTATAAGGTTGGATGGGTCATTTAATTAAAAGACACCGAAATATAATTTAAAAAGAAAAGCATTCTTTATTTAATCTGCACTTGGAAGATGCATTGATTTTAGATCTTTACTCTAATGAGGCTTTGCGAAGACTGACTCGTAGTCAAAAGGACCTATTACATCATACACATATGAGCTTATTCGGAATTTCTTTGTGCCTACTTTTGTTTATAATATAAAGATAAGTGGCCGCCGGTCCGACGCCTTTAAACCTAAACTGGAACTTACTAAGAACTAATAAACTAAATAAAAGATAATTTTTGATTAACATTATATTCTAAGAAACCAACATTTTCTGAAAATTTCAGCTTTTCCAGGTTTTGTGTCGACAATCTATAAATTAGATAATTTTAAATTATTTATCTTAAATGCTTTTCAATGTAAATATTTTGAAATATATTTTATATATTTACCAATTTATTTACTACAAGAAATTTTAGAATAATTCGAATGTAAATAATTTCTAAAAAAAATATAAATATATATGTAATTTGGGAATTTTAAAAGCCGTAATAAGTGATAAAAAATGTCGAGAATTTTTATAAAGCTAAATTTTATAAACTTAAGTTATAGAGATAAAGATTTCTAAAAAAAAAGTTAAATTACTAATTATTTAACCTTTTGTTAAAAAGCCGCCTTCTGGAACAAAACGAGTATTCTTTTTTGAAGCTTATTTCTTCATCTCCAACCTTTTTTAGAAATCTAATACATAATAAAATTATTATTTACAGACAATACATTTTTTCTTCAATTATTAGAAGAAAAGTTCCAAAACTCATTTCTAAAATATTTTAAGGTTAGGAATGATTATGAATATAATTTCGATCTTTCAGGACTTGCAACAAAAACAAAACAGACTAAATACAAAATTTTCCCTCAAATCAAAGAGCTCCTGAAAACTCACAACAAAAATACAAACAGAACATTTAACAAATACACAAGAAGAAAAAACAAAACAAATATGACAATTATTTTATGAAAATTGTATCTAAATTGTTTTTATTGAGTTTTATGGAATTATTTGTATTAAAATGCCATTTTTATTCGTTTATTAACAAACTTTCGCATGGCAAAAGACAAAATAAACCCAAAAATCAAGTTTTTGAGTAAATAGAACAGCAATGAAAAATGGAGTTTTCAAATCATTCCCAAAAAATCCAGTAAAAATATGATATATTTACCTTTTTCTTGCATTGTAAGTTTGTGTTTCTACTGTTTTGCTTCTTGAATTATATTCAGAAAATTTGACTCTTAATTTGGAACTTTATTGGAAAGTTGATTTTACTGGAAGAGAGATTAAAATTAACAAATTTTTACGCCTGGTTCTTGTGAAAAGGAAGCAGAAAATCTAGGAAATAGATAAAAATAATAAATTTGGCGGCAAAAGTCCAACAGCGTCGTAAGTAGCTCATTTTGCGCCCGGGGCAAATTATATATTTTACGCGCCCTTTTCTGTCCCTTTTATAGAAAGAATTTAACGTTTTGGAGATATTAACACATTCTTTGAAATATATTTATAACATCTTGGAATAAAATTGAATTTAATAATATATATTTAAGTGTATATAATTTCACGAACAGCGAGGGCCCGTCGATCACATCGTACGTCTTTGGGCAAATTGAACCAACAAAAAATTCAGGGGCGTATTAATAATTCAAAAAACCCGTAAACTTCATTATTTAAATTAAAAAAAACATTTATTTATTATTATTATTATTTAAAATAAAATAAATATTACATTATTATACAAACAGTAAAAAATCGGTTTTTTAGTAAATTTAAAATTCGAGTATTTAAAAAAATCTCTAAACTTTGAAAATTTAAGGATGAATAGAAAATCGGAAATCAATACTTTTGTATTATTTTAAGTCAAAAGAAATTTATTCATTAAACGTTTTCATGAAAGGGGAAATAATTTTATTTTCAACATTTTGATTGTTTAAAATTTGTTTTTGAATAGAAATTATAATTTTCTTTTTATTGGAAACGATTTAGATAAACTTAACCTACAATTTGACAATATTTTACAATAAACAGAAAATTTTATCTTTAAATGCAATTTTAAATTAATTTTTTTAAAAAACATTTTTATTAAACGCCATCTTAAAATAATCAAAATGTCAAAAATAAAATTGTACCAAAACGCATTTAAAACTCAGACGGTTCTTTAAAATTAAAAATAAATAAGATGGATTACATTTTTTCGGTTGTTTGTCCGATTCGTTCTTAAATTATCTCTGAAAATAACCATAAATTTATTAAGTAATTAAAAAAAAAAAAAAAAAAAATGTAGGTAAATTAGGAATTTTTCATGCCAGTGGTCGATAAGTTTTTTAATTAAAACATGTAGATAACATAGGAATCTTTTATTCCTAAAGTCAGTACTAAATTAATAACTTAAAAAACCAATTAAAACTGAAAAATAGTTTTTTTTTACATTTATTGACAAAACCTTACATCACTAAAAACATTTTTAATAAAATGCATTACTGTTTACGTCTATAAAATATAACAGATTATATTTTTCTATTATAAATATAATCACAGATAACATTTAGGAAAAAAATATAGTATAATATATATTATATAATGATGAGGAATAATCATCGAATTTTATGAATTAAGTATAAATCACTATTAACTATCAAAAACGAAAAGATTGTAATTTAATATAAAATTACCAGGTCGTTTTTTTTTATTTTTAAAGAGATTCTTTCATTATTAAGAAAATATTTCCCACCTAAAGAGAAAAATAAATTCTTTGACATTTTGAACAAAGAACCTCGTATTTTTTAAAAAGATGAAAATGAAAATAAAATGGATATATTTCTCTTAAAATATAAATAATATAAAACTGGCAACTGCACAGTTTTTTAAACGAAGAACATCGGATTATTCGCAAAATCCTCTTTTATTGTTAATTTAACTTTTTGTTCGTGTTCCAAATTGTTAACATCGATCGGCACACTGAAAAATAATTTTCTTTTATTAATCGCAGAAAAAAATCGGCTTTAGTTTGTAAAAATAAAATAAAAATTGCAATTTTCTGCTAAATTTAAACAAAAAAATGATGAAAATTTGAATAAAAAAATCCAATGTTTATATTAAACTTACTCTTGTGTTAAAGCTCTTGCCCTGAATGCAGCGAGATGCGCATAATAAGTTGGAGTTGGATAACTCACAGATCGAGTACATCGGGAAAACATGTGACAGAGATAATAAGTCAATTTTTCAATTTCGTCCTCTGTCATGTTATTGTCATCCCACAAGCATCTGTACTTTGTGGGTCGAGCAGTTCCCTGAAAGAAAAAATAAAAAAGTACGTTAAAAAAATGTAATAATTGAAAAATTTGACAAAAATAAATAAATTTTTTAAAAATAAAATAGTTTTAAAAATCAGTAAAGGCAGAAAACTAAGAAACATGTTAATCAATTTATAAAATATGAAACAGTTTAAGAAAGATTGATAAAATTGCTTTTTTAAAATCAGAATAACTACGTGATAAATAATAAAAAATTTTAAAACAAAAAATTGAAACTACAAAGGAGAGGAGAAAATGATTTTTAAAAAGTTAAAATATTTGCGGATATGTTTTTTTAAATTAAGAAAATAAATAAGGTAATCAGTAAAAAATGGCGAAATGTTACTAAAGAAAAAAAAAGTTTAAAAACTTGTTTTGAAAACTAAGCAAAAAACAATAATTTTGTTTAAATGAAGAATTAAATACAACCAATTAATTTGAGAAAATTTTGAGAAAAAAAAAAACAAATATTTTTAAGAAATGGAGAAATTATTATCAAATGAGAAAAATCATTATGAGATCAAATTTACATAAAATTAAATAAAAGTAGAAAAGTCTTTAAAAACTATAAAAATAAATAGGTTACAAATGACAAAAAATCTCGAATAAAAATTTCAAAAAATTATAAAAACTATATTTCACATCTTTCAAATTACAATAATAAATAAAATTAATCATTGAAAAAGTAAAAAAAAAATTCTAAATACTGTAAAAATAAAACTGTATAAAATTAACTGAAGAATTTTTGTAAAAAGAATAAAATTAAAAAAAATCATAAACATAAAAAAGTATTATTAAACGCATAAAAAGAAGAAAATGTTTTAAAAAGTTATGAAAAAGAAGATGAAAAAGAAACAATTACAAGAGAAATTAAATATTTCAAGAAAGTGATGTATTAGTAAATAAATCTACACTTTTTACTATAATTTTCAACAGTTTTAAATTTACTTTAATTATTCTTTAATTTTTTTAATTATTTTGTTCTGTTGTCGATTAATCCCGAACGTTTTCAAGTTTCTTTTTCAATTGTCAATTATTTTGCGCATTTCTTAATTATTTTTTTGAATATTTCATTATTCTCGTCATTCTGTAATATTTCTTTCAATTATCAATTATTTTCTAAAATCAATTCCATTCTACATTTTTCAATTATTTAATTTAATATTCCAAAAATCTTGCCCTTTTTCAATTATCAACTATTTTTTCAAATTACAATTTATTTTTAAATTTTTTATTATTTTCTTTAAATTTCAATTCCATTTTTCAATTTTCAATTTTTTTTTTTAATATTCAAAAATTCTCGTCTTTTTCAATTATTTTCTACTATATTAAATAACTTTTGGCTTTTGTAAATTTTCAATTATATTCTTTGAATTTCATTTCCATTCTTCAATTTTTTCTTTAATTTCGCTAATATTCTCGTTATTTTTCAATTATTTTTTTCATTTATTAATAATTAATTATTATTAACTATAATAATTTTTTAAATTTTTAGTTTTTTTCTACAATCTTTTTAAAATGTTTAATTATTTTCGTCATTTTGTACTTTTTCTTTTAATTATCAATTATTTTCCTAAAATTCCCATTTAATTATTAAATTTCCAATTTTTTCAATCTTAAATTATTCTTCTCAATTTCAAATTATTTTCTTAAACTTTTAATTTTTTTTTTTTCGATTTTCACTATTTCAATTATTTTTATCAATCATAAAAATTTTATTATAAAGTTCAAATCAATTGATCAATTCAACAACTATTTTTTTCAACTCTAAATTATTTTCCGAAAATTTTAATGCCATTTTTAAATTTTCAATTATATTCCTTAATATTAAAAAATTCTCGCCTTTTGCCAATTATTTTTCTCGATTATCAATAAGATTCGTTAATTTCTAATTATTTTCTTCAATTCGCAATTGTTATCAAATTTCAATTCCATTTTTCATTTTTTCATTATTTTTTTCTATAAGTATTCAATAACTCGACTTTTTATAATTTAAATTTCAATCTTTAATTTTCAATTATTTTCTTCAATTTTGAAATGTTATTGCCATTTTAATTATTATTTTTCCCAATTTTTAACACAAAACAAAATTTTTTAAAGATTCTCTCAAATTAAATTTGCAATCAACAATCTTCAATTATATTTGACATTTTCTAGTAAATTTCCTCAATAAATTTTCAATTTTTTTCTTCCATTTTGTTTTCAATTTCATTTTTTTGTCATTACTTAATTACCTTCTTTTTAAAATTATTTTCTTCAATTTTCAGTTATTTTAGTCATAGTCAAATTGTTTTCTTCAAATTTCAATTCTTTTCTTTAAATTTCAATTACAATTTTTGATTTTTATTTTTGCCCTAAATTTCATCAGGAATTTTGGTTCCTTCTTTAAAAAACTATTGTCTTCAATTTCAATTATTTTTCTCATTTTCGCATATTTTATCTTATAGTCTTTGATTTTCAATTATTTTTCCAGGAATATCATCAATTTTTAATTTTAATCCTTTAAATTCAATTGTTCTTGTCATTTTTTAAGCACTTTTTTCAAATTTTAATTTTTTAAAAGTATATTTAAATGCAATTTCTTTGGTTTTTAATTATTTTTTTTATTTCTCATATTTTTGTTTACTTTAAATCTGTTTTGTCTACAATTTCAATTAATTTTTCTATTTTTAAATGAGTTTCTTCAATTATTTTCTACAAATTAAACTCGTAACATATATTTTTTAATTATATTGATCATTTTATATTGAATTTCATCAAATAAAAATTTGTTTTTCAAATTTTTATTTTAGAATAGTTTTCCTTAATTTTCAATTTTTTTTTTAAAGATTTTTTTAATTTTTCAGTATTTTATTTGAAATTTTAGTTCTTATTAATCTTATATTCGTAGTATTTTATATTTTCTAACACTTGAAAATTTCTTTCAATTTTTCATTAATTTCATAAATATTTTTCTTAATTTTTCAAAAGTATCTTTCATTTTCTTAAGTAGCCTAAAAACTTAATTTATTTTTGTCGCTTTTTAGTTAATTTCTTCAATTTGTAAGATATTTCTTTAAATTTAAATTATTATTTCCATTTTAATTATTTTTCTCATTTTTAAATTTAAAAAAGCTGTTTTTAAAGATTTTCTTTCATTATTTGTTATTTTCTTAAATTTAACTTGTAATCAATAATTTTTTATTTTATTTGTTATTTTAAAATTAATTTCTTCAATACTTTTTTTTAATTCTCTTTTGAATTTTTTTTTTCTATTTAATTCCTTTGTCATTACTTAATTACCTTTTTTTAAAATTATTTTCTTCAATTTTCAGTTAGTTTGTCATAATCAAATTTTTTCCTTGAAATTTCAATTATTTTCTTCAAATTTCAATTACAATTTTTGATTTTTAATCTTGTCTTTAATTTCTTCCGGAATTTTGGTTCGTTTTTTAAATTTAAAGTATTGTCTTCAAGTTCAATCATTTTTCTTATTTTTAAATTAATTTTTCCAAATTTCGTCTATTTCTCATCTGTTAATTATTATTTCCGTTTATTTTAACTTATAATCTTTAATTTTCAATTATTGTTTACGAAATTTCTTTAATTTTTAATTTAGATTCTTGTTATTTTAAAATTAATTTTTTTGTTTCTCAATTATTTTCTTTAATTTTTACTTTTATTTTCTTCAATTTAAAAATTGTTACCTTGAATTTCAACTATAGGATCGATTAAAATTATATTTGATTTTTTTGCAGATATTTTCTTCAATTTTTCAATTATTCTCGTCATTTTTCAATTATTTCTTTTTATTATTAATTATTTTTCGCAAATATAAATTATTTCCTACAATTTTTTCAATTCTTAATTAGTCTCTTAAAAGTTTATAATTATTGATTGAGTTTTCAATTATATTTTTTTTTGTTTGTCTAATTAATCTAGCTATTTTTCGAATTTTGTTTTCAATTGTTAATTATTTTCGCCTTTGTAATTAAGGCTTATTACCTTTGTAATTTTTTTTCCAATTATCAATTTTTTTCAATTTGCAGTTTAATTCTTAAATTTAGAATTTATTTCTTCAATTTTTGATTATTTTATTTCAATTTTCAATTTTTCCTTCTATTTTTTATTATTTTCTAAATATTTTAATTATGTTGTCTAATTTCAATTATTTTTTTGAATATTCCTATAATTTTCTTAATTGTTCAAATTTTTTGTTTATATTGAATATTTATTGTTTAATTTTTTAGTTTACTTTTTACAATTGTGTATTTATCTAGCAATTTTTGAATTTTATTTTCAATTTCGTTATTTTTCATATATTTTTTTTCCATTTTGCAATTATTCTCGTAATTTTCATTATTTGTATTTCCAAAAATATATAGTTTTAAATGACCAACAACAATGTAAAATTTCTCATTCATATTGCTGGTAATTAATATTTTACTACACGTAATAATTGCAATTTTCGATTCATTTAAACTTGTAAGTTTGAAAAAAATTAAGTTTGAGTTAATTGACGTTTGGGATTTATATAAATAATAATGGCTTGAAATTATTAAAGTTTAATATAGTTTTCGACTTTCTTTCTATCAAAAGTTTTTAGATTTAATTCCGATCATTTGTAATTCAATTTTTCATATTATTATTAAATAATACAAGATTGAAATTAAAGTTTTTTTTAGGATTTATCCACCTTCCCAGAGTTTCTTAAAAATCTTAAAAATTTGCAAATCGTCTTGAATCGCCCCTGATTACTTTCTGTTTTTTTTTTTTTTTTTAAGGTAAAACAAACGGAAAAAATTGTCATTTTTACCTGAATACTCGCGTGAGAAACGAGATAAAAATCAATGTGAGACGGATGAGTGATTTCCGAATCGACTATTGTGCCTGCCTGGACGTTTCCGTTTCTGTCATCACTGTTTCGAGAATCGGCTGGGAAAAGTCGAATGTGATGACGTTTTTGAACGACAAAGAAAGAAATCGGTGGTTTGTAATTCGCATTCAATTTTGAGCACGCATTTCTTATGGCCTGAAGTTCGTAATGCATAACTTGCGGAAACTGTCCTTCGCTTACACCGTCCCTGAAAACAGAAAAATTATATTTTAATTGAAAAAATGTCAGAAAAAACAAAAATAAGGAAATAACTAAAAAAATTGACAACAAGTAACAGGCAATCTTTTTAAAAATTATAAAATGAGTAACTAGTTTTTAAAAAGAAGTATAAAAAAAAGTTATGAAAAGTTATAGAAATATTAGAAAGTCTACGTAAAAATTAAAAAATCTACAGATAAAATAAGAAAATGAAAGAAAAAGATAAAAAGTTTGAAAAATTAAATTCTAAAATTCTAAAAAAAATTCTTCTAAAGAGAAAATATTTACAGAAAAATGCTTAAAAATAAGAAAATCATTGCAGAAAAAAGATAAAACAAAATTACATGGAATAAACTTTTTTTTTTTTGAAAACAAGAACTTTAGAGAAAATCTTTAGAAAAATGTGTTAAACTAAAAAAATATGTAAAGTGTAAAAAATAAATAGAAAATACTCGATATATTTAAAAAAAAAAAAAAAGAAATTGTAAGAAAAAAGGAATTAAATAGTTTCAAAAAAAGTGAAAGAAAGAACTCTAAAAACTAAAAAAATTAGGATAAAATTAAAACATTTCACAAGGTTAAATATTATAAAGAAATTATTGAAAGAATTTTTTAAAAAACGACAAAAAAGGAGGAAATTAGAAAGAATATAACATCAGCTTTGAAAAAACGAAAACATTAAAAAAAAATGTGTAAATCAAATTAAGGACGTTCTTTTCATTGACATAACCTCAAACTAAATAATGTCTGTTGCTGTATCAAATAAAACTATTATTAAAATTAATTTCATCAAATTCTGAAACATCAAATTTAACATTTTTTAGAAAAATTAGATTAAATAATAATTATTTAACATTTTATGTCTTTTATTTAAATTTAAAAAAAAATTATTTAATTGAAGCGCCTGCAATTTTCACCCAATTCTGACAACAAATTTTATCTCAACCTAATTTATTCTAAAAAAATGTACAACTGATCTTTCAAAATTTGGTGAAATTAATTTAAATAATATTTTTATTTCAGGTGAAAAAACGACTTTCTAGTTTGAGGTTATGTAAATAGAGAGAACCTCCTTAAATTAAAGACATAATTATGTTCAACTCTTTTTTTTAAATATACCAAACATGTGATTTTTAAAAAATAAAATGTTTACTATGAAACTGGTTTTAAATCAACTCCAAAGCTCTCAGAAACTGACCTGTAGAAAATAATCCGCCTGGGTACTTGATTAGTTTTTTCTCTGAAAGTTTTCAGCTGAATTATCATTATCTCTTCTAAATTTTGAATGATTTCAACACGTGGAGGTTGAAGTCTTATTTCAATGTTGTACTTAAAGGCCCTTGGATCATGGCTGGCAGCCACCTAAAAAATACAAAAAATTCAATTAAATATGAGCCGAAAAAAAGAATTTACTTTTGATAAATTATTTTTATTCTTACCGCAGCAATTGAGGGGATATCAGTAGCATCGGGCGATGGATGTGTTACGTCCGCACCAACTATCATGCAGGGCTCGGTCAAGCATTTCGGTCTACATTTTTAAAAATTAAAAAATAAAGAATTATTTTCACAAAAATTGTAAGTACTTTAATCAGGGTTTCCAAAAAACATGATTTAAAAATTCCATGACTTTTCTAGGTTTTCCAGACCAATTTCACAAAAATTCAAGGTCTAAATATAAAATTATTTTAATAACTTTTTTGGTATTTGCAACGAAACAAAATATAAAATATTCAAATTAAATGAATAATAAAATATGAATCAGGGTATCGAGTGACTTTTGAAGAAAAATAAAGGCATTTTAAAATGGTTTCAAGGTTAAAAATAATTTTTTTTAAGTTTACTTTTGATGGAATATTTTTAATTTTGAGATAGATGTTGATCAACAATTTCGTACTAAAAACACAAAAAGAAATAATATATTCATATTATTTTTCATCAAATTCCATGACCAAATACAAAATAAGTAGCAACATTAACAAGCGCCCAAGGGCCTGAGAAATTTTGCATTAATGTTAGTCATTTAAAAATATAAATTTTTGCAAATGCGATAAATAATGAAAATTACGAGAATAATTGCAAAATTGAAGAAAATATCTGAAAAATGAAAAAAAGAATTGACAATTAAAAACAAAATTCGATAAATGATTAGATCAATAGGCAACTGAAAGAAGTAATTGAAAAAATTAAACGAGTAATATTAAATTAAGAAATTCAGAAACTAGAAAAAATTAAGAAAATTATAGAAATAATTGTTGTAAATAATTAAAAATTGAACAACGAGATTGAAAATCGAAAAAAATTGAAGAATGAAATTGAATTTTAAAGAATATAATTATAAATTGAAAAAAGTAATTAAAAAAGCTGAGAATTATGGAATATAGAAGAAAATAATTAAATACTGAAGAATGGAATTGAAATTTTCAGAAAATAATAAACAAATGAAGAAATAAATTGAAAATTTAAGAATTAAATTCAAATTTGAGAAAATAATTGATAATTAAAAAAAGGTGAGAATTATTGAATATTGAATAAAATAATTGAAAATTAAAGACTGAAATTTCAAATTGAAAATAATAATTGAAAGGTGAAAAAACAATTAAAACTTGAAGAATTAAATTAAAGATTAAGGAATCAAATTAAAATTTTAGAAAAATAATTGACTAATAAAAAAAAATTAGATAACTGTCGAGAATAATCGACAACAGAAAAAATAATTTTCAAAATTAATGAATAATTATAAGTTTTAGGAAAAATAATTAAACATTCAAAAATTTGTAGAAAATAATTGAAAATTGAGGAAAAAAATTATTAATTGAAAGATATAATTGAAAATCGAGCAGATAAAATAAAAAATTTAAGAAAATATTTGAAAAATGACGAAAATAGTAGAAAATTGAAAACAAAATTCTAAAAAAGACTAGATTAATAGACAACAAAACAAAAAAAAAACAAACAAAAAATTGTAGGAAATAATGATAAATTGTAGAAAATAATTAATAATTGGCAGAAATAATTGAGAAATGCAGAGAATAATAATTGGAGAAAAAATTAAAAATTGGAGAAATAAATTGAAGATTAAAGAATTAAATTTAAATTGTAAGAAAATAATTGATAATTAAAAGAAAAATTACTAAATGACTAAAATAATTGAATATTTAAAAAAATCTTGACAATTGAAAAAAAAAGTAAAAAAAGTTCAAAAAATGGAGAGATTAATCGACAATAGAACAAAATTATTGAAAAAATTATAGAATAATTACAAAATTGAAGAAGAATATTAAGTTGTTAATTAAAAAATTGAAGAAAATTATAGAAAAATTTTACATAATAAATGAAAATTGAAGAAGATAATTAAAAAATTGTATTTGAAATTCAAAAAAAAAAAAAAAAATCATTGATAATTGGAAAAAGACGAGAATTATTGAATATTATAATTGAAAATTGAAGAAAATAATTGAAAATTAAAGACTGCGATTTCAAATTGAAAATAATAATTGAGAAGTGAAGAAATAATTAAAACTTGAAGAATTAAAATTGAAAATTAAGGAATTAAATTAAAATTTTAGAAAAATAATTGACAAATAAAAAAAAAATTAGAATACTGTCGAGAATAATCGACAACAGAAAAAATAATTTTCAAAATTAATGAATAATTATAAATTTTAAGAAAAATAATTATACATTCAAAAATTTGTAGAAAATAATTGAAAATTGCGGAAAAATTAATAATTGAAAATCGTGCAAAATAAATAAAAAATTTAAGAAAATATTAGAAAAATAACGAAAATAATAGACTATTGAAAACAAAATTCTAAAAAAGACTAGATTAATAGACATAAAAACAAAAAAATTGAAAAAATTATAGGAAATAATGAGAAATTGTAGAAAATAATTAATAATTAAATAATAATAATCTCCGTAAACACCTGAAGTTAGTTAGTATATATTTATATTTATTCATCTTTTTCTGCCCACGTTTTAAAGTCTGAAATGAAGTTAGTTAGTATTAAAATGTATTCATCTTTTTCTGCCCACGTTTTAAAAACTGAAGTGAAGTTATTATGGTTTTTGAAGAAGTTTAAAATATATACACATGCAATTAATTTTTTAAATTTTCAGTTATTATCTCAAATTTAGATTATTGTCATCAATTTCCCATTATATAACGATTTTTTAATTATTTTCTTTTGCTTAAAAATAAATTCTGCAATTTTTCTTGATTTTCATCAATTTATAATTATAATCATTATTTTGTCATTACTTTTAAAAATTTCAATTATTTATCCAATATTGCAATTATTTTCATCAATTTTCGTTATTTCTGCGATTTTTTAATTATTCTCTTTAATTCAAAATTTTTAAGTAATTTTGTAATTATTATTTTTTTTAAACATATGTTCTATTTTTCAGTTATTTCTCTCAAATATTATTAAATGTTTTTAAGTTTTTATATTATTTAAATTATTTTCATCATAATTCAATTTTCTTTCTCAATCTTAAATTATTTTCAGCATATTTCAATTATTTTTTTCAATTTTGAATTAATTTGATCATTTTTCAATTATTTTTCTCGATTGTTAATTATTATTCTCATTTTCTAAAATTATATTCTAAGATTTTTAAGTATTTTTCTAAAAATTCAAATATTTTCTTCAATTTCTAATTATTTTCATTTGTTATCAGAATTTCAACTTTTTTTTTATTAATTATCGTAAATTTAAATTATTTTTAGCTTTCTTCCAGACTTTTCTTCAATTTTTAGTTTTTCTCATTTTATAAAATTAATTTCAAAATTTTTTTAAAGTATTTTTCTCAAATTTCTATTATTTTCTTCAATTTTTAAGTATTTTTATTTGTTTTCATAATTTCAAATTTTTTTTATTAATTATCGTAAATTTAAATTACTTTTAGCTTATTTCTTCAAATATTTTCTCCATTTTTTAGTTATTTTCTTTTTTTCTTAATTGATTTCTAAGATCTTTATGTATTTTTTCAAATTTTAATCATTTTTTCTTTATTTAAAAAAAATTCTGTAGTTTTTTCAATTATCACACTTAAATGTCATTTATTTTTTACAACTTATCATTGTTTGTATCATATTTTAATTATTTTCGTCAAGTTTTGAAATTTAAAAACATTTTTTAATTATTTTCCAAAATTTATTTCCTTTAATTTTCAATTCTTTACATTTGTTTCATGATTTCAAAAATTGTTAACTATTTATCTGACTTTTCAATTATTTTATTATTTATAATATTTTTTATATTATTTTCTTCAATTTTCAATTTCCTTCGTTCTTTTTCTCGGTCTTTTTCATAATTGCCAAAAAGTTTTCACTTATTTCTCTTTAATTAAAACTTGTTCTGTACAATTTTAAATTATTTTTATCTTTTTTCATTTATTTTTTATAATTTTTAATTATTTTCTTTAATTTCAATGAAGTTCTAAAAGTTTTAAGTATTTTTCTCAAATTTTGTTTAACTTTCCTTTATTTAAAATATTTTATGTAATTTGTTTAATTATTTCCTTAAATTCTAATTTATCTATCTCAATTTTTAACCATGTTTTTTCAATTTTCAATTATTTTCTCTAATTTTTCATTATTCAATTTTGTTTTAATTTACTTTTAAGATTTTCAAGTATTTATCTCAAATTTTAATTATTTTCTTTATGTTTGAAACATTTCTATGATTGTTTAAATTACTTTCCCCAATTTTTAATCGATTTTTTTTTTCAATTAATTTGCAAAATTTGCAATTATTTTGTTTACTTTCAATTATTTTTTGCAATTTTTTTTAATTCTAAAATACTATAAATTTTGTCCTAAATAAATATTTTTTTTTTTTAAATAATTGATTTTTAAATATTATATTTAAAATATTTATTTCTTCGTATTAGATAAATATTATTTACCGATTTGTTATATTTTTTATTTTATTTTATAATCATTAAAATGTATGAAAAACTCATCGCGCGCTTGCGCGCGTTTTTTTTGCTAGTTGAAAGAAATAATTGGGAAATGCAGAGAATAATAATTGGAGAAAATATTAAAAATTGAAGGAATAAATTGAAGATTAAAGAATTAAATTTAAATTGTAAGAAAATAATTGATAATTATAAGAAAAATTACTAAATGACTAAAATAATTTAATATTTAAAAAAATTTTGACAATTGAAACAAAGTAAAAAAAAAGTTCGAAAAATAGCGAGATTAATCGACAATAGAACAAAATTATTGAAAAAATTCAAGAATAATTATAAAATTGAAGAAGAATATTAAGTTGTCAATTAAGAACTGAAGAAAATTATAGAAAAAATTTTAGATAATAAATGAAAATTGAAGATCATTGATAATTGAAAGAAAAATTACAAAATGACGAAAATAACTGAGAAATGATGAAAATAATTGCCAATGCTGAAAAAAATTCGAAAGCTGTCGAGAATAATCGACAACAGAACAAAATAATTAAAAAAATTAATGAATAATTATAAAATTTAAGGAGAATAATTTTATATTGAAAATCACTTTCTATTCATGATTTCAATCAATCAAGTTTCCCAGGAAATCAGTTGAAAATGACTAAATTGTCATTAATTTTTTACGGAGTGATAGATGAAAATAATTTTTTATAATTTTATAATTAAAAAAGTTATAATGGAAATTTAGCTAAGAAATAAAACTCACCTCATATCCTGTCGGAATGTGTGATTGATGCCATCAAGTTTTGCATTGACCTTCAGGAGAATATTGCTGATTGTAGCTTGATTCAATTTTTTAAAAACAGTGAAAGCTTTCAAGCACTGTGTTAAAACGCCGACAGTGAGTTCAGCAACTTGCTTTACTTTACCTGTGAAAAACGAAAACAATTACTATAAAATAGTTACAAGTAATTAGTTAGTAACTAATTATCTTCAAAAATATTCTCAATATTAAATATTTATTCTATTCTTGTTAACGGTAAATCAATTAAATTGTCAAACTTCATTTTATTGGTATACTTTTAAAGAACTTTTTTATGTACTTTTTAACGTAATTGGTATATCTTATTCTTTTTTTGAGCCTGAAAAAGCTTTTAGTCCCATTTAAGAATCCATTGAAAAAATTTAAAAATGTTCTAAAATAACAAAATGGCGGCCGTTTACTTTTCTTACAAAAAGGTTTATTTCTCTTAAATTTTAAATAAACGATAGTTCCGACTTTAAAACTTAAAATCTTTATAAATCTATATGAAAAAAAAAAACACTTTCAGCTAAACTAAAAAATACCTGTCATCTAAAATTCTTTAAAAAACACTTTGAATAGAAAATTGATTTTCAGTTCCGACCATGCCTAGCCTGTATGATTTCAAATGAATTTGGCCTAGATTATTATTTAAAACTTGAAACAAAAAGAATTTCTAATTTTAGCCATTTTTTAATAATTATTACAATTATTATTCTTCACTTTCAGATACTTACTATAAACATTAGGTGGTCGATCTGGAACAACGACAAAAACTAACTGCAGTTTTTTGTCTTTAGCAGATTGGAAAAAGTCAATGATTTGTTTCAAGCTTCTTGGGTCACTGCTTGGAGCTCTTAACTTTGGATATGGAGTAGAAGCACATCCAATATTCATATTCAATGCATTACCTATAAAAAAAAATTATTATTATTATTATTAAAGTCTAATATATATTTTTTTTCCAACGTAACTGGTTTAAAAACAGAGGAATTCTGTTTTTGTTTTTTTGTTTTTGTTTCTTCAGAACAAAAATTTACAATAAATAAATATAATTTGGATTAATATGTAATTTTTTTAATTAAATAAATGAATAAAATTATGGAAAATACCTTCTCTTCTTAACAAATTTTCCAGATTTCTAAGAGCGTCTTCTCTTGTTCGTTCATCCAGGCATAAAATAGTCCAGGAATTATCAGGCAAACTTTTTGGTTCGAAAAATCGTGACGCTCTCCAGACGCCTTTCGCGACTCGTACATTCTGATCGTAAATTAAAACCGGAGGATCAAGAACACGGGCGTTCACTTTTTCGAACTCACCTCCAATGGATAAACCAAATTCTTTTAAACATTGATTGTCATTGTGTCGGATTTTATTGAACTGAAAAATAAACATTTTTTTTAAAAAAATTACAACATTTATCCATTGTAACAAAAATAATTAAAATTTGAAAAAAATTGTAGTTTTGAGAAAACTAATTGAAAAATTGATTGAAAATCAAGAAATGAAAACAAAAATTGAGACAAAATCATTGAAATTTGAAGAAACTAATTGAAAAGTTTCAAAAATAATTGAAATTTGTAGAAAATAATTCAAAAATGACAAAAATAATTTAAGTATTAAGAAAATAATTGATAAACATCAAAAGTAATTTAAATTTGAAGAAAATAACTGAAATTACCAGAAAATAATTAAATTCATGAAAAAATAAAAGGAATAAAGAGAATGATTGAAATTTGAAAAAAAATGACTAAAAACTGGTGAAAAAAATTTAATAATTTATGACAATAAAAAAAAATTGAATAAAATAATTGAACTCTGTAGAAAATAATTCAAAAATGACAAAAAATAATTGAAATATGAAGAAAATAATTCATAAATATCAAAAGTAGTTGAAATTTGAAGAAAATAACTGAAATTACCAGAAAATAATTAAAATTAAAAAAAAGAATTTCAGATAAATTTCAATAAATAATTGAAAGCTGGTGTAGAAGAATAAATTCAGGACAATAATAAAAAGATTGAGGAAAGTGACAAGGAAAATAATTTCAAAATGTCAAAAATATTTGAATAATGACATGAATAATTGTAATTTGACAAAAATAATTGATAACAATGTAGTGTAAAAAATTAAAAAATTGAAGACAATACTTGAAAAATGGTCGATTCAATTGAGAAATCTTGAGGAAAATAATTGAAAATTGAAGAAAAGAATTAAAAGTTAAAGAAAATAATTGAAATTTAAAGAAATTAATTGAAGTTTGAAAAAAATAAAATAGCAAACAAAAATTTAAATATGAAGAAAGTAATTAAAGTTTCAAGAAAATGATTCCAATTTGTAGAAAATAATTAAAAAAGGTGTAAAAAATTAATAAATTCATGACAATAATGAAAAAAATGATTGAAATTTGAAGAAAATAATTGAAAACTGGTGTAAAAAATTAAAAAATTTATGTCATTAAAAAAAAATTAAATAAAATAATTGAAATTTATAGAAAATAATACTAAAATGGCAAAAATAATAAAAATATGAAGAAAATAATTGCAAATGACAAAAATACTTGAATAATGACAGAAGTTAATAAAATTAAAATAAAATAATTAAAGAATAACAAAAGTAAATTTAAACTTGAATAAAAGATTGAAGAACATAATTGAAATTTTAAGAAAATAATTGAAAAATGACAAAAATAAATGAAAACTTTTGTAATAAATTTAAATATTTATAATAATAATTTAAAGACTAAAGAAAATAATTCATATTTGAAAAAATTAAACACAAAATCGCAAAAATACTTGAAAATTGACAAAAATACTATAAAGTTGACAAAATTAAAAGATTTAACTTTTTCGAAATTGTTTAATTTGTATCTTATTAAAATTTAAATATTTAAAATTAATTGTCTCAATTTTTCAATTAATTTTATCAATACTCAATTCTTATTTTTATTATTTTTTATTTACCATTATCAATTTTAAATTATTATCTTCTCTCAGTTCACTTTTGCAAATTTCAATTATATTTTTCAAAACACATAACACTTGTTTTCCTCAATTTTTAATTATTTTCTTCAATTTTTAGGAAAGTCATTCAATCGTTTATTCAATCTTTCAATTAATTTTTTCAATTTTCAATTACTTTAGTCAATTTTGAATTGCCTTCTTTAATTTTAGATTTCTTTCTTAAATTTCATTAATATTCTTTAATTTCAAAACTTTTTATTTAAGTTTCAACAATATTTTAATTTTTTTTTTACTTCTTTCTTCGAGTTTCAATTATTTTCATCAATTTAAAAATATATTCCTAAATTTTTCCAATTATTTTCCAAAATTTTCAACTATGTTGTTTAATCTGTCAATTTATTTCTTCGATTTGCAATTATTTTTTTGTATTTTTAATAGACTGTTTAATTTTTCTAATTATTTACTTCAATTTTCAATTATTTTGGTCATTTTTAAATTATTTTCTTTATTTTTCAATTATTTTCAATCAATTTCCTAAATTTTAAATTACTTTTCGCGAAATTTTAAATATATCCTTTAATTGTATATTTTTCAGTTTTGATTCAATTTATCAAATCTCAGTTACATTAATTAATTTTTCAAATTAAATTGAATGCCTTGAGCATTCAAAAGCGATAAAAAATTTGGTCAGATAGTTTACTTTTTCGAAATTATTTAATTTTTATCCTTTCAAAATTTATTTAATTAATTAAAATAAAATTAAAATATTTTTGTCTTCTTTTGTTTTTGATTCTTTTAATGTATTTGTCTTTTTATTTTAGAATATTCTTTAATTTTCTTCTTTTTTTGCAAATTATTTAATATTATTTTACACTAGTTTTTTTTATAACAATCACTAAACTTTTTATTTCGTTATTTTCTTAAATTTCCTTATTTTTAAAAATAAATATGCTAATTTCTTAGTAAATTTATTCAACTTGTTTTCACATTTTGTCTTTTTTTTTGCAAACTTACTTCTTCTTTCATAAAATTTTTTGGTTTTCTTTACTTTTCTAAATTTATTGTTGGACTTGTTTTAAGTGTAATATTATAAAAATATTTTTGGTTTAATTTTCCTAAACTTTTTTATTTTTAAAGGATTTTTAAATTTCTTTTGTCGACTTTTTATTTATCTTTATACACGTTTTTTATTTCATTTTTTTTCTAATTTTTTAGTAGATTTTTACCGAATTTTTTTTATTTTTTTTACAGTTTGTTAGATAACGAAGAAAAACATTTCTCCAGTTATTTCATTTTCTTGTTGTTTCACAATTTTTTAAGTAGTTCCTTGCACTTTAATTAATTCCTTAATTTTTGTCCTAATTTTTCTATTTCTTAGAAACATTTTTCCTTCTTTTAAATTGTTTAATTTTTATCTTGTAATTTTGAATTTTTGAAAACATTTTAACATTGTTCTTCTATTTCATAAATTTTTTTTCCTTTAATTTCTTTTTAAATTCTGCAAAATTTTATTCATTCTTTTTTTCTTCAATTTGTAAAATAATTCTGTAATTTTTTTAATTTTAAGAAAATTTTCACTTTATTAATATCTTTTAACGTTTTTTTAATAATCTTCTCATTTATTTTTTATTTTAAAAAAATGTCCGTAAACAGTTTAATTTTTTGAAAAGAGTTTCCACTTTTTTATATATTTTTATGTCACTGTTTCATTCATCGCTAGTTTTTTTTTCTTTCTTTATTTCTTCAAATAAAGTCCATGACTTTTTTTATTTAAACGAATTTTCTTATTTTTTTTTTATAGACTGTTTTCTTATCTTTTTATATTGTTGTTTTTATAATTTATTATTCTTTCGTTGCTTTTATCTAATTTTCTTAATTTTGCGCACATATGAATTTCAGGATATTTTTTCGAAATCTTTTCATTTATTCGACATAATTTATTTAATTTTGATTAAAAATGTTTTATTTTTTTATTTTTTATTAAATGTTCTCAGTTTAAAAAACTTACCGATTCCATAATTTTGTTTTTCCGAGTTTCAGTATTAGTAGCAGCGTGTTTAATCATACCAGATGTTTGTGTTTCATTCATCTTTTTATTCGTCGCCTGTCCAGGTATAATTGTGCAGAGCTGAAATTAATAAGAAATTCTTTTATTATTTAATTTAATTTCTATAAATATGGAATATATATAGTTTTTAAAAATATATATTTGTTTTTAATTAAAAAATAAACGAAACAACTCACTTCAGCGGGAACATGAATATTTTTTTGAATTGGTCCAACATGAAGACAAGGAAGCTCCGGATACTTAATCTTGTAATTCTTTGCAATCTGGTAATATTGTTCGACAGTGACCCTGTTGTCGCCATGTTCAAAAACATCATCCCTCGCAGATTTAACCAAACCATTGATGGTGTAGGTGCGTTTAGATTCAACTTGTCCAGGTATCATGCACGTTACTTTTAATTTTTTCAGATACTTTTCTATATCATGTCGCTTATAATCAACGTCTCTTCTGGAAGGAATATCGTTCGTTTGACAAAGCTCGGCCATTAAATGAATAACTGGTTGAGATACTGGAAATCCCTTATGAGCAACTAGAAAAATAAAGAGAAAAAGTAAGTTAAAAATCAATAATTAGAAAAAAAAAATATAACTTTATACTTAAATTTAAAGTTTACACATTCCTATAATCTTATTAATAATAATAAAGTTTTATTATCACAAAATATTTTTAAAAAAAATGGTTTAAAAAATCAACAATAAATAGTAAATTTAAACAAAATACATAGTTGAAAAATGATAGGAATAATTGTTGCAAATAATTGCAAATTGAACAACTGGATTGAAAAACGATAAAAACACTTGAAATTGAAGAAAAAAAAATGAGGAAATAAATTGAAAATTTAAGAATTACATTAAAATTTGACAAAAATTGATAATTGAAAAAAATAAAAATAACGAAAATAATTGACAAGTGAAATAAAATTCTAAAAATGGCTAGATTATTACACAACTGAACAAAATAATTTTAAAAATCAAATTGAAGAAAATAATTAAGATTTGGTAAAAATAATAAAAAATTAAAGAAATAAATTGAAACAAAAAATTACAAAATGACAAACGTAATTGACAATTGAACACAAAATTCAAAAAATAGCTAGATTAATATACAACCGAATAAAATAATTTAAAAAATCAAAGAATAATTATCAAGTTTTAAAATAATAATTGAAAATTGAAAAAATTGTAGGAAATAATTGAAAATTGAAGAAAATAATTAATAATTGATGGAAATAGTTGGAAGATGACGAGAATAATTGAAAAATTTTGAAGAAAATATGTGAAAAATTACGATAATAATTGTCAATTGAAAACAAAATTCAAAATGACTAGATTAATAGACAACTGAAAAAAATAACTTAAAGAATGAAACAAGAAACATTAAATTTAAAGATAATAATTACAAATTGAAAAATTAAGAAAATTATAGGAATAATTGTTGAAAATTATTGCACATTTAAGAACTGGATTGAAAAAGGAAAAAAATAATTGAAATTGAAGAAAATAAATAAAAAATTGAGGAAATAAAGTGAAAATTTAAGAATTAAATTAAAATTTTAAAGAATAATTAATGAAACAAAAATTACAAAATGACGAAAATAATTGACAATTAAATTGAAATTAAAAATTGATGAAAAGAATTGAGAATTGAAGAAAATAATGAAAAATTTATGAAATTGCAAATTTAAGAATTTATTTAAAGTTTGAAAAAGTAATTGATAATTGAAAAAAAATTACAAAATGACGAAAATAATGGTCAATTTATATCAAAATTAAAAAAATAGGCTAGATTAATAAGCAACCGAGAAAAATAATTCAGAAATCAAAGAATAATTATAAAATTTTAAGATGATAATTGTAAATTGACGAAATAGTAGAAAATAATTGAAAATTGCGGAAAATAAATGATAATTAAAGAAAATAGTCGAAAAATGACGAAAAGAATTGTCAATTGAAAATAGATTTTGAAAAATGACTAGATTAATAGATAACTGAAAAAAATAATTGCAAATTGAAAAATTAAGAAAATTATAGGAATAATTGTTGAGAATAATTGCACATTTAACAAGTAACAATTGGATTAAAAAAAAATAATTAAAATTGAAAATAAGTGAAAATTAAGCAAAAAATTGAAGAATAGAATTGAAATTTAAAGAATATACTTAAAAATTGAAAAAAAAAGTAATTGACAAAAGCCGAGAATTAATTAATATAGAAGAAAAAAATTGAAAACTGAAAAATGGAAATAAAAATTGATGAATGGAATTAAAAATTAAAGGAATTTAATGATAATCGAAGAAAATAATAGAAAAATGAGATAATTTGTTAATATTAATGAAAATGATAGAAAATTGAAAAATGAAATTTAAATTTGAAGAGATTAACTGAGAATTGAAGAGAATAGTTTATAATTGAATTTAAAATTTAAAAAAATTTTAATGATTGAAAAAAAAAATTGAAAACATCGGAGAATTATTTAATATTAAGGAATTAATTTAAAATTGATAAAAATAATTAAAAATTAAAGAAAATATTTGAGAATTGAATAAAATATTGATAAATTGAAGAAGTAAATTGTAAATTAAAGAATTAAACGGAAACTTTAAGAAAATAATTGGTAAAAGAAAAATTACAATATGACGAAAATAATTATAAAAACTAATAAAAATAAAAGTAATTTACAATTGAAAAAAATTCGAAACATGATAAAAATAATCGCTTTTCGAAAAAGAAAAATTTGTTTTCAATTACTGAATTATCATAAAATTGAAAGAGAAAAATAATTAATTATTAATTAAAAGCTGATGAAAATTATAGAAAATAAATGAAAATTAAACAAATTACTTGGAAATTGGAAAATAGTATTGAAATTTTAAGAAAAAAATTCATAATTGAGAAAATGAGGAAATTATTGAATATTGAATAAAATAATTGAAAAACGAAGAATACAATTGAAAATTGATGATAGTAATTGTAAATTGAAGAAAATAATTAATAACTAAAGGAAATAGTTGAAAAATAACGAGAATAATTGAAAAAATGGAAAAAATATGTCTAAAATGACGAAAATAATTGTTAATTGAAAACAAAATTCGAAAAAATACCTAGATTAATAGACAACTGAATAGATTATTTGAAAAAATTAAACAGGAAATCTTAAATTTGAAGATAATAATTACAAATTGAAAAATTAAGAAAATTATAGGAATAATTTTTGGAAATAATTGCACATTTAAAAACTGGATTGAAATTCGAAAGAAATAATTAAAAATTGAAGAAATTAAAAATTAAAAAATGGAACTGAAATTTAAAAAAAATAGTTAAAAATTAAAAAAAAAAGTAATTGAAAAAACCGAGAATTAATGAATGTAGAAGAAAAGAATTGAAAACTGTAGAATGGAATTAAAGAAAATAATTAAATTTAAATTAAAGAAGTCTTATGATAATCGAAAAAAATAGTTAGAAAAATGGTGATAATTTTTTAATTTAAAAGGAAGTAATTGAAAATTGAAAAGTGGAATTTAAAAAAAAGGAAAATAACTGAGAATTAAAGAGAATATTTCTAGAATTAAAAAATTGAATTGAAAGTTTAAAATAATTATTATGAGTGAAAAAATTAATTGAGAAAATCCCAGAATTATTGAATATTGAGAAATTAATTGAAAATCGATATAAATAATTGAAATTTAAATAATATATTTAAGAATTGAAGAAAATAATTATAAATTGAAGAAATAAATTGGAAATTGAAGAATTGTATTAAAATTTTAAGAAAATAATCGATAATTGAGAAAATGCGAAAATTATTGAATATTGAATAAACTAATTGAAAAATTCAAATACTTTAGAAAATTGAAGAAAATAATTAAAAATTATAGAAAAAAAATTGAAGATTAAATAATTAAATTTAAATTTTAAGAAAATATTTAATGATTTAAAGAAAAATTAGAAAATGATTAAAATAATTAATTAAAGAAAATAATTGAGGAATGACAAAAATAACTGACGATCCAATGAAAAATTCGAAAACTTGTGAGAATAATTGACAACAGAACAAAATAAGTGAAAAAAATTAAAGAAAATAGAAAAAATTAAAGATTTATTTGTTAATGAAATTAAAATGATTTGAACTGATATTTATAAATTTAAATTTCAATCAATTCAAATGCATTTATCAAAAACTATCTGATTTAAAACCAAAAATATACTTCAAATTTCAGGAGTCAACAGGCAGAAAATAAAAAGAACTTGCGTATTATTATTATAGATTTGTAATATATAAAAAAAAATTGATTTTCGATCAAATTTCTCAGAACTTTTAGATCCACGAAGAAATTCTCGGTTTAGTAACAAATTTCTCGGTGAATTTTTTAATTAATAATATAATTATAATTTAATAATAATCAAGCAAATATGTGATAATTACCGTCAACATTCAGCAAAGGTTTCCAGCCAAGCACAGCTGATTGAAACAGTCCGACCCAAAGTTCAAGACCATCTCCAAGTTGAACAATCCGTCCACTTGGTTGAGTAAAAAAGGATCTTCCAACCTGGGGGCACAAGCTATTTTTTTAATTTTTCCGTAAAATAGAAATTAAGTCAACAAATGATTTTTATTGTTTAGAAATTAGAATAAATCCAAGATGTCTAGAGAATAATTATTTGATATTTCCCGACAAATTTCCGGATCGTTAAGAACAATTTTCCCGAATTTGTCAATTTAATGATTAATAATCATACAAACTATTAAGTTCTTTGAATAAAATATTAAGATTAGTTTTTAAAAAAAAACCTAGAAAATTAAACAAAAAAATGATTTAAAATTTTAAAAACGTCAGAAATACTGTGAAAAAAGAAACCAATCAACAAAAAAATTAAGAAATTACAGAAGAAAAAAAGTCTAAAAATAAAATTTCCTTAAAATAATAACAATTTTTTAAAAAATTTATACAAAATTTTAAAAATTATCTGAAAATTCCTGGATTGCTAGACACCCTGACAGAAAATAAAAGAAAATTGAAGAAAGAAGTAAAAGAAAAAAAATGGAAATATTGTTGAAATTTGAACGGAATTTTTTAAAATTGAATAATATAATTAAAACTAGCAAAGCGCGCGATTAGTTTTTCATACCTTTTAGAAATTATAAAATACAATAAAAAATATAACAAATCGGTAAATAATATTTATCTAATACGAAGAAATAAATATTTTAAATATAATATTTAAAAATCAATTAATATAAATAAAATAAATATTCATTTAGGAACAAATTTATAATATTTTAGAATTAAAAGAAGTTGCAAAAAATAATTGAAATTAAACAAAATTATTGCAAATTTTGCAAATTAATTGAAAAAAAAAAATGAAAACAATTAAAAATCGGGGAAAGTAATTTAAACAATCATAAAAATGTTTTAAACGTAAAGAAAATAATTTAAATTTGAGAAAAATACTCGAGAATCTTAAAAGTAAATTAAAACAAAATTGAATAATGAAAAATTAGAGAAAATAATTGAAAATTGAAAAAACATGGTTAAAAATTGAGATAAATAAATTAAAACTAAAAGAAATAATTAAAATTTAGGAAAATAATTAAACAAATTACATAAAATATTTTAAATAAAGGAAAGTTAAGCAAAATTTGAGAAAAATACTAAAGACTTTTAGAAGTTCATTGAAAAAAAAAAGAAAATAATTAAAAATTAGAGAAAATAAATGAAACCAGATAAACATAATTTAAAATTGAACAGAACAAATTTTAAATAAAGAGAAATAAGTAAAAAATTTTTGGCAATTATGAAAAAGAACGATAGTAATTGAAAATTGAAGAAAATAAAAAAAATAATGAAATAATTGAAAAGTCAGATAAATAGATAAAAATATTTTTAATTATGAAACAAATGTAAAGAATTGAAATTTGAAGGAAATAAATTTTGGAAAATAATTGAAAAATGTTTTTAAATTTTATAACTTGCCGAAAATAATTAAAATATGATTCATTTAAATTATTTAAAAAAATAAAAAAAAATAATTGAAATTTGAAAAAAATACATGAAGACCTTAGAATTCAATGAAAAAAAAAAAAGAAAATAATTAAAAATTGGAGAAAAGAATTGAAGAACTAAGCTAAAAGTAATTGGAATTTACGACAATTAATAAACAAATTTCGAAATTATGAAAACAAAGAAAAATAATTAAAAATTAAAGAAAACAATTGAAATTTTAGAAAAATTCTTAAAAATCTTAGAAAATAATTTTAGAAAATGAGAATAACTAAAAATTGGAGAAAAAACTGAAAGAATGCTAAAAATAATTGAAATTTACGATAATTAATAAAGTTTTTTAGAAATTATGAAAACAAAGAAAAATAATTAAAAATTAAAGAAAACAATTGAAATTTTAGAAAAATTCTTAAAAATCTTAGAAAATAATTTTAGAAAATGAGAATAACTAAAAATTGGAGAAAAGACTGGAAGAATGCTAAAAATAATTGAAGTTTACGATAATTAATAAAGTTTTTTGGAAATTATGAAAACAAAGAAAAATAATTAAAATTTAAAGAAAATAATAGAAATTTGAGAAAAATACTTAAAAAATTTTAGAAATTTATTTTATAAAATGAGGAAAACTAAAAATTGGAGAAAAGTCTAGAAGAAATCTAAAAATAATTGAAATTTATGATAATTAATAAAAAAAATTTGAAAATCTAACAAATGAAAATAATTAGAAATTGAAAAAAATGTTTAAATTTTCAGAAAAATACTTAAAAATCTTGGAAAATAATTTTAGAAAATGAGTATAATAATTAAAAATCAAAAAAAATAATTGAAAAATGATAGAATTAATTAAAAATTGACAAAAATAATTGAAATATGCTGAAAATAATTTAAGATTGAGAAAGAAAATTGAATAATGATGAAAATAATTTAAATAATATAAAAACTTAAAAACATTTAATAATATTTGAGAGAAATAACTGAAAAATAGAACATATGTTTAAAAAAAATAATAATTACAAAATTACTTAAAAATTTTGAATTAAAGAGAATAATTAAAAAATCGCAGAAATAATCGAAAATTGATGAAAATAATTGCAATATCGGATAAATAATTAAAAATTTTAAAAGTAATGCCAAAATAATGAATATAATTATAAATTGATGAAAATCAAGAAAAATTGCAGAATTTATTTTTAAGCAAAAGAAAATAATTAAAAAATCGTTATATAATGGAAAATTGATGACAATAATCTAAATTTGAGATAATAACTGAAAATTTAGGAAATTAATTGCATGTGTTTATGTATATTTTAAAGTTCTTCAAAAACCATAATAAATTTTTAAAGCATTTTTCGAAACTGTTTTTTTACACAAATGAAAATTAAAACCCAGTAAAACACGACACTAACGAAAAAGGTTCCCTTATTCTTTCAATTCAAATTTCAAAATATTTCCTGGTAAAGAGAGTAAAAATCAATAAAATAACAGGGAGTAAGACTAACTTCACTTCAGTTTTTAAAACATGGACAGAAAAAGATGAATAAATATTAATACTAATTAACTTCACTTCAGACTTTGAAACGTGGACAGAAAAAATGAATAAATATAAATACTGTAACTAACTTCAGGAGTTTACGGAGATTATTATTATTTAATAATAATAATAATAATTAATAATAATAATTGGAGAAATAAATCTAAAATTAAAGAATGCAATTCAAGATTGACTAAAGAGATTGATAATTAAAAAAAAAAAATAATCGGAAGACTGAATAATTTTACTAAAAATTGAGGAAAATAATTAAAATATGAAGAAAACAATTAGAAAGATGGAGGAACATAATTGAAAATTGAAGAAATCCATTGATATTTATGAAAACTAATTGAAAAAAATTAATAAATATAACTGGAAATTGAAAATCGAAGGAACAGTGAAAAAAAAATTTAAATATTGTTGAAATTTGAAAAAATGTTATAAAATTAAAGAATATAAATGAAATTTAAGAATTAAATCTAAATTTGAAGAATGTAATTCAACAATAACTAAAGTAATTGAGATTGAAGAAAATAATTGAAAGATTGGATAAAATTATTGAAAATTGAAGAAAATAATTAAAATTTTAAATTATTTTTTAATTTAAAATTGAGGAAAACGATTGAAAAAATCGATGAAAATAGAAGAAAATAATTGAAAAAAAAAATTAATAAATATAACTGGAAATTGAAGAAAGTAATTGAAAATCGATGAATTTCTAATTCCAAAAAAATATATAAAATATGAAAAGATTTATTGAAATGAATGTTAAAATTGAAGGCAAATGAAACTTTTCTAGAGAGAGAAATAGAAAAACAAAAAATTAAAGTTCTAATTATTTTACCGGTGTGACTTGTAAATTTTGATAAGGTGCTTGTCTCAAAATAATATCCAGTGCCGTGATGCTTATCAGATCTCTCTCTGATTCCGGAAGTCCTCTTCTCACGTTACATAACCACGACAAGTCAATATCGTTCACTTTGGTCATTGTAATTTTAAATGTTTTAATTCTGCCATCTTCATTGGGAACCTGAATTTCCTGTACGAACTGAAAAGAAAAAAAATTCACTGTTATAAAAATATTTATCCGATGAGTAAAATATTAAAAAATGATTAATTATCCCTGATATTTTTTTTTTAATCAAGATACCACGTTATAATATAGATTTTGAAAAAATGTTCATGAAACTCTAAAAAGAGAAAAAAAAAACTTAAAATTACGTCGATAAAGAAGATAATACACCGATAAAGTAGAAACAACGTCGGTAAAGCAGAAAAGTGTGAATAAGTAAATAATAAATAAATAAAAACGCTGTTTTAGTATAAAATACGTCGGTACAAGATTTTTGAGATAATTTTTCATTTTTTAATCTAGAATTCTTACATTTTCTCCAAACGGTAAATTCCCAGCGCTAAAAACATTCTTTCTCCCGTCAAAAGCAGGATATCTATTCGGAAAATGTTGTTGCTGCAATCTTTGGAATGCTGGTCGAATTAAATATCGAGGCGTGTCAGGATCAAATACAATATCGTAATGTACAACATCAGGGCGGAAATTCCTTCCAAAATTAATCTGCATCATATTAACGAAAACCTTAATAGGTCTGCCTTCTTTTCCTTCTCCTTTTCTCAGTGGAATTTGTGATATCAATGCTTTGGCGATAGAATCTGGTACGGAAGTTTTAACATCGGATTTAATTTTAATCGGAGAAGCCTGCAAGAAAGAATTATATTGATAATTTTCTACACGAGAGAAAGTAAAAAATGTAATTAAATAACTAAATACAGTGAAACACACATTTATCGGATTTGAAGAGAGCGGGAAAAATATCCGATATAGACTGTCGATTTGAGTAAATATTTATATCCTATTAATTATAATTAAAGATTAAAAAGTTTTATTATCACAAAGTATTACAATCTAAATTTTTGGACAATAATTTATCTTAAAAATATTTAAAAAGGTATTATAATTCCACTAGCAACATTAAATTTACAACAAACTTTGCATTGTTGTTGGTCATTTAAAACAATAAATTTTTGCAAATTCAAAAAATGATAATTACGAAATTAAAAAATACATCTGAAAAATGACGAAAATAATAGACAGTTGAAACAAAATTCGAAGAAAAAATGAAAAAGCATAATTGAAGCGTAATTTAAAAGATTAAACAATAAATGTTAATTTTAAATAAAATAGTTGAAAAATTATAGGAATTATTGTTGTAAATAACTGCAAATTGAACAACTGGATTGAAAGTCGAAAAAAATAATTGAACTTAAAGAAAATAGATAAAAAATTAAGAAAATAAAGTGAAAATTTAAGAATTAAATTAAAATTTGAAAAAAAAATTGATAATTGAAAAAAATCAAAATTACAAAAATAATTGCCAATTGAAAACAAAATTCAAAAAATGGCTAGTTTAATATACAATCGAACAAAATAATTTAAAAAATCAGAGAATTATCAAATTTCAAGATAATAATTGAAAATTGTAAAATCAATTGAAAATTCAGGAATTAAATGGAAATTTCAAGAAAATAATTGACAATTAAAAAAAAAGATTACAATATGACGAAAATTAAAAAAAAAATTAACAATGAAAAAAAGTCGAAAATTGAAGGAGAATAATAAATTGTCAATTGAAAACTGATGAAAATTATGCAAAAAACTGTAAAAAATAAATGAAAATTGAAGAAATCAATTGGTAATTGATGAATTGTATTGAAATTTCAAGAAAATAATTGATAATTGAGAAAATTCGAGAATGATTAAATATTGAATTGAAATTGAAAATTGATGAAAAGAATTGAGAATTGAAAAAAATAATGAAAAATTGATGAAATTGAAAATTTAAGAATTCATTTAAAATTTGAAAAAGTAATTGATAATTGAAAAAAATTACAAAATGACGAAAATAACTGTCAATTGATATCAAAATTCAAAATTAAAAAAAAATAGGCTAGATTAATACGCAAGCGAGAAAAATAATTAAGAAATCAAAGAATAATTATAAAATTTTAAGATGATAATTGTAAATTGAAAAAATTGTAGAAAATAATTAAAAATTGCGGAAAATAAATGATAATTGAAGGAAATAGTTGAAAAATGACGAAAAGAATTGTCAATTAAAAATAAACTTTAAAAAATGACTAGATTAATAGATAACTGAAAAAATAATTGCAAATTGAAAAATAAAAATGCTTGTTCGGAATAATTGAACATTTAACAACTGGATTAAAAATAAAAAAAAAAATTAAAATTGAAAAAATAAGTGAAAATTAAAGAAAGCAATTCAAAATTGAAGAATGTAATTGAAATTTAAAGAATATATTTAAAAATTGAAAAAAGCCGAAAATGAATTAATATAGAAGAAAACAATTGAAAACTCAAGAAATAAAAATTAAAGAATGGAATTAAAAATTTTAAAAAATACTTGAACAATTGTATTTAAAATTAAAGAAACTTAATGACTATTGATAAAAATAATAGAAAAAAGGCGATAATTTTTTATTATTTAAGAAAATAAATGAAAATTGAAAAGTGTAATTTAAATTTTTGAAGAAAATAACTGAGAATTTCAATGAATACTTCTAGAATTAAATAATTAAATTGGAATTTTAAAACAATTTTTATGAGTGAAAAAAAAAATGAAAAATTAAAGAAAATATTTGAGAAAATATAAAAGAAAAAAATTGAAAACTCAAGAATGAAAATAAAAATTAAAGCGTGAAATTAAAAATGTAAACAAATACTTGAACAATTGTATTTAAAATTAATGAAACTTAATGACAATTGATAAAAATAATAGAAAAAAAGGCAATAGTTTTTTTATAATAAAGAAAATCATTGAAAAGTGGAATTAAAATATGAAGAAAATAAAAGAGAATTAAAATGAATACTTCTAGAATTGAGTAATTGAATTGAAATTTAAAAAAAAAAATTATGAGTGATAATGAATGAAGATTGAAGAAATCAATTGGAAATTGAAGAATTGTACTGAAATTCCAAGAAAATAATTGAGAAAATGCGAGAATTATAGAATATTGAATAAAATAATTGAAAAACGAAGAATGCAATTGACAATTAATGATAATAATTAAGAAATGAACAAAATAATTAAAAATTAAAGAAAAACATTTAAAATTAAAGAACTAAATTGAAATTTTAAGAAAATAGTTGATAATTGAAAGAAAACTTACAAAATGACTAAAATAAGTAAATATTAAAGATAATTGAGAAATGAGGAAAATAATTGACAATTGAAAAAAAAATTTGAAAAGTGGAGAGAATAATCGACAACGGAATAAAATAATTTAAGAAAATTAAAGAATAATTATAATATTTAAAGAGAGTAATTGTGTACTGAAAATTGTTGAAAATTATAGAAAAAATGATAGATTTATCTATTAATGAAATGAAAATTACTTGAACTGATATTTAGGTATAAATTTTAATTTTAATAAATTAAAATGCATTTTTTAAAAACTATCTGATTTAAAATAAAAAATATCTATATTCCAAATTTCAGGAGTCAACAGTCACAAAATGAAAAGAATTTGCGGATTTTTATTATTATTATTATTATAGATTTTTGATATTAAAAAAATTGATTTTCGATAACATTTCTCAGAACTTTTAAATCCAAGAAGAAATTCTTGATTTAGTAACAAATTTCCCGATTTTCCCGGTAATTTTCTAGTTTTTCTCGTTCAAGTGACCACCCTGGGTTTTGTTTTAAAAAATTTAACGTTTGATTTTTATAAAGTCATTTGATATTTATTCTCAAAAGTTATTTTAATTAATAATTGATATTTTATTTATAAAAAATATTTTTTATTTATATATTTTATATTATATTATATATTTTATTCAAATAAAAAGTTACTTATAAATTATAAAATTCTAATCTAATCTTAAAATCACATACCTGCACTTTCTTATTTATTTTTTAATTGTTTAAACAATTTATTTATATTTATTGAATGAATTGTCAAAAACTGATTATAAATTTTATCTGAATTTTATACAAAAATTTCAAGATCCGATTTATATGGGAATAGTTTTAAGCTCATTCGATATAAGCGGGTATTTTAACATAGAAAACATCAAAAAATCCAAGGGACCAGAAAATTTATCCGATGTAAGCGGGAATCTGATAAATTTAGGTTTCACTGTATAATTAATTCCAATTTAATTAAAACCTATTGGAAGCTGACAAATTGATAAATATTAAAAGTTCCAACGGAAGGATTAATATAACAAATACGAAATCTGAATATGTACCGATTTGGGCGAAGGCTTATCCTGTATGGTCATCTTTCCCATTTCCTTGATTGGAGGTTTCTGAAAAATAGAATTAATATTTTCATTACCTTGACAGTTGTAATTTTAGGATTAATTGTGTTCTTGTAATTTTATTTATTAGTTTTTAAAGAAAAGTTTGATAATTAAATGATTTGTTAACTGATTGAAATTCGGTACGTACGGCTTGGGATTGTTGGGGCTTGGGTTGTTGCGGAGCTTGCTGAGGCTGAGGTTTTGATTCGGAAGGTCCTGAACTTTGTGGTTTTTGTCCCCAGGCTGCAGGTTTTTGTTGTTGTTCGGGGGCAGGTCTTTGCTGCTGTTGTTGCTGTTGTTGTGGAGGACCTCTTTGTTCCCATCGTTGTTGTTGACCATCATCTCTTCCCCTTCCTTCTCCACCTCTTCCTCTTCCTCCACCGCCTCTTCCTCTTTCAAATCCTCCACCTTCTCCTCTTCCTCTTCCTCCACCACCACCTTCTCCACCTCTTCCTCTTCCTCCACCAGCTCCACCACCTTCTCCGCCTCTTCCTCTTCCTCCACCACCTCCTTGCCCACCCCATCCTCCTCTACCTCCTCCTCCTTCTCTTCCTCCACCACCTTCTCCGCCTCTTCCTCTTCCTCCACCTCCTTCTATTTGTCCACCACCTCCTTCTCTTCCTCCTCCACCACCTCTTCCACCACCTCCTTGCCCACCCCATCCTCCTCTACCTCCTCCTCCTTCTCTTCCTCCACCACCTTCTCCTCCTCTTTGTCCACCCCATCCTCCTCTACCTCCTCCTCCTCCTCCTCCTCCTCCTCCTCCTCCTCCTTGTCCTGCAGAATCTGGTCTCTGACGTTGATCACCCGATTGATCTCTTCTTTCTCCTCTGCCTTGTCCAGCTCCTCCAAGAGACGGAAAACTTTCTAATAAAATAAAACATTTTTTCAGATTTTATGCAAAAGAGCCATCCATAAAGAACGGTCCACTTTTAGGGGAGAGGGCGGGGGAGTCCAAAAAATTCGAATAGTTGCAACAAGGAGAAGGGGAAGTACTTCAAATTTACAGGGTCTCTACTAATTTCGTCCTACTAAATTCCCGGTCATTTCACGGTTTTTCAGGGTGTCTACTAATTTCGTCCCACAAAATTCTCTGTCATTTCCCGGTTTTTCCCGGTTTTGGTTCCTATTTTTCCCAGTTTTTTCTCTTGTTAACTTAAAATTTATATTAAGTATAAATAGACCTACAAATGGTTACAAAAATTGAATAAAACAGTTGATAATTGAAGAAAATAATTGAAATTTAAAGAAAATAATTGAGAATTGAAGAATTAAATATTAAACTTTACAAAAAATAATAATTAAGAATTAAAAGAAACAATTAATATTGAAAAGAAATAATTAATAATGGAAAGAAATAATTGAACAATGACAAAGATATTTGACAATTAGAAACAAAATTTTAAAAAAAGTAAATATTAATCTACAATTGAACAATAATAAAAAAAAAAATGAACAATGGTAATTAAATTTAAAGAATCCTATAATTGAAAATTGGTCAACTAGATAGAAAATCAACAAAAAAAATAAATAAATAAATTAAAATTTATGTTAATAATTCAAAATTGAAGAAATAAATTGAAAATTAAATAATGAAATTGAAATCAGAAGAACACAGAATTATTGAATATTAAAAAAAATAAATAAAATTGAAATTCGAATACAATAATTGAGAATAAAAGAAAATTACTGAACAATTGGATTGAAAAAAGAAGAAAATAATTTATAATTAAAAAAAAAAAAATGAAAATAACAGGAATTATTTAATATTGAAGAAAACATTAAAAATTGAAGAATAGAATTGTTATTTAAAGAAATTAATTGAGAATTGAAAAAAATAATTGAACAATTGAACAATTAAATTGAAAATAAAAGAAAATTATTAAAAATTGAAGGTTTTAAAACATGAAATGAATAACTGATAATTGAAAAAAAAATAATTAAAAAAAGTCGAGATTATTGAATATTGAAACAAACAATTGAAAATTGAACAAAATAATTAAAAATTAAAGAAAATAATTGAAAATTGAAAAAAGTACTTAAAAATTAAATACAATATTTGAAAACAGCAGAAAAATTTAGAAATCGACGTAAATAATTGCGAATTGATGAAAATAATTTAAAAATTCTCAATTTAAATAAAAGTTGAAAGAAAATTATAATTTAAAAAAGCTGAGAATTGTTAAATATTGAAGAAAATTGAGAAGAAATTGAGAAACTGAAAGAAATATGAAAAAATAATTGGAAATTGAAGAAAATAATTGAAATTTCAGAAAAAAATTGGAATTTGAAGAAAATAATTGAGAATTTAAAAAAAATCATTGTAAAAAGCCTAGAGTTATTGAATATTAAAAAAAAATTGAAAATTAAAGAATGGAATTAAATGTCGAAAATTATAATTGAGAATTAAAGAAAATAATTTAAGAATTGAACAATGGGATTGAAAGTAGAAGAAAATAAGTGATAATTGAAGAAAAAAGAAATTAAACAACCCAGGATTTATAGAATTTGAAAAAAAAAAACAATAAAAAAATGAAGAATGTAATTGTAATTTGAAGAAATTAACTAAAAATTGTAGAAAATAATTTGAAATTGAAGAAAATGTGATTTTATGAAAATTGTTGAATAATAATTGATGAATTGAATTCAAGTTTCAAAAACATAATTGATAATTGAAAAAAATATTGAAAAAGCCGAGAATTATTGATTATAGAAGAAAATAATTGAAAAATGGAAGAGTTATTGAGATGTGAAATAAATAAATGATAATTGAAAAAAATAGTTGAAAAAAGTCGAGAATTATTGAATATTAAATTAAATAATTAAAAATTGAAGGAAATAGATGAGATCTGAAGAAAATAATTGAAAATTGAAGAAGTTAATTAGAAATTGATGAAAATAATTGAAAATTGAAGAAAATAATTGAGAAATGAAGAAATAATTTTAAATTAATGAAAATAATTCCAAATGGAAGAAAATAATTGAGAATTGTAGAAAATAATTGGAAATTAAATAAAATAATTGAAAATTGAAAAGAATTTATTATTCCAGAAAAAAAATTCCCGGTTTGACGGAAAATTCACGGTTAATTCCCGGTTTTTCCCGGTTATTTCCCGGTTTTCCCGGTTAGTAGACACCCTGTTTTTGTTCCTATTTTTCCCGGTTTTTTCTCTTGTTAACTTAAAATTTATTTTAAGTATGAATAGACCTACAAATGGCTACAAAAATTGAAGATAACAGTTGATAATTGAAGAAAATAATTGAAATTCAAAGAAAATAATTGAGAATTGAAGAATTATGATATAATAATGAGAGGAATAATTAATAATGGAAAGAAATAATTAAACAATGACAAAGATATTTGACAATTAGAAACAGAAAAAAAAAAAAAAAGGAAATATTAATCGACAATTGAACAATAATTGAAAAAATTGAACAATGGTTATTAAATTCAAAGAATGTAATTGAAAATTGGTCAACTAGATAGAAAATCCAAAAAAATAATGTAAAATTTAAGTAATACATTCAAAATTGAAGAAATAAATTGAAAATTAAATAATGAAATTGAAATCGGAAAAACACAGAATTATTGAATATTAAAAAAAAAACAATTGAAAATTGAGAAATAAAATTGAAATTCGAATACAATAATTGAGAATTAAAGAAAATTACTGAATAATTGGATTGAAAAAAGAAGAAAATAATTTATAATTTAAAAAGAAATGGAAAATGTCCGGAATTATTTAATATTAAAGAAAATATTTAAAATTGAAGAATAGCATTGTTATTTAAAGAAATTAATTGAGAATTGGAAAAAATAATTGAACAATTGAACAATTAAATTGAAAATAGAAGAAAATTATAGAAAATTGAAGGAGGTTTTGAAGCATGAAATAAATAACTGATAATTGAAAACAAAATAATTAAAAAAAGTCGAGATTGCTGAATATTGAAACAAACAATTGAAAATTGAACAAAATAATTAAAAATTAAAGAAAATAATTGAAAATTGAAGAAAGTACTTAAAAATTAAAGACAATATTTGAAAACAGCAGAAAAATTTAGAAATCGACGGAAATAATTGCGAATTGATGAAAATAATTTAAAAATTATCAATTTAAATTAAAATTGAAAAAAAAACATAATTTAAAATTATCACCGAGTAATAAATTCTTTTAAAATAATAATTTAAAATAGCTGAGAATTGTTGAGTATTGAAGAAAATTGAGAAGAAATTGAGAAATGGAAAGAAATATGAAAAAATAATTGAAATTTTAGAAAAAAATTGGAAATTGAAGAAAATAATTGAAAATTTAAAAAAAATTCATTGTAAAAAGCCTAGAGTTATTGAATATTGAAAAAAACACTTGAAAATTGAAGAATGGAATTGAATGTCGAAAATTATAGTTGAAAATTAAAGAAAATAATTCAAGAATTGAACAATTGGATTGAACGTAGAAGAAAATAAGTGATAATTGAAGAAAAAAGAAATTAAACAACCCAGGAATTATAGAATTTGAAAAAAACAATAAAAAATGAATAATGTAATTGTAATTTGAAGAAATTAATTAAAAATTGTAGAAAATAATTTGAAATTGAAGAAAATGCGATTTTATGAAAATTGTTGAATAATAATTGATGAATTGAATTCAAGTTCCAAACACATAATTGATAATCGAAAAAAAAATATTGAAAAAAGCCGAGAATTATTGATTATAGAAAAAAATAATTGAAAATTGGAGGAGTTATTGAGATGTAAAATAAAAAAATAATTATTAAAAGAAATAGTTGAAAAAAGTTGAGATCATCATTATGTATGACAATGTACATAATGATATCATTTTGTAATTTTAAATGTATATTTTTTATTTTTGAATTGCATAATTGTCGCACAATTACACAAATAGTTCAAAAAAATTACGAGAATTGTTGAAAAATTGAAGAAATTGTGTGAAAAAATGACGAAAACAATTGACAATTGAAAAGAATATTTAACAATTGAAGAAAACAATTAAAAATTGATGATAATTAATTTAAAAAAGTCAAGAATCAATGAATGAATACAGAATCAATGAATACAATGAATCAATGAATACAGAAGAAAACAATTAAAAAGTGAAGAATGGAAATAAAAATTTAGGAATGAATACAGAAGAAAACAATTAAAAAGTGAAGAATGGAAATAAAAATTTAGGAATGAAATTAAAAATTAAAGAAAATAAATAAACAATTGTATTATAAATTAAAGAAACTTAATGATAATCGAAAAAAATAACAAAAAAAGTCAATAATTTTTTAATATTAAAGAAAATAATTAAAAATTGAAGAAATAAATGGGAAATTAAATGAAATAAAAAAAAATTTCAAAAAAATAATTGATAACTAAAAGATAATCGTCATTAGAAAAAAATAATTTTTAAAATAATTGAATAATCATAAAATTGAAGGAAAGTAATAAATTGTCAATTGAAAACTGATGAAAATTATGAAAAAAATTGTAGAAAATAAATGAAATTTGAAGAAATCAATTGGAAATGAAGTAAAAATTAAATAATTGAAGAAATAAGTTGAAAATTGAAGAATTAAATTAAAATATGAAAAAAATTGATTTAAAAAAAATTACAAGATGACGAAAAAATTTTACATTAAAAACAAAGTTCAAAAAATGGCTAGATTAATACACAACCTGACAAAATAATTTTAAAAAATTTAAAGAATAATTATAAAAATTTAAGATAATAATTGAAAATTTAAAAAATTGTAGGAAATAATTGAAAAATGCGGAATATAATTAATAATTTAAGATGTTGAAAAATGACGAAAAAAATATTCATTTGAAAACAAAGTTCAAAAAATGACTAAATTAATACACAACTGAAAAAAAATTGAAAAAATTAAATTAGAAATATTAAACTTAAAGAAAATAATTGCAAATTTTAAATTTAAGAAAAAAAGAAAGAAGAATGAAATTAAAAATTAAAGAAACTTAATGATAATCGAAAAAAATATTACAAAAGGCGATAATTTTTTAAAATTAAAAAGAATTTTTGAAAATTGAAAAGTGGAATTTAAATTTGATGAAAAGAACTGAGAATTGACGAGAATTAAAACAATTTTAATAAGTAAAAAAAAAATTGAAAAAATTCGAGAATTATTTAATATTAAGGAATAAATTGAAAATTGAACAAAATAATTGAAAATTAAAGAAAATATTTGAGAATTGAAGAAATAAATTGGAAATTAAAGAATTTAATGGAAATTTCAAGAAAATAATTGATAATTAAAAAAAAATTACAATATGCAGAAAAAAATTAAATATTGACGTAGATAATCAACTGTTGAATAAAAAAAAAAAAAAAAAATTGTGATAATAATCAGCATTCGAACAAAAAAATTTTTAAATGAGAATAATAAATTGTCAATTGAAAACTAATGAAAATTGTAGAAAAAATTGTAGAAAATTAATGAAAATTGAAGAATTGTATTGAAATTACAAGAAAATAATTGATAATTGAAAAAATTCGAGGATTATTAAATATTGAATATAATAATTGGAAAACGAAGAATTTAATTGAAATTTGATGAAAATTATTCTAAATTGGCAAAAATAAGTGAAAAATGACACAAATAATTCAAATTTGAAAAAAAATTGTAAAATGACAATCTAATTGAAAAATTAAAACTAAATAATTGAAATTTCAAGGAAATAATTGAAAAGATTAAAAAATAATTGAAATTACAAAAAAATCATTAAAGAATGACAAAAATACTTAAAATGGTAAAAAATAATTTGATACTGGTATAGAAAATACAAAATTTAAGTACAATAATTCAGATATTGATGAAATAATTAAAATGTAAAAAACTAATTGAATAATAACATAAATAATTCAAAACTGGTGTAAAAAATTTTTTTTAATCAATAGTTAAAAAATTGAAAAATGACAACATTAATTAAAAAATTGATTAAAAACAAAAAATGAAGACAAACATTAAAAAATTGAAAAGAAATAATTGAAAAGTTTCAGAAGTAATTGAAATTACAAGAAAATAATTCAAAAATGACAAAAATAATTATAATTAAAAAAAAAAGAAAATAAATGAGAAATGAGAAAAATAATTTATAACTGGTGTTAAAAATTAAAAATTTTAAGACAATACTTAAAAAACTGACAAAAGAATTGAAATGTTAAGAATCTAATTGAATAATGACATAAATAATTGAAAGCTGGTGTAAAAATTAAAAAGTTATAGACAATAATTGAAAAATTGGAAAAATTAAATGAAGCTTAAAAAAATAATTAAAGTTTAAAGAAAATAATTGAAATTTAAAGAAATTAATTCAAAAATGGCAAAAATAATTGAAATATGAAGATAATAATTGAAAAATGACCAAAATAATTAAAAGAAATAATTACAAGAAAATAATTAAAGAATGACAAAAATAATTTAAATTTAAAAAAAATAATTCAAGACTGGTATAAAAAATTAAAAATTTAGAGTAGGTACAATAATTGAGATATTGACAAAATGATTATAATGTAAAAAAAACAAATTGTATAATGACATAAATAATTGAAAGCTGGTTTAAAACTTAAACTTTTCAGACAATAGTTGAAAAATTGAAAAAAATAATAAAAGTTTCAAGAAAATAATTGAAACTTAAAGAAAATAATTAAAGAATGTGAAAAAAATTATATAAATAGAAATCATACAAAATTAATTTCTTTTGAAAATACAATAAACAAATAGAGCTATGATTATTTTTTGTAGTAAATTTAATGATCTCTTATTTGGTATAATTAACTTTCAAAATTGGATTAGGTTACATTAAGAAAAATAAAAAAGAAAACTTGAAGTTTATTTTTCATTGATACCGATCATATTTTTATTAAAATGTAAATAATTTTAATTATTTAATTTTCATAAATGGAAAAATATTAGCATTTTAAAGGTTATTTAATATAATCTAAAGAAGGAATAATATAAGGTTAATAAAGATTTTTTTGAAATTAGAGATATTAGTATTATTTATTTATTTTATGTATTAGTTATTATTGTTAAAATAATTTTTATTACAATCCTAAATCATTACGTAAAATAATTTAATAAAAATGATAAGAAAGAATAAATTTAATGATTTAGTGAAGATAATATGTTTATCTAGTGAATATTAATTTAATATGAATTTTTGAGTTTTTATTAGGGATTTGTTTAATAATTCAAATTATGTAGGCAAAAAGGGTTTTAGGTTAAATTTTCCTCCCAAAGTATCAAAGATTAAAATTTGGATAAATTGAAAACTGATTCATAAAAAACTGAATTAATTAAAGTTCGGGAAATTAAAATTCTAACCTAGTTAGTTGAAATTTGAATCTATTACAATTTTGATAAATTGCAGTTTCAATTAATTGTTATAAATAATAAAATATAATAAATTCTTACGAGACGAGGCAGCTGGAATATTTTCTCTCCTTTCCTGTTGTCTTTCGCCGCCAGGTTGTTGTCTCTGTTGCTCTAAAAATTAATTAAAATTATATTAATTTTAATTAATTTATCATTTAAATTTATTTTATCACCAGTGAGCGTGACTAAATGACTAAATTATAGTCACGCTCACTGGTGATAAAATAACAGATAAAAATTTTGTAAAATTGCAACGAATTCAATCTAATAAAAATAAAGTTTCAGGACTTAAATATAGCATTTTTTAAATTAAATGTATTTATTTTCATACAAGAGGTTTTTAAATTTTTACATACAGTAATTATTAAAAAATTAAATTTTTCTTGAAGTGAAAAAATATTGAAAATTTTATTCAGTGTGTGAAAAAGTACCTAGAAATAATCAAGTTTGGAAAAAAGATAAATATCTAAAAATTAAACCTTGTCGAGGAGCTGCTTGTTGCTCCTTTGGAGCTTCTCCATCTTCAGATTTCTTCTTATCTAATTAAAAACACAAAAAACATATTTATTCTCTAATTATTGAAAGAAAATACTGACATTAAATTGTAGGCAAAACAAAAGAAACTCGATGATCAAAACTAAAATTTTGAGGTTATGGAGTGAATTTTCATAATTTTCGATCTTAACTAATGCGAAACATAAAAATTCTTGAAATAAAAAAACTCCTGAAAACAGATTTTACGGAAAACATACACCCAACAAGAAAAACATGAAAAATCATAATGTGAAAAGTAGCAAAAATATTGTTTTATTAGATTATATAAAGTTAGTATTTATACGTAAAAATTATTTTTACTCGTTTATTAATGAACTTTTTGAATCGTAGAGGCAAAATAATCACAAAATTCGCGTTTCGGGTAAAACAAAAAAGAATGCAAAATGGAGATTGCAAATTGCATCATCCGTCAAAATAAGGTAAAAACATCATATTTACTTTTTCTCCCCATCGTCAATCTGATTTTCTTTTTTCACTTGATTCCAAAAAGTCAACTATCAATTTAAAATGATTTTTATCACAAAGGGATGTATATAAAAGTCACTTTTTAAAGATTTTGGCCGATTTGATGTTTCTCGGTATTCACCAGTTTCACGTCGTTGCACGTCTGTGACAATCTACAATCAGATGTTAGTGTGTGTTAGTGTTTCTACGACTTCTAGAATATTCCAGGCTGCAGAAATAATTGGAAATAATCAGGGAAAGTACCGGTTAAATAACTGATAAAATACAATTATTTGATTGGTGGAAGTTTTAATTTTAAGGTGGGTTTTTAATTTTGCACCAATGGCGGACGTTTTCCGATTTCCACCTCCTTTTTGGGAATTATTTAGGATCATTGAACTCTAGGGTTAAAAAGTTTTGGGAAACATTTCAACAAAATGAAAAGTTTTATAAAACTTGCGAAATGATTTTAAGTTTATAAAGTTTTTATTCTGCTGTATAAAAAATATGGAGGAGGCGGTTCAAAGCCCAGGGTTGTGTAGCTACTTGTTGTAACTTTAAAGTAGGGACGGTAAAATCGAAATCGAATATACGCAAAAATCGAATACTGCCTTTCGATAGATCGATTTTGTCAGGCTGAGAAAACTCGTTCGATTAATTGATATTCGATTTCACGTCTTCGATTCCCATCCCTACTTTAAAGATATCTGTTGTAAAAGCCTAAAGCACAATGAATCGTAATCGCTAAAGCCCAAAGCACAACGAATACGGTTACGGGACCAGAGCATGAGACAGAAAAGGACAGAAATAGTCTCTGTCCTTTATTATCTCATGCCCTGCTCCCGTAACCGTATTCGTTGTGCTTTGGGCTTAATCCTTAATCGTAATAATGAGAGGAAGCAGGACAGACATATATAATGAGAGTAATAATGAGAGGAAGCAGGACAGAGATATATGTCTGTCCTGCTTCCTCTCATTATTATGATTAAGGATTAGCGATTACGATTCATTGTGCGTTAGGCTAATCAGAGTTGGGAAGTTACCCGTAACTTCCATCCCTGGGCATAGAAGGGTGAAATCATATCGATGCGTCGTAATGAGAGAGAGAGACAAATATGTATTTACGTCTTTCTCTTTCTCATTACATTATCTGATTCGTCTATTCTATTCTAAATTCGTTGAAAATTAGAAATACAGTTTCAGGAAAATTTCGCGTTGAATATTCCCAATATCGGACATTTTAATGCTTCTACCTTCCCTGAATATTTGGTTCGAAAATTCAGGAACTGTTAACCAATATTCAGGGAAAATTCAGGAAATTTCCGGTGCTGTGAGGGCTCCTAGGTTTTTTACAGGGTTAAACTTTCGAAAAGTTTAAATGTGATTTTCATGGTAAAGCTTCGTGCACAAATTACGTAACAGGTTTTAGGGGGGTGAGGGGGTTCAGTAAATTGTTACTATCTGTTGCATAGGGGGAGGAGGGGGTTTCTCATTTTGTTACGTAACACTTAGACTACATAAAAAAGTGTAAAGTACGAAATAAAATATAATTTTAAAAATTAAAAAATTAGGGGTGGGTTTGTAAATTGTTACGTAATTTAGAAGGAGGAGGTTTCTTCAAAGGTTACTTCCTGTGACAAGGGGGAGGAAGAGGGTAAAAAATGGGCTAAAAACCATTTCAAATAACCATAAAAATGGCAGTTTTTTTACATTTACTTCTTTAAATATAAAAGATATAAAAAATGCTTTTAATAAAGTTATAGATCTCACTAAAATACAGGTTTTATGTCCTAAGCTTTTTTTTTACAAAAACCTATAGTTTCTGAGATAATTTCAAAAAACTAGAAATCACCATAACAACGACCAATATTACATTTAGTCGCATTTATAATTTTTGCAATTGTCTCGTAAACTAATTAGTTTTAGTAAAAAATGCATTTAACATAAAATATGTATTTTTTGGAGACTTACAACTTTTGTATAAAGAAAATTTTGATGTTTGTAATATTTAAAGAGTTAAATGCACAAACCTAAATTTTTATGATTTTAATGGTGTTGCAAGGGGAGGATTAACATAACCTTAAAAATATTTTTCCAGGCAGTGTATGCCAATTTTTTCAGAAACAAAAAATGTAATTAAAAATAATAATTTAAATTTTATGTTGAGTCTAAAACTAATTTTTGACATTTTAGACATATAGGTATTTATTATTTGGGTTTGAGTTTCCGAACAAAATAGTGAAAATTATGAACAAGAAAAAGTACACAGTTTTTAATATTTTGTTTAGAAATTGATGCCCAAATAATACATAGTTTCTAAAAAATACCTGTTAAGGAGAGTCGACCGCTTGACATAACCTCAAACTAAAAAGTGGTTTTTAGCAGCAAATGAAACCATAGTTAAAATGATTTTAGCAAATTTTGAAAGATTTAGTTGTACATTTATCAGAAAAAGTTAGGTTGGACTCACATTAAAAAATGTCAGAAATTTTTGAAATTTTGAGAAATGATATTATTTGGTACAACAAAAAAGTATGCAAAGTTTGAGAATTTTTTGCTAAATAATTTAGAAGTTAAAAAAATATTTATTTAATATGGTCTCTTATGGAGAAATGATAACCAAGGTACTTTGAAAGTAAATTTTTAATAGATATCAATGCCAGATTTGCTTGGAATAATTGTATTTGAAAGATGAATATTTAAAGTTTAATAAGTTACGGTCACCTTACAGATCCTTTCAAAGCAAAAATGTTAAAAATACTAAAAAATACACAGGATTTCTCGAAAAGTTCTGTCTAGACACGGCAACGCTGTAAAGCTGTCAAATGCACTAAAGAACGTAGGTTACGTAAGTTAGGTTTGGGTTCGGTTAGAAGTTCCAGCTACAAGCGCGCTAAATTCAAATTCATTAATATCAAAGTTTTTTACAATTCACTTACAGATTGTCAATTATTATTTATTTATAAATATTTCAATATTATTCCACCTGTAAATTACTTTAGATATTTTTTTTAACTGTCATTGTAAATTTACTGTGAATTACACGTGTTTACGTGCAACAGTTGTCAAAACAAATACAAGAACAACCTAACCTTCTGATACTCAAACAATAGCCTAAAGCACAACGAATCGTAATCGGCATGTGGGAGAATAGGAGAATAGAGGAATAGAATAGCCGAATCAGATAATTGGTTACATTGGAAAGCATTTCCTGATTGGTTTATTCTATTCCACTATTCTTCTGTTCTCCCACATGTGCCAGTACCTTTACAAAACGGACGTTAAAACGCAATAATGGGACTTCGCCCTGAAAAGGTTTAATGACAGTCCCATTAGATTTCACCCCAAAGGCTGGCGTCCCATGACCAGAGTTGGGAAGTTACGCGTAACTTTGAGTTTTTGACGTAAATTACGTGGGGTTTTTACGTTCGTAATATACGTCATATACCCCCTACCAACAGAAAATGCATTGTGTATAAAATTTAGGACCTAATTTACGTACGTAAAATACGTCAAATACCCCACGTAAATTACGTGACAATTTTTTGTCATGGGATGAATCATGGGACACCGACCTTAAGTTTTACGATTTCTATGTGCGTTTGCCTATTTGCATGAAAGCTAATCTACACATCAAATTGTCCTACATGTTTCTTACCATATTTTACCCAAAAAATACCATTTTTCGTATTTTACGTGTCCATAACTAATTTTACGTAAGAAAATCCTAAAGTGCCTAGTCACTTCCCACCCCTGGTTACTAACTGTGTTTTTCTTTTCACGTTCGGCCGCCATCGTTGCTGTTATTGCAACGAGGTTTTGTGTTTTATATTCCATTAATTTACAAGGAATCCTTTGGATTTTCCTTAAGAAAAATGGTCCAAAAGAAGGCAAGTGTTCTCTAGTTTCGCTTAAAGATTATATTTGTCATGTTTTATTCTTTCTAGCAAACACTTAACGATCTAAAGTTCAACATGTTTCTGACACTATTTATCTCTTAAAAACACTATAAAATTGTGATTATTAATTGCAAATAATTCATTTGTCTAAAAAACAAAAGAATTAAATTATTATTGAAATTTTTTTCGCTTTGTTTACATCACGAATTTTAAAGGTTTATACACATTAGGATAATTAACCTCAAATTTAAATAGTTGTCAAAAAACATTTTTTACAAAAGAATTTTTCTGTTAAGTTAATCTTTTAAGGCAAATAATTCTTATTAACTTTTTTATTTTCAAAAATTGATTATCAAAAGAAACAAAAACTGCCATTATTCACAAATTTAAAATTCTTTATCTTCGGCATTTTTTCCTTCAAAACTAATTGACATTTTTTGACTTATGACCAGAGTTTGGAATCGGAAATTTACTGGATTAAAATAAAAATTAGGTTTTAAAACTTTGTTTCATGAACTAAAAAAGTTATGCTTAAAAAACAAAACATGAAAGGTGTTATTTATCTTATTTTTTACTATTTTACTTTTTAATCAAGAAAAATATGTTTTACTTTTAAACTATTTTAAAGTTACTAAACAAAAATCATGTTTATTCATTTTTCGATAATTTTTTTAGCCGAAGAAGAAGGTAGGAAAGAAGGTTGCAGCTGCTCCCTTGGCTGTAAAAAAAGTGGAACAAAAGAAACAAACCAATCCCCTTTTTGAAAAGAGGACCAGAAACTTTGGCATTGGTAAATTAAAAAATTTGATATGTATTTTATAGTTTATTTTACGAACTTAATCTAACTGAATCTATTTGAATTTCAGGCCAAGATATTCAGCCTTCTCGCGATTTGAGCAGATTTGTAAAATGGCCGAAATATATCAGAATTCAAAGGCAGAAAGCTGTCTTATCGAAGAGATTGAAAGTCCCGCCGCCAATTAATCAATTTTCTCAAACCCTGGACAAACAAACTGCCAGTCAATTGTTTAAAATCTTAGAAAAATACAGGCCAGAATCAGAAGCCGCTAAAAAGCAACGATTGAAGGCCAGAGCTGAAGAGAAAGCTGCCAAAAAGGAGGATGCACCCACAAAGAGGCCAAATACCTTAAAAAGCGGAGCAAATTCAGTTACAACCCTCGTTGAACAAAAAAAAGCTCAACTCGTCGTGATCGCTCACGATGTTGATCCTATCGAGGTAAAATTTTGTAATTAAAAATTTTATTAAGGTATATCCCTCGGTTAAATACAAGCTATCAGAAAAAAAAACATCCAGTGTCCTTCAAAGGATTTAAAACTTTTCGGAAACTATATTTTTGGGAAGGGAAAATGTCCTTTTTTAGGAAAAAATATTTGTAATGTTAAAAATGGTTTATTTATACACATTTTTTGTCAATCAAACTTTTCTCTCTAATCGCTTCTTTACAAATTTTTAAAATTGATGCGATTTTGATTTATATTAGCTCATTTTCTTGAGAAGTAGATTATCTACAAATTCATGGAAGTAAATTTTTAAAAAACTGCAGTTTTTTGAAAATTTGCTTTTGTGAATTTGTAAATAATCTATTTATCAAGAAAATGAGATTATAAATCAAAATCTCATCAATTTTAAAAATTTGTATAGAAGCGATGGGAGAGAAAAGGTTGAAGTGTGTAAATAAACAATTTTTAACATTACATTTTTTCCCCCTAAAAAAGGACGTTTTCCCTTTCCAAAAATGAAGTTTCCAAAAAGTTTTAAATTTTTTAAAGGAAACTGGATTTTTTTTTTCTGATAGCCTGTATTTAACCGAGAGATATACCTTAAAGTAAATATACCAGTTATCGGAACCTTAAATCGTTTCTTTCAATGTTTAAAAATTCAGCTAAACAAGAAAGAAATTCTAATCTAAAGAATGATTTTATCAAGTCATTGGTTGTAAATTTAATTTATCTAAATTTCAATTGATTCAAACTTCAATTTGTAGAAATTATTTCAATCGTAATTTTTTTTTTTATTACATTTTCGTCTTTCTGAATTTTTAACAATTAACATTTTAATAAATTGTATATTCAAGTTATCAAATTTAGAATATAAAATCCAAATTTTAATCGTTTTAAATTTCTGCGGATTGAGAATTAAATTTGTTCAATTTTAAATAAATATGAATTTTTAATCAGTCCCTATTATTTTAAATCGATCCAAATTTCAATTAATTCAAATTACCAACGTCTCAAATTTTGATTTATTTCAATTTCAAATAATAAGATTTTTTAACGAAAAGGAAAAAATATACTTTTTTATAAAATTGTTGGTGTTTTTTTTTTTTTTTATTTCAAAAGAAAATCTTAATCAGCATTTTAAAAAAAATTTCTTTTGTTTTAAGATTGTTTTCGCTCTTTCTGATTCCAAGTTTCTTAACTTTTATTTTTTCAGAATGCTCTTCTTTATTTTGAAAGTTTTTTAATTGTATTTATTTATTTTTAATTCCCTTGATTTTACATTTTCATCAACAGTAAAATTTAATTTAATATGACAGATTTTAATTTCTTCCAATAACTGGTACATTTATCTTAAACTCGAAAAATAATTGATTTTATCAGGGTGTCTAGCGATTCGGAAATGATTTTCCTCGACTTTTAACTTTTTTTTAGTATATTTTGATTTTTTTTGTTAAAATATCAATAACGTTTTTTAATTTTTTTAATAATTTTCTTCTATTTTTTTCCTTTTTCACTATTTTCAATTATATTCATTAATTTTTTCAACTATTTTCCTCAAATTTAAGTTATTTTCTTTAATTTTCAATTTATTTTTAGTATTCCTCAAATTTTTAAATTTACAAATTTTTTTCTTTAATTTCAATTTTTCATTCAATTTTCAATTAATTCTCTAAAATTTTTATTCATTTCTTCAATTTTCAATAAATTCTCTAATTTTTATTATTTTCTTATATTTTCAATTAATTCTCTCAAATTTTTATTATTTCCTTCAATTTTCAATAAATATTATCATTTTGCAAAAACTTTCTTCAATTTTCAATTAATTCTCTCAATTCTTAAATTATTATTTTCAATTATTTTTAATTTTCAGTTATATAATCATTAATTCTTTTAAATTAATTTTCTCAAATTTCAGTTATTTTCTTCAATTTTTAATTCATTCTTTCGAATTTTGTTCAATCTATTCAATTTTCAATTAATTTGATCATTTTTCAAATTATTCTTTTTAATATTTTTTTTTTCAGTTTCATTCATTAATTTTTTAAATTATTTTTCTCAAATTTCAGTTATTTTCTTCAATTTTAAATTATTTTCATTATTTCTCAATTAAATTCATAAATTTACATTTTTTTTCTTTAACTTTAATTATTTTCTCCAATATACAATTTTTTTTATTTCAATAATATTTTTTTTTTTTTTTTATTTTTTCTTCGATTTTCAATTTTTGTTTTAGTTTGCAGTTATATATATTAATTTTTAAAATTATTTCTCTCAAATTTCAGTTATTTTCTTCAATTTTCAATTAATTCTTTCAAATTTTGATTTTGATTATTCTTTTTAATTTTTAATAAAAATTATCATTTTGTAAATATTTTCTCCAATTTTTAATTATTTTTATTATTCCTCAATTAAACTCCCTAAATTTACAATTTTTTTCTTCAATTTTAATTACTTTTTTCAATTTTTAATTAATCCCTTCAAATCTTAAATTATTCTTTTCAATTTGTAAATAGCTTTAACATTTTTTTTCTAATTATTTTCTGTCAGGATGTCTAATGATCCGGGAAATCCGGAAAATAATGAATGAACTTTTAGGAATAATTTCCTAAAAATTGTTGTTTTTAAAGGAATTTGTTATTCTATTTTTTTTTTTTTTTTTTAATTATTTTTTTGTCGGAAAATTGATAATGATTATTCGCTAGAAACCCGATTTATATGATGTTTGAATTTCTTCACCTGAGGGCTTTAACTTGAGAGTTTTTGCTCGTAGGATGTGTATTGACTCTGATCAAATAATCAGAAAAAAAAGAACAAATTATCATTTGATAATCAATTTTAATCAATTTTTATTATTTTTTAGATTGTGCTCTTCTTACCATCCTTGTGCAGAAAGATGGGAATTCCCTATTGTATAGTGAAGGGAAAAGCTCGTCTTGGAAGACTTGTGAGGCGCAAAACTTGCACAGCCGTTGCTTTAACACAGGTACTTAGATTGTTTCACATTCGAGTTTCAATTAAGAAGAAAATGATAATTATTGTTTTGAAATTATTAAGAAAATAATAATTCTATAAAAGAAAGTATCATGATGAAGAATACTAGAGCCAATCCAATGATTGTTTGTGATATATCAAAGTATTTTAAACTGACAGTTTATTTTTGAAAATTTTCAATTTCAGTCGCATTAGGACGATAATTTCATTAAATTTATGTAATTTTTCGTAGATTGATTCCGGTGACAGAGCCAACTTCACAAAGGTTGTTGAATCAATCAAGACCAACTTCAACGACAGATTCGATGAGATCAGACGTCACTGGGGCGGTGGTCTTCTTGGTAGCAAATCTACTGCTAGAATAACGAAACTCGAGAAGGCTAAGGCTAAAGAACTTGCGCAAAAGCAAGGTTAATAAGCCAGGATTATCCATCTTTAATAAAAATATAAAATTGAATTTATTGCTTTTTTAATTTCTATTCTATACCTATCTAAAATCAGTACATATAAAATTTTCAAATGCTTATTTGTAAGTAGTTTATTTTTTAAACTGAGAATATTTAGTAAGAAATAAGGAAGAATGAAACATTTAATCAAAATCAAGCAAATTATGTCGAATATATGAGATAATTTTAAAAAATTATCTTCAAATTCATATGATCGCAAAATTAAGAAGATTACACTGAGAAAAATCTGTTGCGATTATCGCATGAGCAAATGATATGAATATAGCATAGACACTAACTATACAAAAATTGCAAGAATCCACCTAATTATTAGGCCGCTCCGTCTAGTTTTCAGGCCAAGTCCGAGCAATAACTATACGTTCTGTTAGAAATATAGCATCAATAGAATTATGGAAAAAATGCAAAAATGATTTCAAGCAATAATCGCAACAGATTTTTCTCAGTGTAGGTACTAAAAATAATAAATTTTAAAAAGAAACATAAAAAGTAAAAAAAATTAGGAAATTCTTTTAAATAAAAAAAAGTCATGGATATTATTAAAGAAATAAAGAAAAAATTAAAAAAAAACACAAGGTTCAAACAGTGACATAAAAAAGTAGAAATCTTTTCAAAAAATTGAACTATTAAGAAGGTCTTATTCATCGACATAACCTTAGACTAAAAAATGATTTTTCCCGTCAAATAAAACTTATTCAAATTAATTTCACCAAATTTTGAAAGATTCAGTTGTAAATTTTCCAGAAAAAATTAGGTTGAGCTACAATTTGTTGTTAAATAATAATTATTTAATATTTCATGGTTTTCAAAAATTCTTAATTATACATGATAAAAACTAAACAATTATTAAAAGAAGGAAAAATGTATCAAAAAAAAAAAATAGAAAAATGATGACAAAAATTAAAGAATTAATTTAAATGCCAGGAAGAACTGAAAAGAATTGTGAAACAACAAGAAAATTAAATAAATAGGAAGAAAATAGAGAAAAGTTTTTTTCTAAATCTAAGCAACTGTAAAAAAAATGAAAAAAGTAAAAAAAAAATTGGTAAGAATCTACTAGAAAATTAGAATTTGTAATAAAAATAAAATAAATATCAAGACAGATAAAAATTCCACAAAAGAAATTTAAAAATACCTTCAAAAAAAAAAAAAAAATTAGGAAATTTAAACCAAAAATGTTTTTATAATATTACTCTTAAAACAAGCCAGACAATAAATTTAGAAAAATAAAAAAAATCCAAATAATTTTATGAAAGAATAAATAAGTTTGCCAAAAAAATCTCGCAAAACAGACAAAATGTGAAAACCAATTGAATAAATTTACAAAAAAAAGCGTACTTATTTTTAAAAAATATGGAAATAATTAATAAAATCAACGAAATAAAAAATTTAGTGAATGTTATAATAACGAAATTGTGTAAAATAATATTAAATAATTTGCATAAAAATTTCGAAAAAGTGACATCTCTTAGTTTTGTAAATTTTCAAGTATTTTTGAGATTTTGAATTTAATTTTTTCAATTATCAATTATTTTCTTCAGTCTTTAAATTATTATTGTTATATTTAAATTTATTACACAAGTTTTAATTTATTTTTGTTATTTTTCAAGTATTTTCTTAAATCTTTAAATTATTGTCAGGAATATTTAAATTTTTACTTCACAAGTTTTAATTTACTTTTGTTATTCTTCAATTACTTTTTTCATTTTAGAATTATTTTCTACAATTTTTTATTATTCTCATGAATTTTTAAATTTCTTACATCAGTTTTCAATTATTTTCTTCAAATTTCAAAATTTTCTTAATCCTTTTTATTATTTTTCATGAATTTATTAATTTTTTACAGCTTTTTTAATTATTTTCTACGAATTGCAATCATTTTCCTCAAACTTTAATTACTTTCTGCTTATTTAAAGACAATATTTGAAAAATTGACGAAACAATTGAGGAAAATAATTGAAGTTTGAAGAAAATAATTGAAATATATAAATATTTGAATTTTGAAAATGATTGAATTTCTCTAATTTCTTTAACTTTCAATTATTTTCCTCAAACTTGTAATATTTTTTTCAATTTCAAATTTCAATTATTTTCTTCAAACTTCAATTAATTTCCTTAACTTGACAATTTTTCAAGTATTGTTTTTAATTTTTTATACTATATAGATGTCAATTATTTTTGTCATTATTCAAATTTTTTTATACATTTTGGAATTATTTTCTTTGTCACTTCCCTCTTTCTTTTTATTATTGTCCTTAATTTATTTTTTTACACCTGTTTTCAATTATTTATAATACTATTCAATTAGTTTCTTTCACATTTCAATTAATTTACATTTTTTTACTCCATTTCTGAATTATATTTCTCATTTTTCATTACTTTTTTCATTTAGTTCTTTTTGCCATTTTTAAACTTTTTTCTGCATATATAAATATTTTCTTTAAGTTTCAATTATTTTTTAAACTTTACAATTATTTTCTTCAAATTTCAATTATTTCGTTTCAATTTTTGTCTTCATTTTTTGATTTTCAATCAATTTTCCAATTACTTTTGTCCAAACCAATTTTTTTTCAAATTTGAATTATTTTTGTTATTTTTCAATTACTTTCTTCATATTTCAATTATTTTTGTTTTTTTTTTAAATTATTTTCTTCAAATTTGAGTGGATTTCCTGAATTAAACTCATTACTGTTTACTCACTTTTTAAAATTAAAAAGTCATATTTTTTTCCTACTTTCAATCTGCAAGTTTGCTGGCAGCCCTGATTAATTAATATGCATTTAAATTTTAATTAATTGAAATTTCAAAGTATGAATAAATTGGAATATAAGTTAATTGACGTTTGGAATTTATTTAAATTATTATGACTTAAAAATATTAAACTTTAATACTATTTTTTGCTATCTTCATGCCAAAAATTTGTAGATCCTAGATATTTCCTGTTAAATAAATAAATATTTCGATTATCTGTATTATCACAATTTTTTTAAATTTCATAAAGAATAAAATATTAAAATAGAAAATTTCAAGATTTATCCACAAATTTTTGGATTTTTTTACATGCAGTATTAGAAATCAAGTGAATTGTAAAGTTTTTTTTTTTTTTTTTTTATTTAAATCATTATTTTAATGCAAATGCCTCAAAATTCTAGTTTTGTTTTCAATTGAAGAAATAAGGTTCCAACTGCAAATAATGTAAAACAGTTTATTTTTCACATAACACAATGTTTTCGCTCCCGCTTCTATTTTTATCAAATTTGTAATAATTTACATATCAAAAAAAAACTGAAAACTACATTAAAGAAAAATCCCTACTTTCTCAATTGTTGCGTTTGAAAAATCTCAACACAAATTTTCTCACTTATATAAAACACATTCTTGCAAAAAAGACCAATATTCTCAAAATAAAAAAAAGTTTTAATCTCAATTTTTTCCCCTTTAAGCTGACAAAAACTGAAAAGAAAAGTGTTTACAAAAATGTGCCATTTGCAGAATTTTTTAAGCTGCAATCACAGCGTTTGTATTTATTTTAATATTAAACGTTATTGGCATTGATTAAACTCTTTTAATCCGGAAATCATTCAGACTTTATACATATTTTATCAAACAAGTCAAAACGCCTCAGAAACAATTTCACATGTATAAATAAAACTGAGTTGACAAAACTCCACACAAAATATACTCATTCTGGAAGATCGACTTTAGTTTATTTGGAGAAATAATCATTTTAATTTGAAAAGAAAACACAAAATTGATGTTTTCAACAGACTTTCTTTTGTCATTTTAATCATCAAATTGACAATTAAAAAAACAATCTCTTTGAAATACCTTTATTCCCTTAACGGAAATTTTCAATTATCCTCCTGCTGCATTTGCAATTCACGGAGAATTTGAGCTTTTTGTTTTTCTAATTCGTCTTCTGACAATTCGTGTTGTTCGTCATTCATTGAACCGTCACTTTGTGTCGAAGCTCGTCGATGTTTCTCTTCTTTTCTTCGTTGTTCTGGAGATCCTTCCGACGACGGAAGTCGCGAATGAGATCGCTGTAAAAAAAAAACAGAAAAATTAATAATTGTTTAATTTAAAAAAAGAAAATAATTTTCTAGAACATAAATTACCGAATGACTACGGCCTCGTTTCTTTTTATTTTTTCTTCTCTTCTTTCTCGTTTCCGACTCGGAACTATCGGATTTACTGGCAGCACTTCCGGATCTTGATCTGTGTCTCTTTTTTTTCAATCCTTTCTCACTTCCTTCGGAATCCTAAACAAGCAAAAAATTCAATTTATTTTTAATTTATTTATTTTCTTAAATTTAATTATAATTATTCTTATAAACTAGATTATACAATACTCGATAAATTTAGGAAATTAATTGTGAAATAATGAAAATTAGAGAAAATAATAAATCAGTGATAACAATAATTGAAAATTGAAGAAAATAATAGAAATTGGAGAAAAATGATTGAAGAATATTGAGAATAATAAAAAATTGGGAAAAGTAATTGAAAAATGGTGAAAATAATTTTAAATTAAAGAGAATAATTTAAGTAATCATAAAAATAATTGAAATAATTAAAGAAAATAATGGAAATTTGAGAAAAATAATTTCAAAATGATTCTAAAAATTGAAAAACAGAGGTAATAATTTAAATTTAAGATGATTGAAAATTTAGTAAATTAATTAAAAAGAAAAGAAAATAATTTAGGTTTGAGATAATAATTTTCCACAATTTTTTTAAAATTGTGGAAATGAAAGATAATAATTGAAAATTGGATAAAATAATCGAAATTTGAGAAAAATAATTGTAAACCGATTTAAAAATTGAAAAATGGAGAAAGTAATTTAGACTTGAGATAATGGAAAATTTAGAAAATTAATAAAAAAGCTAAAAAAAAATACAAAATCACAATGACAACTGCAAATTAAAAAAAAAAAAAAAATTGAAAAATTAGGAAATTATTTGAAGAAAATGAAAATGATTAAAAATTGGAGAAAATAATTACAAAATGATAAGCATAAATAAAAATTTTAAAAAATGATATAAGATTTGAAAGAATGAATTGAAATTTTAAAAAAAATTGAAAATTTAGGAAATTAATTGTGGAATAATGAAAATTAGAGAAAATAATAAAACAATGATAATAATAATAATTGAAAATTGAAGAAAATAATTGCAATTTGAGGAAATTAATTAAAGTTTTAAGAAATTAATGGAAGAATAATGAAAATAATAAAAAATTTAAAGGAAATAATTTAGAAATCATAAAAATAATTTAAAGTTGAAGAAAAAAATTGACGTTTAAGAAAAATAATTGAAAAATGGAGAAAATAGTTCAGATTTAAGAAAAAAGGAGAAAATAATATTAATTAAAATAATAAAATTAAAAATTGGAGAAAATAATATTGCAAAATGATATCTAATAATAAAAAAACAATGAAAAAAAAATTTAAAGGATATTTGAAAAAAATTATTAAAACATAATTTGACAAATTAAAAAGTGGAGAAAAAAAAATTAATATCACATAATAATGAAAAATTTAGGAAGTAAGTTATTAAAAGGAGAAAATAATTGCAAAATGATAATAATAATTAAAAATTGAAGAAAATAATAGAAATTGAAAAAAAATAATTGAAATTTGAGAAAAATAATGTCAGAATATTAAGAATAATAAAACATTGGGGAAAGTAATTGATAAAATAATGAAGGAAATAATTTAAGAAAACATAAAAATAATTAAAAATTTAAGAAAATAATGGAAATTTGAGAAAAATAACTGCAAATTGATTCTAAAAATTGAAAAGCAGAGGAAATAATTTAAATTTAAGATAATTGAAAATTTATTAAATTAAATAAAAGGTGAAGAAAAAATTTGCCAAATGATAATAGTAAATGAAAATTAAAGAGAGGATTAAAAATTTAGATAAATAATTTAAAAATTAGGAAATTAATGGAAAAATAATTAAAAGTAGGAGAAAATAATTGCAAATAATCATAAACAAAAATTGCAAAATTGGAAAAAAATTGAAAATTTACGAAATAAATTAAGGAATCATAGAATTAATTAAAAATTGAGCAAAATAATAAAAAATCTAGTGTATTAATAGAAAATTGCAAAAAAAAAAATAACTAAAATTTAAGGAAAATAATAAAGAATTCTGGAAATTAATTGAAAACAAACAAAAAATAAAATAATTAAAATTTGGAGAAAATAATAAAAATAAATGAAGATTGACAAAATAATTTATTATTTGTAAAAAAAATTCAAAATTGAAGAAAATAATTGAAATATGAAGAAATAATAGAAAATTTAGGAAATCAATTAAAAAATAATTAAAAAGTGGAGCAGATAATTTAAAAATGATAAAAAAATTGAACATTTTAGAGAATTGGATTTAAATGAAGAAAATTATAAAAATAATTATAAATTTGAAGAAAATAATTGAAATTTGAGAAAAATAACTGGAAAATTAGAAAATTAATTAAAAAATATTTAGAAAATGATTGCAATAGAAAAAGATGAAAATATTAAAAAGCAGAACTGATAAAAATCATAATTTAAAAAAAAATCAAAAATTGATCTTTTTTAAAGATAATGAGTATATAAATTTTTCAAATGTTTATTTGTAACTAAAAAAAAAAATTTTAAATTAGAAAAATTAGAAAATTATTTTACAAATTGAAGAAAAAGAAAATGAATACAATTTTGGAAAATTTTAAAGAACAAAATTTCTATGAAATAGAAGAACGATGTTAATATGAGAATATTTAACACAAGGTTAAATTTACAGAATATAAAATAAAAGAATAAGTCTTTAAAAAAATTTTAAAAATGTAGATAAAAGCATCGAATAAATGTTTTCTCAAAAATTCGTTATTACAAGATAATTTAAAAGAAGGAAAAATTTATTAAACTGAAAGTATGTCTAACAATTAATTTGGAAAAATAAAGAAAATCCAAAAATTTTACGAAAGAATAAGTAAGTTTGCAAAAAAAATCTCTCAAAAAATAGACAAGATGTGAAATTAAATAAATTTACAAAAAAATGAGCGTATTTATTTTTAAAAATATGAAAATAATTAAGATAATCAACGAAATAAAAAGTTAATTGAAAGTTATAAAATAACAAAATTGTGTAAAACAATATTAAACAATTTGCTTAAAGAGACGAGAATTAAAAAAAATCCTAAAATAAAAAAAAATATCAAAACTTGAAGAAAAAAAATCTTAAAATTTTGAAAAAATAAAAAATCATTATAAGATAAAAATTGAACAATTTCAAAAAATTTCTCTACAATTTTAATTATTTTTCTCCATTTGTAATTATTTCCTTTTCTTCAATTATTTTCATCGATTATCAATTAATTCCACAATATCTAATTCTCGGATGTTTTCAATTATTTTTTCACTCATAAAAATTGTTTTAAAAATTTTAATTCCATTGTTCAATTCTAGAACTATTTTTTTGAATTCCCAATTATTTTCTTCAAATTTCCATTCCATTTTTAATTTTCAATTATTGCTTTAAATATTAAAAAATATCCTCCTTTGGTCAATTATTTTTTTTCAATTATCAATAAGTTTATTTAATATTAAATTCAATTGTTCAAATATTTCCTTCAATTCTCCTTTTTTTTTTAAATTTAGTAAATCCATTTTTTCATTTTTCATCTTTTTCTTCTACATTCAATAATTCTCTGGTTTTATCAATAAATTTTACAAATTTTAATTGTATTCTTCTAATTTCAAATGCCATTCTTCAATTTTCAATTATTTGTACGATTTGCAACTAACTCGTCAATATTAAAACATTTTCGGCTTTTTCAATTAATTTTTTCAATCATGAAATTTTTTTTAAAATTTCATTTCATCAATTTTTTTTAATTTTCTTCTTTCGTCAATTTTCTCCAACTATTTTTTTCAATTCCTCATTATTCTCTTCAAATTTCAAATCTATTTTTAAATTTTCCATTATTTTCTTTAATAATAAAAAATTCTCGACTTATATAAATTATTTTTCTCTACATCAATAAATTTGGTTAATTTTAGAAACAGTTGTTCAATTATATTCTACAAATTTTAATTCCATTCTTCCAATTTTCAATCAATTCTTCAATATTCAATAATTATCTGATTTTAAAATTTTTTTTAACAATCATGAAAATTGTTTTAAATTATCAATTCAATTGTTCAATTCTAAAAATTTCAATTACATTCTTCAATTATCAATTATTTTCATCAATTTCAATTTTTTTCCCCTTTTTCAATTCATTTGTTCAATTTACAATTATTCCTATAATTTTCTTAATTTATCAATTATTTAATTTAATGTTAATTGTTTAATTTTTTGAATTATTTTTTCAAATTGTTTATTATTCTCGCCATTTTTCGAATTTCGTTTTCAATTGTCAATTATTTTCTTCCATTTTGCAATTGTTTTCGTTATTTTTCAATTATTCTTTAAATTTTTTTTTGTTATTTTACTCTCTTGTCGATAATTCTGGCCAGTTTGCAATTTTTTTTCAATTGTCAATTATTTTCGGCATTTTTAAATGTTTTTTCAATTATTTTTCTAAAAAAATAAATTACTTTCTTCAATCTTTAATTTCATAATTATTTTTAAATTCTCGTATTTGGTTAATTTTTTTCGATTATTAATAAATTACTTTAATTTCAAATTCAATTGATCAAATATTTTCTGCAATTCTCATTTTTTTCAAATTTCAATTACATTCTTCAATCTTTCATTATTTTCTTTAAATTTTAATTGTTTTCTTTAATTTTCAATTCTTTTCTTCAAATGTAGTTTTTTCTACTCTCCATCCAGTTGTCCAATTTACAATAATTTTCAACAATTATTCCTATTTTTTTTTAATTTTTCTTTTTGCAACTATTTTCTTGAAAAATAATTTTTATTGTTTTATTTTTTAATTCTTTTTAGTTGCGTATTTATCTAGACATTTTTCGAATTTTGTTTTCAATTGTCAATTATTTTCGCCTTTGTTTTTGTAATTCTTTTTTCAAATTTGAATTTTATTTTTAACTTTTCAATTTGGTTCTCCATTTTTTTATTACTTTCTTCAATTTACAATTATTTTCTTTGATTTTAAATCCAGCCTTTCAATTTTCAATTATTTCCAAAAGCTATTCCTATAACTTTCTTAATTTTTAAATTATTTTGTTTGAATTTAATATTAATTCTTTTATTTATTTTTTCCAATTATGTAATTTTCTAGCAATTTTTCGAATTTCGTTGACAAATTGTTAATTTTCTTTTATTTTGCGATTTTTTTTCATTTCGCCTCCAACAAGTTTTTTATTTATTAAAAAATGTTTTTCACTCATTTGTATAATTTTTTGTTTAATGAATAAATGAAACCACTATAAACGACAAAAACAACATGTTTATCAATACAAAAAATACTCGAAATTAAAATTCATGAATGTAAAAATATTTTTTAGAAATAGAAATAGAAATCTATAGACTGTTAATTAATAACGAAAATATCCGTAAAATTTATCAGAAGTTTAAAGATTATTTAGGAATACTGGAGTTTTTTAATTGACGACCCCTCGTTGAAAAATAATGAAAACAATTGAAAATTGAAAAGAATTCTTGAAAAATGATAAAAATAGTTGAAAATTGTATAGTAAATAATTGAAATGATAAATATAAAACAAAAATTACTCACACTGTGTGAACGGGAGCGTGATTTTCGCTTTGGCTTCTTCGTTTTCTTTTTCCGACTTCTGATGTGATGATGACTGCAGCTTTCCTCGAGCTCGTGTTGATACTCTTTAAAAATCCTGAGTCTCTCGGTCTCTAGCGAGATCGCCTTAAAATCCGGCTCCTCTTCAATTTTCGCTCGAACTTCGTCCCAGGTCATCTGATAATCGGCGCCCAAAGTTTTCAGTAAATTCTTGAAACCAGACTCGAGTTTCTTGAATTTTCTCGTTTCCTCTTTGACTCGCTCTTTTTCCCTCGCCTCGGCTTTCTCCAGAAGTGAATTATAGGTGAGCTTGACATTGCCAGCGTCAAGGGTCGCGGATTTTCTGTCCTCGCAGACAACAGTGGCAAATTCCTCAAAGCTCGTGTTCACCTGGACCTCGAAATTTCGATCTTTCAAAATTTCACGAATAATTTTCTTCTCGTCGTGGAAACGTGACTTGAGATCGGCCACGTAAAATTTGAATAGATCTAGAGGCGTTGAACCCGATTGGCCGAGCATTGCGGAAAATCGAAGATCGGCCGATAACATTGGATAAAGTTCGACCCAGAGAGACATCGAGGTCAATTTTCCCTGCTCGTGCAACTCGTCAAGAAGACTCTGAAAAAGGAATTTTAAAGTTTGAATAAATAGTTTAATAATAAATGCGAATTTTTGTTTATTACAAATATTGCGAGGGATTTTTAAAAAAAGATTCGAGGTCGAAAATAAATTTTATACAACAATTGAAGCGATTAAAAATGTTTTTTCTTTTAATATTGGAAAATTTGATGTTGAAGAAATTAAAAGAAAAAAGATATAGAAATAATTTTAAAACATGACGACAATAATTAAAAAATCACAGAACTTAGGTTGTCTAGTAAATAATGATTTTGAATTTCCCGGAGAGTAAAAAAAATAAAAACTGAGAAATAAAAATAAAATTTAGGGGATGCAATTGAAGATTGACTAACTTAATTGAAAATTATAACTTAATGGAAAGATTGAATAAAATTATTGAAAATTGAAGAAAATAATTGAAATTTGAGGAGAATAATTGAAATTTGAAGAAAATAAATGAAGAATATAATTAAAATTTAAGGAATCTAATTAAAATTGAAGAATAAAATTAAAGATTAACTAAAGTAATAAAAATAATTGGGAATTGAAGAAAGTAATTGAAATTTGAGTAAAATAAATGAAGAATATAATTGGAATTTAAGGAATCTAATTAAAATTGAAGAATGCAATTTAAGATTAACTAAAGGAATAAAAATAATTGAAAAGTGATAAATAATAATTAAAATTTAAGGAGAATAATTGAAAATTTGAACTTAATAGAAAGATTGAATAAAATTATTAAAAAATGTAGAAAATAATTGAAAAAATTGATAAAAAGCAATTGATATTTGAGGCAAATAATTGAAATTTGAGGTAAATAAATGGAGAATATAATTGAGCTTTGTGGAATCTAACTAACATTGAAGAATGCAATTAAAACTTAACTAAAGTAATGAAAATAATTTAAAATTGAAGAAAATAATTGAAATTTGAGGAGAATAATTAAAGTTTGAAGAAAATAATTAAAAATTAATAAAAAATAATAAATATTTAAGGAGAATAATTGAAAATTTGAACTTAATGGAAAGATTGAATAAAATTATTAAAAATGGTAGAAAATAATTGAAAAAATTGATAAAAAGTAATTGAAATGTAAGGAATCTAACTGAAATTGAAAAATGTAATTGGAGACAATCTAAAATGATGAAAAAAATTGAAAATTGAAGGAAATAATTCAAATTTGAAGAGTATAATTAAATTTTGAGAATGCAATTGAAGATTAACTAAGGTAACAAAAGGAATTGAAAATTAAAGGAAATAATTAAAACTTAAGGAGAATAATTGAAGTATGAAGAAAATCATTGAAAGTTGATAAGAAATAATTTAAATTTGAAGAGAATAATTTAAAATTAAGGAGAATAATTGAAATTTGAGGATATAAATGAAGAATATAATTGAAATTTAAGGAATCAAATTAAAATTGAAGAATACAATTGAAGATTAACTAAAGCAATAAAAATAATTGGTAATTGGTAAAGTAAATGCAAAATATAATTGAAATTTAAGGAATCTAATTAAATATGAAGAATACAATTAGAGATTAACAAAAGAAATAAAAATAATTGAAATTTAAAGAAAATAATTGAAAATGGATAAAAAATAATTAATATTTAAGAAGAATAGTTGAAAACTATAACTTAATGGAAAGATTGAATAAAATTATTGAAAATTGAAGAAAATAATTGAAAAATAAAGGAAATAATTGAAATTTGAGGAGAATAATTGAAATTTGAGGAGAATAATTGAAATTTGAGGAAAATAAATGAAGAATATAATTGTAATTTAAGGAATCTAATTAAAATTGAAGAATGCAATTAAAGATTAACTAAAGGAATAAAAATAATTAAAAAGTGATAAATAATAATTAAAATTTAAGGAGAATAATTGAAAATTTGAACTTAATAGAAAGATTGAATAAAATTATTAAAAATTGTAGAAAATAATTGAAAAAATTGATAAAAAGTAATTGAAATGTAAGGAATCTAACTGAAATTGAAAAATGTAATTGGAGACAATCTAAAATGATGAAAAAAATTGAAAATTGAAGGAAATAATTCAAATTTGAGGAGAACAATTGAAATTTGAGGAGTATAATTAAATTTTGAGAATGCAATTGAAGATTAACTAAGGTAACAAAAGGAATTGAAAATTAAAGGAAATAATTAAAACTTAAGGAAAATAATTGAAGTATGAAGAAAATCATTGAAAGTTGATAAGAAATAATTTAAATTTGAAGAGAATAATTTAAAATTAAGGAGAATAATTGAAATTTGAGGATATAAATGAAGAATATAATTGAAATTTAAGGAATCATATTAAAATTGAAGAATACAATTGAAGATTAACTAAAGCAATAAAAATAATTGGTAATTGGATAAAGTAAATGCAAAATATAATTGAAATTTAAGGAATCTAATTAAATATGAAGAATACAATTAGAGATTAACAAATGAAATAAAAATAATTGAAATTTAAAGAAAATAATTAAAAATTGATAAAAAATAATTAATATTTAAGAAGAATAGTTGAAAATTATAACTTAATGGAAAGATTGAATAAAATTATTGAAAATTGAAGAAAATAATTGAAAAATAAAGGAAATAATTGAAATTTGAGGAGAATAATTGAAATTTGAGGAAAATAAATGAAGAATGTAATTGAAATTTAAGGGATCTAATTAAAATTGAAGAATGTAATTAAAGATTAACTAAAGTAATAAAAATAATTGAAAATTGATAAAAAATAATTAAAATTTAAGGAGAATAATTGAAAATTTGAACTTAATGGAAATATTGAATAAAATTATTAAAAATTGTAGAAAATAATTGAAAAAATTGATAAAAAGTAATTGATATTTGAGGCGAATAATTGAAGTTTGTGGAAAATAAATGGAGAATATAATTGAACTTTGTCGAATCTAACTAAAATTGAAGAATGCAATTAAAAATTAACTAAAGTAATAAAATAATTTAAAATTGAAGAAAATAATTGAAATTTAAGGAGAATAATTGAAGTTTGAAGAAAATAATTAAAAATTAATAAAAAATAATAAATATTTAAGGAGAATAATTGAAAATTTAAACTTAATGGAAAGATTGAATAAAATTATTAAAAATGGTAAAAAATAATTGAAAAAATTGATAAAAAGTAATTGAAAGTTAAGGAATCTAACTAAAATTAAAGGATTTAATTGGAGACTATCTAAAGTAATAAAAATAATTGTATATTGAAGGAAATAATTAAAATTTGAGGAGAACAATTGAAATTTGAGGAGTATAATTAAAATTTTGAGAATGCAACTGACGATTAACTCAAGAAACAAAAGGAATTGAAAATTAAAGGAAATAATTGAAATTTGAGGATATAAATGAAGAATATAATTGGAATTTAAGGAATCTAATTGAAATTGAAGAATACAATTGAAGATTACATAAAGTAATAAAAATAATTGAAACTTGAAGAAAATAATTGAAAATTGATAAAAATAATTAAAATTTAAGAAGAATAATTGAAAATTTGAATAAAATTATTAAACATTGTAGAGAATAATTGAAAATTGATAAAAAAATAATTGAAAATTGAAGGAAATAATTGAAATTTAAAGAAAATAATTGAAAATTGATAAAAAAAATAATTGAAATTTAAGAAGAATAATTGAAAATTTGAACTTAACGAAAAGATTGAATAAAATTAAACATTGTAGAAAATAATTGAAAATTGATAAAAAAATAATGGAAAATTGAAGGAAATAATTGAAATTTAAAGAAAATAATTGAAAATGATAAAAAAATAATTAAAATTTAAGAAGAATAATTGAAAATTTGAACTTAACGGAAAGATTGAATAAAATTAAACATTGTAGGAAATAATTGAAAATTGATAAAAAAATAATTTAAAATTGAAGGAAATAATTGAAATTTCGGAGGAATAATTGAAGTTTGGCAAAAATAAATGAAGAATATAATTGTAATTTAAGGAATCTAAATAAAATTGAAGAATGTAATTAAAGATTATCTAAAGTAATAAAACTAATTAAAAATTGAAGAAAATAATAAAAATTTGAGGAGAATAATTGAAATTTGAGGAATATAATTAAATTTTGAGGAAAATAAATGGACAATATAATTGAACTTTGTGGAATCCAACTAAAATTAAATAATGCAATCGAAGATTAACTAAAGTAACAAAAGTAATTAAAATTAAAGGGAATAATTGAAATTTGAGGAGAATAATTGAAATATGAAGTAAATCATTGAAAATTAATAAAAAATAATAAATATTTAAGGAGAATAATTGAAAATATGAACTTAATGGAAAGATTGAATAAAATTATAAAAAATGGTAAAAAATAATTGAAAAAATTGATAAAAAGTAATTGATATTTGAGGCGAATAATTCAAATTTGAGGAAAATGAATGAAGAATATAATTGAAATTTAAGGAATCTAATTGAAATTAAAGAATGCAATTGAAGATTAACTAAAGTAACAAAGATAATTAAAAATTAAAGGAATTAATTGAAATTTGAAGAAAATAAATGAAAATTGTTAAAAAAATAATATAAATTTGAGGAAAATAATTTAAATTTGAGAAAATAAATGAAGAATATAATAAAAATTTGAGGAATCTAATTAAAATTAAAAAATGCAATTGAAGGTTAACTAAAGTAAAAAAAAAATAATTGAAAGATTGGATAAAATTATTGAAATTTGAAGAAAATAATTGAAAATTGATAAAAAGAATTGAAAATTGAAGGAAATAATTAAAATTTGAGAAGAATAATTGAAATTTGAGGAAATAGAATGAAGAATATAATTGAAAATTGAAAGATCTAACTAAAATTGAAAAATGTATACAAAATTGAAGAAAATAATTCAAATTTGAGGAGAATAATTGAAATTTAAGGAAAATAAATGAAGAATATAATTGAAATGTGTGGAATAAAATTAAAATTGATGAATGCAAGTGAAGATTAACTTAAATAACAAAAATAATTGAAAATCGAAGGAAATAATTGAAATTTGAAGAAAATAATTGAAAATTTATAATAAATAATTGAAAATTGAGGAAAATAATTTAAATTTGAGAAAATAAATGAAGAATATAATTAAAATTTAAGGAATCTAACTAAAATTAAAAAATGCAATTGAAGGCTAACTAAAGTAAAAAAAAATAATTGAAAGATTGGATAAAATTATTGAAATTTGAAGAAAATAATTGAAAATTGATAAAAAGAATTGAAAATTGAAGGAAATAATTAAAATTTGAGAAGAATAATTGAAATTTGAGAAAATAGAATGAAGAATATAATTGAAAATTGAAAGATCTAACTTAAATTGAAAAATATATACAAAATTGAAAAAAATAATTCAAATTTGAGGAGAATAATTGAAATTTAAGGAAAATAAATGAAGAATATAATTGAAATGTGTGGAATAAAATTAAAATTGATGAATGCAAGTGAAGATTAACTTAAATAACAAAAATAATTGAAAATCGAAGGAAATAATTGAAATTTGAAGAAAATAATTGAAAATTTATAATAAATAATTGAAAATTGAAGGAAATAATTGAAATTTGAGGAGAATAATTGTAGTTTGGCGAAAATAAATGAAGAATATAATTGAAATTCAAGGAATCTAACTAAAATTGAAGAATGTAATTGAAGATTATCTAAAGTCTTAATAAAAACAATTGAAAATTGAAGAAAATAATTGAAATTTGAGGAGAATAATTGAAATTTGAGGTATATAATTAAATTTTGAGGAAAATAAATGAAGAATATAATTGAAATTGAAGGAATTCTTCAACTAAAGTTGAAGAATGCAATTAAAGATTAACTAAAGTAATAAAAAATTGAAAAAAATAATTGAATGATTGGATAAAATTATGAAAAATTGAAGAAAATAATTGGAAATTGATAAAAAGAATTGGAAATTGGAGGAAATAATTAAAATTTGAGAAGAATAATTGAAATATGAGGAAAAAAATTAATTAAATCAATTAAAATTGGGATAGATTAGAAGTTGGAAAAATCAAAGTTGCTAATACAGAAAAACTAATGAATATAACTGAAGATCAAAGAATATAATTGAAATTTCAAAAATAAATCTAAAATTGAAGAATGTAATTGAAGATTATCTAAAGTAATACAAAATTGAATAAATAATACAAAATTGAAAAAGGTAATTGAAAGATTAGATAAAATTATTGAAAATTGAAGAAAATAATTTAAAATTGGGGGAAAAAATTTAAAAAGTTAATCAAAACAATTGAAAAATAAGAAAAGAATTGAATATAGAAGAAATAAGTACAAAAATTAAAAATATTGTTGATATATGAATAAAATTATTTAAAATTAAAAAATATAATTGAAATTTGAAAAATAAATATAAATATAAGGATCCATTTAAAGCTTGACTGAATGAATTTATAATTAATGGAAAGATTAAATAAAATTAATATAAATTAAAGAAAACAACTATTGAATGTGGAGAAAAATAATTCGAAAAATTGATAAAAATAATTGAAAATTGAAGAATATAATTTTAATTTGAGGAAAATAATTGAAAAATTAATTAAAAAATATAATTGAAATTGGAGAATATAATTGAAATTTGAGGTATAAATCTAATATTGAAGATTGACCAAATTAATTGAAAATTTGAACTTAATGGAAAGATTGAATAAAATTATTAAAAATTGAAGAAAATAGTTCAAATTTGCTAAAAAAAAATTGAAAAAAATTGATGAACATAGTTGAAAATTGAAGAAAAATAATTGAAATTTAAGGAAAATAATTGCAAAAAATTAATGAAATCAATTAAAATTGGGACAGATTACGAGTGGGAAAAATCAAAGTTGCTAATACAGAAAAACTAATGAATATCGTTGAAATTTCAAAAATAAATCTAATTCGAAAATGACAAAAGTAATTGAAATTTGAAGAAGATAATTGAAAAATAAGTAAAGTTAATTGAAACTTTTGTAGAAAATTAAAATATTTCTGACAATAATTTAAATATTGAAGAACAAAATTGAAATTTTGAGAAATCATTTGTAAAATACTAAAAATAAACGAAAACTTGTGCAATAAATTTAAATATTCATGACACTAACCGAATTTTCATTTTACAAAAATCCTTTTAATCAACTTTTAATTTAAAAGAATTCCAATTTAAACGAACTTTAATTTAGAAGAATTTTTATTTCACAGAATTTTAGGTTAATCGAATTTTTAAATACCAGAATATTCATTTGACAGAATCTTAAATTGGCCCAAATTGTATTAGTACGAATTGACATTTGTCCGAAAACTTAAAATGCACAATTTTCATTTGTCCGAAATTGCAAAGGGCCGAAACAGTATCCGACAGAAATATTTTGGCGCGAATTTTGAAACTGACCAATTGCAATTTATTTTCTGATTGGTCAATTTCGAAATTCGCGCCAAAATATTTCTATCGGATACTTTTTCTTCCATTTGCAATTTCGGACAAATGAATATTCTGGTATTTAAAAATTCAATTAACCGAAAATTCCGTGAAATAAAAATTCTTCTAAATTAAAATTCGTTTAATGTGAAATTTCGACTAAAAGAAGATTCTTCTTAATGAAATTCTATGAAATAAATATTCTAAATAATTAATTTTGTAATTTAATAAATAAAAACTTACAATGAAGCCGTCTCTATTTTTTCTCTCCTGTCGTTTCCGCCTCTTCTTCTCTCGCTCTTTCTCCTCTTCCTCGTCCTTCTCGAGCTGACGAATATGATTTTCAAAAACGAGAATCGCGTCTTCTTTGTCCATTTGCAACAATTCTGCGTCATCCGCGAAGGACGTGTGTTGCACAAGTAGAGCCTGAGCTTCTTGCCAGGTTGTTCTGTACGTGACGTCTGTCAATGCGTCCAAAACTTGCGCCATTCGCTTTGTGTTGCGTTTCTTTAAAACTTTCGCCTCCTCTTTCTCGCGTTTCGCCAAATTAAAAATAACATCCTCATAGATATCTCTTCTATCCGAATCGCCGACAGATCTCCAAACTTCCAAATTTCCGTACATTTCCTCGCACTTGTAATATTTTGTTGTACTCAGCATTCTCGCAGGTTCCAACAAAAAAGCCTCCAAGTCTTCTTTCGCCTTTTTTAATCTGAAACAGAACCAAATAATGTTAATTAATAGAATAATCGGTGATGACAAAAATAATGATTTTTTTACAATTTTTTTTTTTATTGTAAATTAATTTTTTTATACATAAAATTAGTATAGAAAATTTTCAAATGTTTACTTTTAAGTAGTTTGTTTTTTGAACTGAGAATATTTAGAAAGAAATAATGAAAATTTGAGAAAAAAATTTCATCAAAATCAAATAAATCTATTTATTTTACAAAAAAAATAAACATATTTATTATGAATAAATAAGAAAATTACAACAACAAAAATATCCTCAAATCCTTATGATCGTAAAATTAAGAAAATTAGGAAAAAGCAAGAAAAAAGAATAAATTATAAAAACAAAACAAATGTAAAAAGGTAAAAAAAAATAAATAAATAAGAAAGTTCTTTAAAATAAAAAAATTTATAGACATTATTAAAGAGTTTTTTTCTGATTAAGGAAAGAGAGAAATATTTTTAAAAGCTACACAAGAATGAAAAAGGGACAAAAGTATTTTGAAAAAGTAGAAAATCGTTTTAAATAATTAAAATATTTATGGACACTTTTTTAAAAAAATTAAATAAGAAGATATTGAAATAAATAAAAAATAGTTAAAATATAATAATAAAGAGAAAATGTTTCTTTTATTAGGAAAATTAGAGAATTATTTCAAAAATTGAAGAAAAAAAAGAATGAGCAAAATTATGGAAAATTTAAAAAATAAGAATTTAGAAGAAAAAAAATCTATGAAATAAAAGAATAATGTTAAAATGAGAATATTTAGTATAAGATTAAATTTACATAAAATAAAATAAAAGAAAGAAAATCTTTTTTAAAAAATAGGAACATTAAGAAATTGTGAAAAAAATAGAAATAAAAGTATCGAATAAATGTTTTCAAAACTTCGAAATTACAAGAAAAAAAAAAAAATTAACAATTTAAAAGAAGGAAAAATATTTCCAAGAAATAGAAAAATTAAAAAGAAATTAAAATTGAAGCAAGGAATGATTAAAAAAAATAGCTAATTAACAAGAAAGTAAAATAAATACGAAGAAAATAGAGAATGTTTTTTTATCTGACAAACCATAAAAAAATTAAAACATTAGAAAAAATAAAAAATCTGGTAAGAATCTACTAAAAAATTATAATTAATAAAAATAAATTTATAAAATGTGTATAAAGATAAATAAGAAGTCCACAAAAAAAAAATGTAAAAATAGTTTAAAAATAAAAAAGTTCAGGAAAAAATTGAACTAAAAGTATTTTTATTTTAATAGACTTGAAACTTGAAACAAGTCCAACAATATTTTTTGAAAAATAGAGAAAATCTAAATATTTTATAAAACAATAAATAAATTTGCAAAAAAAATAGACAAGATGAGAAAACAAATTTAATAAATTTACCAAAAAAATGGGCAAATTGTTTTTTTTTAATTATGAAAATAATTTAGAAAATCAATGAAAAAATGTTTAATTAATGTTATAATAACAAAATTGTGTAAAATAATTGTAAATAATTTAAATAAATAAATAATTAATTAATATAAATATAATAATATAAATAATTAATTTGAATAAATGAATAAAAATAAGATTAAAATAATTCTAAAATAGAAAAACAAATGCAAAAAAATATCAAAAGCAAAGGAAGAAACAATTTTTTTAATTTTGAAAAAATAGGAAATTATTATAAGATAAAAATTGAACAATTTCGAAAAAGTGAAATCTCTTAGAAATCTTGTGAGAAATAAAAAAAGGATTATTGTGAATATGTAAAATAATTAATAGTAATTAATGTGTATTTAAATTTGAAAGTTTGAAAAAATTGAATTATAAGTCAATTCAACGTTCGGAGTTTATTTAAATTGCAATGACTTAAAGATATAAAATTTGAAAACTATTTTTTGCCATCTTCATACCAAAATTTTTAAATATTATTTTGATAATCTCTAACAGTCCAATTTTTCAAATTTTATAAAGAATAAAATATTAAAATTGGAATTTTTAAGATTTATCCACGAATTTCGGTTTTTTTTAATTTCCAATTTTTTATCTTTTGATATTGAAATATTCTTTAATTTTACTAATTATTTTTTATTCGCAATTAAACTTTATAAAAAATATTTTTAATTTCAATTTTTTGCCTATATTACAGGCTTCACAGTGACAATGAAGAATATTTTAGGGGAAATAGGGGACTGAACATTCAAAAATAGGGAACCTTTATACTTTAAAAACTTTATAAATAAAGATAAATTAATTATACACAGTAAAACCTCGATTTTATTTGAGTAGGACAAAATTACAAAATTATAGGATAAAAAAATATAATTAAATAATATAATTACTAAATTTTCAAATTAATAATAATAACAAAAAAAATAAATAAATAAAATAACTACAAATTGTGAAAAGTAATTTAAAACTGATAAATAATAATTCAAAATTATAGGAAATGTGTGCAGAACATCAGAAATAATTGAAAAGTCAACATAATAATTGAAATATAAATGATGAGAATAAATAAAAATTGAATAAAATAATTGAAAAATAATATCAAAATAATTTGAAAGAGTACATATATGAACTAAGAGAAAATAATTGAAAAAAGATAATAATAATAATAATAATAAATAAAAATTTGAATTTTTTTTTAAATTATAAAACTAATCAAAATTAAAAGAAAGAGTTCAAATTTGAGATAATTAATTGAAGATTTAATAAATCAATTTAAAAATAATTAAAAACATTAAAAATTGTTTCTACAATTGCAAAATTAGAGAAACAACTGAAAATTGAAGACAATAATTGAAAATTGGAAAAATTAGTTTAAAAATGATGAGAATATTTGAAAAGAAATTCGAAATTGATGAAAACAATCGAGAACTGAGAAAAATAATTGAAAATTTAGGAAACTAATTAAAAAATGATTAAGGTAATTTAAAATCGAAGAAACCAATGAGAAGGTAATAAAACAAATTAAATGTTGAAAACATTTAATTGCAATCTAAGATTAATAAATGAAGATTAAGTAAATCAAACTGAAAATAATTTTAAAAATTAGAAATAGAAGAAAAAAATTGCAAAATTATAGAAAAAATTGAAAATTGAAGACAGTAATTTAAAATTAAGTAAATATTTGAAAATTAAAGAAAACAATCGAGATTTGAGAAAAATAATTTTAAAAAATTACAGAATATATATCAAATTAAACAATTAAAGGAAATAATTAAAAAATAATGATAAATTTGTTAAAATAATTGAAACTTGAGATAAATAATTGAAAATTTACGAATTTTTTACAAAACACCGAAAGTAATATTGTAACTTTGAAAAAAATAATTTTAAAATTCACAAAAAATGTTTTTAATCAATTGAAATTTGAAATAAATGGTTAAAGGTTTTTTTTCAGTTAAAAAATAATTTTAAAAATTATAATTTGGAGAAAAAAAATTGCAAAATTATATAGAAATAATTGAAAATTGAAGACAGTAATTTAAAATTTAGAAAATATTTGAGAATTCACGAAAACAATCAAGAATTGAGAAGAATAATTGAAAAATGACAAAAATAATGATAATTTTTTTAAAATAATTGAAATTTGAGATAAATAATTGAAAATTTAAGAAATTAATTACAAAATACTGAAATTAATTGTAAATTTGAAAAAAATAAATGAAAAATTCTAAAATTTATTAACAATTTTTTTAAATAATTGAAGTTTGAAATAAATAATTAAAGGTTTAGTAAATCAGTTAAAAAATAATTGAAAAATTATTATTTGGAGAAAAAAATTGAAAAATTTAAGAAATAAATTTAAAAATGATGGAAATATTTGCGAAATTACTTAAATTTGAGATAAATAATTAAAAAATGTAGAAAGTGTATGAAAAAATACTTTACAAAACTAAAAATTGGAGAAAATATTTTCAAAGTTAAAGAAATAATTGAAAGGTTAAGAAAATAAATAAAATTTATGAAAAATAAGTGATAAAATTACAATACATTTTTGAAATTTAATAAAATAACTGAAAAATGATAAACACAATGAAAAAATAATGAAAAAAATTAGAATTTAAAAAAATAATTGAAAGTTTTGGAAATTAATTGAAAAATAATGAAAATATTTAATAAGTAAAAGAAAATAATTTAAATTTCATGAAAATCAATGAGAGTTTATGAAATTAGTCAAATACAAATAATTATAAATGGAAGGAAAAAATTAAGAAATAATGATAAACATACTTGTAAATTGAAGAAAAGAATTGGAATCTGAGATGAAGGATTGAAAATTCAGAAAATCTATTGAAATTTAATTTAATAAATGAAAAATGGGAGAAAATAATTTAAAAATTATAGAAATAATCGAAGATTGAATAAATAATAAAAATTTAAAGAAGATTGAAAATCTCTAGATACCTTGACTTTAAATATACTTTCGTGAAAAATAGGCAATTTTAGGGTAAAATTTTCTAAATAGAGGACTTTTAGGGACCAATCGCAAAATAGGGGACATTTAAGGGAAATAGGGGACGACTTGTGAAGCCTGATATTATGAATGAATTGAAGGATATTTTAACTGATCAAAATAAAATTATGAATAATGGTTCAAAATACTTATAACCTTTAAAAATTATTTTATATAAAATTTATTTTTGAATAAATCTAAAAAATTAGAATTTAATTTCGTCTGGAATATAAGACTAAATCTTACTAACTTATTCAAAATTGAAATAAAATATATTTATAAATTAAACTTCTAATTAGATTTAAAATTAATGAAAATCATTTTAATTTCTTTTCAATTTTAAAATAGTTTAAAAATAATACGTAATATTGAATATATATTAAAATTAAATAACTTTTCTTTTAAAATTAAATAAAAATTAGTTAATTTATAATATTAATATGTCATATTAAAGTAATTATTATAATTTAATATTTTTATTTTACGTAATTGAAACCAAAAAGAGGTAAATTATTGTTAATAATTATAATGATTTTATTTTAATAATCCAATTAAATATTTTCTTATTATAAATAATTTCTATAATCATCAGGTCTAAATTTAATATTAAAAAATGTTTTCTTTTCCCTCTTTAAATAAATATTGCTTTAATTTCGTCGGAAACCTTCCGTTTCTGGAAACGATTTTAATTCCCAAAAGTAAAGGGCTCGATTTATAAAAATATATAATAATTTTATTAATATTATTATAGTTCCCCCTCCCCTAATAAATATCTATTTATTAACTCGTCAATTTCAATATTACTTTTGCCTTTTTTCAATTTCCAAAAAATTAATATGCTAAAAATTAATTATTTTTTAAATTTCCGATTTTTTACACGCAGTGTGTTTCTTTTTTAAAAATAATTATTAATTAAATTTGAATTGAAAATCATTATAATTATTAACAACAATCTTCCTCTTTTTTGGTTTCAATTAAAACTTTTAGAAAATAAAAATATTAAACTGAATCAATAATTTTAATGCGACGTATTAATGTTATGAAATTTAACTAATTTCTATTAATTTTATTTACAAAAGAAATTTTTTTCAAATATCTTCAATATACCATGTTTTTACTTTTAAACTATTTTATATTAAAGAAATAAAAATGATTTCCTTAATTTTAAATTAAATTAGAATTTTAATTTACAAATTTACTTATTTTTTTATCCGGCAAATTTTGAAGTTTTTTTTTTAAACCATAATCTTAATTCAAATGACCCGATGATTTAAATTAAAGTAATTTTAAATAAGCCCTGGAAATAAATAACCTTTTTTTTATTAAAAAAAACCAAAAACTACCTTAATCTCTCTTGTTCTCGTTCCTCTTTTAACTTTTGAGTTTTGTAGGCATTGAATGCCTGTTTTCGTTCATTGAGCTTTTTCATTTGCGGATATCTCTGGTCATTTTGAATCATTTTCACCGCCTGTTCCCAGGTCGCGTTCGAGGGAACATCCTTCTCCTTAAGAAGTTCCTTGAAAGCCTCGATAGCTTCTTTTTTGTCCTTAAAGTGCATTTTCGGCTCTGGAGTACTCGTTCGACTTCCATTGGCCGATTCTTTTGCTGAATTGCTGTCGTCGTCAGGTTTTGAAGGCGGAGTTGGAATATTTATTGCCGCGAGTGTGGCAGCCATTGCTTGTTCAATTGCAGATTTTCCTCCCGATTCGGGAGTACTTGTCTGCGAAAGTGTTGCAATATTTGGCGACATGTGCAGTCCCATTCCTCCCCTGAAAAGAAAAACAGAAAAATAAATTATTTCCAATCTTTATTTTAGATTTTTATTATTTTTTATTTCTTAATTTATATTTTATTTTCTCACAATAGACATAACCTCAAACTAAAAAATGTCTTTTCATAAATATATTATTAAAATTAATATCAAAAAAATTTGAAAAATCCAGTTGTACATTTTCCAGAAAAAAAATCAAATTTTGTTTATTTAATAACTTTAGAATAAAATATTATTTAATTTCAAAATTTAACAAATAAAGTTTTAGTAAATATTTTAAAAAGAACATTATGAAAATTGGATAAAAATTACAGATTTTTACTAGATTTAAACAAAAAATGGTAAATAATTATTATTATTGGACGACATATTTTGAATCAAACTAATTTTTCCTGTGAACTGTAAATCTTGATAATTCAAAATTTGGGGAAATTAATTTCAATAATATTGAATAACTGCATTCAAAGTTGAAGAGATAATTAACAATTGAGGAAAATAATTGAAAAAAATTGATGAAAATCACTGAAAATTGAAGAAAATAATGGAAATTTGAGGAAAATAATTGAAAATGCAATAAAATTAAAATTAAAAAGTTATATAAAGTGAAATTAAAAAAAGAATTGAAAAATATAATTGAGATTTTCAGAAAACAATTATAAATTTAAGAAATTAATTGAAAAAAATAAGAATAATAATTAAAATCGAGGAAATTTATTAAAAAAGAATAATAAGAAATTATGCATTGTAGAAATTAATGACTACAAAATTGAATGACGTAAATAGAAATTGAAGAAAATAATTGAAAATTAAATAAAAAAGTAAAAAAAAAAATGAAAATATTGTTGAAATTTGAATAAAATGTTTAAAAATTGACGAATGTAATTAAAATTTCAGAAGTAGATCTAAATTTGAAGAATGTCTAAATTCATTAAAAATTAGAAAATAATGGAAGAATTGAATAAAATTATTAAAAATGAAAAAAACTGACTAAAAAATTAATAAAATAATTGGAAATTGAAGAAAAAGGTAAAAAAAAGAGAAAATATTGTTGAGATTTCAATGGGAAATTTAAAAATTGACGAATATTATTAAAACTTGAGAAATAGATCTAAATTTGATGAATGCAAATGAAAATTGTTTAAATTAATTAAAAATTAGAAAGTAATGGGAAGATTGAATAAAATTATTGAAAATTGAAGAAAATAATTAAAAATTGAGGAAAATAATTTCACAAAATTGATTAACATAATTGAAAACTGATAAAAATAATTGAAATTTGGGAAAATAATTTAAAACAATTAATAAATATATCTGGAAAATGACGAAAATAATTGAAAATTAAAGAAAACAATTCAAAATTTAAGACAATAATTACAAATTTAAGAATGGAATTAAAATTTAAAAAATATAATAAAATATTGAAAAAAATAACTGGAAAAAGGCTTGAAAATTGAAGAAAATTGAGAATTGCGGAAAATATTGGAACAATTGAATTTGAAATTAAAGAAACTTAATAATAATTGAAAAAAATTAAGCAATACGAGAATTTTAAAATATTAATGAAAATAATTAAAAATTGAAGAAAGAAATTTAAAATTGTAAAAAAAGTAATTGAAAAAACAAGAGAGAAAAATAACAAAAACAAAATTTAAAGAATAAAATTCTAAAATTTTAAGAGAATAAATGAAAATTTAAAAAATGGGAGGATAAAATATAATGGATAAAATGTGGGAGAGAATTATTGCAAACTAAAAAATGGAATTGAAATTTACAAAAAAAAAATTGAGAATTGCAGAAAATATTTGAACAATTGAATTTAAAATAAAAGAAACTTAATTATAATCGATAAAAAATGAACTAAATACGAGAATTTAAAAATATTAATGAAAATAATTAAAAATGGAATAATATGGAATAATAATAAAAAAATTTAAAAAGTAATTTAAAATAGCACATAATTAATAAATATAGAAGAAAACAATGGAAAACTGAAGAACTGAACAATTGAATTGATAATTTAAAACTATTTTTATGATTGTTAAACAAATTTTAAAAATCAGATAATTTTTGAATATTCAAGAATTGGTTGAAAATAGAAGAAAATAATTTAAATTTGAAGAATGGAAATAAAGAATAGAATTAAAATTTGTAGAATATAATTGAACAACTGAATCTAAAATTTAAGAAATTTTTTGATGTAGAGAAAAATAATTAATATAAATCAAGCATTTTTTATTAAAGAAAATAATTGAAAATTTAAAAATGGAATTGAAATTTGAAGAGAATAATGAGGAATTGATGAAAATAGTTGTAGAAAATTAAAGAAAATAAAAGAAAATTGTTGTAGCAAAATTTTAAAAAAGAATTTATAATTGAAAAAATTAATTGAAAAAGACGATAATTTTTTAATATATAAGAGTTAATTGAAAATAGTACGAATAATTCAAAATTGAAGAATAGAATTGAAATTAGAAAAATATAATTAAAAATTGAAACAGTTATTGATAAAACTCGAGAATTACTGAATATGAAAGAGAATTATTGCAAATTCAAAAATGGAATTGAAATTTGAAAAAAAAAATTAAGAATTGCAGAAAATATTTGAACAATTGAATTTAAAACTACAGAAACTTATTAATAATCGAACAAAATTAACCAAATACGAGAATTTAAAAATATTAATGAAAATAATTAAAAATGAAAGAAAGTATTTTAAAATTTCAGATAAATAATTTAAAAAAAAATTTTTAAATGACGAAAATAATTGACAATTGAAAAAAAATCGCAAATTTGCAAGAATAATAATTAACAAGAGAAAAAAGTAATAAAAAAAATTTAAAGAATAATTCTAAAATTTTATGATAATAAATGAAAATTGAAAATATTGAAGGAAATAATCGAAAGAAATAATTTAAAAATACTGAGAGCAATTATAAAATTCAAGAAAATATCTGAAAAATGTCGAAAATAATTGATAATGGAAGACAAAATTCAAAAAATGGCTAGATTAATACACAATTTGAAAAAATTAAAAAATAAAACAATAAAAATTAAATTTCAAGAAAATAATAGCAAAAAGAAAAATTAAGAAAATTGTAGGAATAATTATTGAAAATCATTGTAAATTGAACAACAGAATTGAAAGTAGAAAAAATCTTAAACTGAAGAAAATAATTAAAAATTGAAGAAAACAATTAAAAATTTAAGAAAATAATTAAAAACTTAAGAATGGAATTGAAATTTAAAGAATATAATAAAAAATTGAAAAAAGTAACTGAAAAAAGGAGAGAATTATTGAATATGAAAGAGAATTATTGCAAACCCAAAAATGGAATTGACATTTGAAAAAAAATGTGTGAATTGCAGAAAATATTTGAACAATTGAATTTATAATTAAAGAAACTTATTAATAATCAAAAAAAATTAACCAAATACGAGAATTTAAAAATATTAATGAAAATAATTAAAAATTTTAGATAAATAATTAAAAAAGCATTTCAAAATGATGAAAATAATTGAAAATTGACAAAAATCGTAAACTGGAAAGAATAATCGACAAGAGAGAAAAATAGCAACAAAAAAAAATTAAAGAATTATTCTAAAATTTTAAGGGAATAAATGAAAATTGATAAAATTGTAGGAAATAATTGAAAGAAATAATTAAAAAATAACGAGAACAATTGCAAAATAAAAGAAAATATCTGAAAAATAACGTAAATAATTGACAATTGAAAAACAAATTTGAAAAATGTCTGGAATAATAAACAATTAAAAAAAAGAAAATTTCAAAATTAAACAATAAACATTAAATTTAAACTAAATAATTGAATAATTAGAAAAATTATAGGAATGATTGTAAATTGAACAACTGAATTGAAAAAGGAAAAAAATTGAAATTAATGAAAATAATTGATAATTGAAAAATGTAATTGAAATTTAAAAAATATAATAAAAAAGTTTAAATAGTAATTTAAAAAAGCGCATAATTATTAAAAACAGAATAAAATCATTAGAACTGAAGAATTGAATTAAAATTTTAAAAAAAGAATTAGGCATTTAAAAAAATATTTATAGAATAGAACAATTGAATTGATAATTTAAAACAATTTTTATGCTTGTTAACAAAAATTAAAAAACATATAATTATTAAATATTAAAGAATTGATAGAAAATTGAAAAAAAAATAATTGAAAATTGAAGAAAATAACTTAAATTTGAAGAATGGAATTAAAATTAGTAAAATATAATTGAACAACTGTATCTAAAATTAAAGAAATTTTTTGATGTAGAGAAAAATAATTGACATAAGTCGAGAATTATTTATTATTAAAGAAAATAATTGAAACTTTAAAAATGGAATTGAAATTTGAAGAGAATAATGAGGAATAGATGAAAATAGTTGCAGAAAATTGAAGAAAGAAGAAAAATAAAGAAAATGTTTAAAACGAAAATTTTAAACAATTTTTACGATTGAAAAAATTTATCGAAAAAGCCGAGAATTTTTTAATATTGAAAAGTTAGTTGAAAATCGTACAAATAATTGAAAATTAAAGAATGCAAATGAAATTAGAAAAATATATAATTAAAAAATGAAATAGTTATGGATAAAACCCGAGAATTATTGAATGTAGAAGAAAAAGTTGAAGAATGAAAAATGGACTTACTAAATTTTTAAAAAATAATTGAGAATTGAAGGAAATATTTGAACAATTAAATTTAATATAAAATAAACTTATTGATAATTGAAAAAAAAAAAATAATTGACCAGAGGCAGACATTTTTTTAATATTAAAGTAATAATTAAAAATTAAAAAATGGAATGGAAATTTGAAGAAAGTAATTGAGAATTGAAGAAAATAGTTGTAGAATTGAACAATTGAATTGAAATTTTAAAACAATTTTTATGAGTGAAAAAAATAATTGAAAAAAAGGAAATAATTAAAAATTATGGAAAATAATTAAAATTGTAGAAATAAATTGAAAATTAAAGAATTAAATTGAAGCTGTATGATAATAATTGATAATTGTCGGAAAAATTACAAAATGACGAAAATAATTAAATATTATGGAAAATAATTGTCAATTGATAAAAAAATTCGATGAATGGTGAGATTAAATAATTTTAAAGATTAAAGAGCAACTATAAAATTGAAGGATAATAATAAATTATCAATTAGAAAATAATTGATAATTGAAAAGAAGCGAGAATTATTGATATTAAATAAAATAATTAAAGATTAAAAATTAAGAAAAATAATTGAGAATTGACGAGAAAAAGGGAAAATTAAAATAAATAAATTGAAGATTAAGGAATTAAATTTAATATTAAGAAAATAGCTAATTAATAATTCAAAGAAAGATTACAAAATGACAAAAATAATTGAATATTAAAGAAAATAATTGATAATATTGAAAAAAAAAATTCTAAAACTGAGGAGAATAATCTACAACAGAACAAAATAATTAAAAAAAACTTAAGAATAATTACAAAATTTAAGGAGAATAATTGTAATTTGAAAACTGTTGACAATTATAAAAAGAATTATAGATTTTTTAATAGTGCGATTCCAAGTGAAATTTACATTATTTTCAGGCAGGATAACGACGGGCAAAAAAACTTTAGAATTTTATTATATTTAATATGACTAATGTTTTACATAAATATTTAGGTCAAAATATTAATTAGTTTACGAGAATTGAAATTCGAAAAAAAAATTGAAATAGCAATATCTTCCGTTCTGTCAGTCGTATCAAAGTTTTCTTTTTTTTTAAATGCTCAGAAAAATATAAGGAATATTTCTATTTTAGGGTACGTTTTTATAATTTTAATATTAAGAAAGTTATTAAATAAAAATGATATAACTTTTAAGCAGCAAGACAAAAATCAATGACCCAAATGCTAAAATGAACTTACCTGTATTCTTTTCAAGATTCCAAAAGAAATTAAGTTTACAGTTACTTTCTTGATATATTATTTTAATAAATTATAAATGTAAACATTGGAGATTTCTGTTAGTAAACAAATCAATATGGTTGCGCGCGCATTTCCATTTCATTTGTTTATTAACAGAAATCTCCAATGTTTACATTTATAATTTATTAAAATAATATATCAAGAAAGTAACTGTGCAGTTCATTTCTTTTGCAATCTTGAAAAGAATACAGATAAGTTCATTTTAGCATTTGGGTCATTGAATTTTGTCTTGCTGCTTAAAAGTTATATCATTTTTATTTAATAACTTTCTTAATATTAAAATTATAAAAACGTACCCTAAAATAGAAATATTCCTTATATTTTTCTGACCATTTTAAAAAAAAGAAACACAACCTCTTGTTGAGTATGTGTCCAATTTCTGGTTAAATAATAAACTCACGTGTTTGTAGCACTGGCGACAGCTGCAGCTGCCGAGGCTGCAGTTTCTTCAGCCATAATTCTCGACTTTAATTCCTCCAATTCCGGGGGAATGCTCCATCTTGATTCCTTGGTTGTGACATTGTGATAATAAACTTTGCCATTTTCTGACTTGTATTCTTTCCAAGGACATTGGGACAAAAGGAGCTCACTCTGAGTTTTTAATTCGTCAGGTTTCTCCCAAAGGGACTGTTTTGTCGTATTGTTGTAATAATAAGTCCGTCCATCAGGTGCCTTGTGCTCGGACCAATCACACTTTTTTTCTGAAAGGGTTGCCGCTGTTTTCATGTCGTTTGAAGACGGTGCCGGTGGCAAACCTCCTGTGGCATTTATTTGAGGTGGGGCAGCTTTCCAGAACAAAAAAAATGATAATAATAAGGTTAATAATCAATTTAATAGTAATGAATAATAATAATAAAAAGGGACGTATGATTAAGTTCTAAAATTAATTATTTAGAATATTTATTTCATAGAATTTCATTAGGAGGAATCTTCCTTTAGTCGAAATTTCACATTTTCGAATATGTTTTCAATCGAACGTAAATTAATCCGAATTTTGACCTAACAGAAATTTTAGGTTATCGAAAGTCGAGATTTATTGAATATTAAATTAAATAATTAAAAATTGAAGGAAATAGTTGAGATCTGATGAAAATAATTAAAAATTGAAGAAAATAACTGAAAATTGAATCAAATAATTGGCAATTCAAAAAAAAATAATTTATAGTTGAATAAAATAATTAAAAATTGATTAAAATAATTGAAAATCGTAAAAAATATTTCAGAATTGAATAAATTAATTAGAAATTGATGAAAATAATTGAAAATTGAAGAACATAATTGGCAATTGAAGAAAATAGTATAAAATCGAAGAAAATAATTGAGAAATGAAGAAATAATTTTAAATTAATGAAAATAATTCCAAATGGAAGAAAATAATTGGAAATTGAAAAAAATAATTTAAACTTGAAAATAATTTATTATCCCAAAAATGAAATTCCCGGTTTGACGGTAAATTCCCGGTTAATTCCCGGTTTTCCCGGTCATTTTAAATTCCCGGTTATTTCCCGGTTAGTAGACACCATGCAGGAATTATTTAATGTTGAAGAAAACATTAAAAATTGAAGAATAGAATTGTTATTTAAAGAAATTAATTGAGAATTGAAAAAAATAATTGAACAATTGAACATTTAAATTGAAAATAGCAGAAAATTATTGAAAATTGAAGGAGGTTTTGAAACATATGAAATAAATAACTGATAATTGAAAAAAGTCGAGATTACTGAATATTGAAACAAACAATTGAAAATTAAACAAAATAATTAAAAATTAAAGAAAATAATTGAAAATTGAAGAAAGTACTTAAAAATTAAAGACAATATTTGAAAACAGCAGAAAAATTTAGAAATCGACGGAAATAATTGCGAATTGATGAAAATAATTTAAAACCTATCAATTTAAATAAAAATTGAAAGAAAAACATAATTTAAAAAAGCTGAGAATTGTTAAATATTGAAGAAAATTGAGAAGAAATTGAAAATTAAAAGAAATTGAGAAACTGAAAGAAACATGAAAAAATAATTGAAAATTAAAGAAAATAATTGAAATTTAAGAAAAAAATTGGAATTTGAAGAAAATGATTGAGAATTTAAAAAAAATCATTGTAAAAAGCCTAAAGTTATTGAATGTTAAAAAAAAATTGAAAATTAAAGAATGGAATTGAATGTCGAAAATTATAATTGAGAATTAAAGAAAATAATTCAAGAATTGAACAATGGGATTGAAAGTAGAAGAAAATAAGTGATAATTGAAGAAAAAAGAGATTGAACAACCCAGAAATTATAGAATTTGAAAAAAACAATAAAAAATGAAGAATGTAATTGTAATTTGAAGAAATTAATTAAAAATTGTAGAAAATAATTTGGAATTAAAGAAAATGTGATTTTATGAAAATTGTTGAATAATAATTGATGAATTGAATTGAAGTTTCAAAAACATAATTGATAATTGAAAAAAAATATTGAAAAAAGCCGAAAATTATTGATTATAGAAGAAAATAATTGAAAACTGGAGGAGTTATTGAGATGTGAAATAAATAAATGATAATTGAAAAAAATTGTTGAAAAAAGTCGAGAATTATTGAATATTAAATTAAATAATTAAAAATTGAAGGAAATATGTGAGATCTGAAGAAAATAATTGAAAAAATTGATGAAAATAATTAAAAATTGAAGGAAATAGTTGAGATCTGATGAAAATAATTAAAAATTGAAGAAAATAACTCAAAATTGAATCAAATAATTGGAAATTCAAAAAAAAAATTTATAGTTGAATAAAATAATTAAAATAATTGAAAATCGTAAAAAATATTTCAGAATTGAATAAATTAATTAGAAATTGATGAAAATAATTGAAAATTGAAGAACATAATTGGCAATTAAAGAAAATAGTATAAAATCGAAGAAAATAATTGAGAAATGAATAAATAATTTTCAATTAATGAAAATAATTCCAACTGGAAGAAAATAATTGAGAATTGAAGAAAGTAATTGGAAATTGAAGAAAATAATTGAAAATTGAAAAGAATTTATTATCCCAAAAAAGAAATTCCCGGTTTTTCTCGGTCATTTTAAATTCCCGGTTATTTCCCGGTTTTCCCGGTTAGTAGACACCCTGCAGGAATTATTTAATATTGAAGAAAACATTAAAAATTGAAGAATAGAATTTTTATTTAAAGAAATTAATTGAGAATTGAAAAGAATAATTGAACAATTAAATTGAAAATAGCAGAAAATAATTGAAAATTGAAGGAGGTTTTGAAACATGAAATAAATAACTGATAATTGAAAAAAAAAATAATTAAAAAATGTCGAGATTACTGAATATTGAAACAAACAATTGAAAATAGAACAAAATAATTAAAAATTAAAGAAAATAATTAAAAATTGAAGGAAATAATTAAAAATGGAAGAAATTACTTAAAAATTAAATACAATATTTGGAAACCGCTGAAAAATTTAGAAATTGTATTTATTTATTTATTTAGAAAATATACGGAAATCGACGGAAATAATTGCGAATTTATGAAAATAATTTAAAAATTCTGAAATTAAATAAAAATTGACAGAAAAACATAATTTAAAAAAGCTGAGAATTGTTAAATATTGAAGAAAATTGAGAAGAAATTGAAAATTAAAAGAAATTGAGAAACTGAAAGAAACATGAAAAAATAATTGAAAATTGAAGAAAATAATTGAAATTTAAGAAAAAAATTGGAATTTGAAGAAAATGATTGAGAATTTAAAAAAAATCATTGTAAAAAGCCTAAAGTTATTGAATGTTAAAAAAAAATTGAAAATTAAAGAATGGAATTGAATGTCGAAAATTATAATTGAGAATTAAAGAAAATAATTCAAGAATTGAACAATGGGATTGAAAGTAGAAGAAAATAAGTGATAATTGAAGAAAAAAGAGATTGAACAACCCAGAAATTATAGAATTTGAAAAAAAAAATAAAAAATGAAGAATGTAATTGTAATTTGAAGAAATTAATTAAAAATTGTAGAAAATAATTTGGAATTAAAGAAAATGTGATTTTATGAAAATTGTTGAATAATAATTGATGAATTGAATTGAAGTTTCAAAAACATAATTGATAATTGAAAAAAAATATTGAAAAAAGCCGAGAATTATTGATTATTGAAGAAAATAATTGAAAAATTGGAGGAGTTATAGAGATGTGAAATAAATAAATAATAATTGAAAAAAATAGTTGAAAAAAGTCGAGATTTATTGAATATTAAATTAAATAATTAAAAATTGAAGAAAATTGTTGAGATCTGATGAAAATAATTAAAAATTGAAAAAAATAATTAAAAATTGAATCAAATATTTGGCAATTGAAAAAAATAATTTAGAGTTGAAGAAAAAAATTGAAAATTGATTAAAATAATTGAAAATCGTAGAAAATATTTCAGAAATAAATAAATTAATTAGAAATTAATGAAAATAATTGAAAATTGAAGAAAATAATTGTCAATTGAAGAAAATAGTAGAAAATTGAAGAAAATAGTTGAGAAATGAAGAAATAATTTTAAATTAATGAAAATAATTTAAAATGGAAGAAAATAATTGAGAATTGTAGAAAATAATTGGAAATTGAAAAAAATAATTTAAAATTGAAAAGAATTTATTATCCCAAAAAAGAAATTCCCGGATTGACGGAAAATTCCCGGTCATTTTAAATTCCCGGTTATTTCTTGGTTTTCCCGGTTAGTATACACCCTGCAGGAATTATTTAATATTGAAGAAAACATAAAAAATTGAAGAATAGAATTGTTATTTAAAGAAATTAATTGAGAATTGAAAAAAATAATTGAACAATTGAACAATTAAATTGAAAATAGCAGAAAATTATTAAAAATTGAAGGAGGTTTTGAAACATATGAAATAAATAACTGATAATTGAAAAAAAAATAATTGAAAAAGGCGAGATTACTGAATATTGAAACAAACAATTGAAAATAGAAAAAAAAAATTAAAAATTAAAGAAAATAATTGAAAATTGAAGAAATTACTTAAAAATTAAATACAATATTTGGAAACCGCTGAAAAATTTAGAAATTTTATTTATTTATTTTTTTATTTATTAAGAAAATATACGGAAATCGACGGAAATAATTGCGAATTTATGAAAATAATTTTAAAATTCTCAATTTAAATAAAAATTGAAAGAAAAACATAATTTAAAAAAGCTGAGAATTGTTAAATATTGAAGAAAATTGAGAAGAAATTGAAAATTGAAAGAAATCGAGAAACTGAAAGAAATATGAAAAATAATTGGAATTTGAAGAAAATAATTGAGAATTTAAAAAAAATCATTGTAAAAAGCCTAGAGTTATTGAATATTAAAAAAAAAATTAAAAATTAAAGTAAGGAATTGAATGTCGAAAATTATAATTGAAAATTAAAGAAAATAATTTAAGAATTGAACAATGGGATTGAAAGTAGAAGAAAATAAGTGATAATTGAAGAAAAAAGAAATTAAACAACCCAGAAATTATAGAATTTGAAAAAAACAATAAAAAATGAAGAATGTAATTGTAATTTGAAGAAATTAATTAAAAATTGTAGAAAATAATTTGGAATTAAAGAAAATGTGATTTTATGAAAATTGTTGAATAATAATTGATGAATTGAATTCAAGTTTCAAAAACATAATTGATAATTGAAAAAAAATATTGAAAAAAGCCGAGAATTATTGATTATTGAAGAAAATAATTGAAAAATTGGAGGAGTTATAGAGATGTGAAATAAATAAATAATAATTGAAAAAAATAGTTGAAAAAAGTCGAGATTTATTGAATATTAAATTAAATAATTAAAAATTGAAGAAAATTGTTGAGATCTGATGAAAATAATTAAAAATTGAAAAAAATAATTAAAAATTGAATCAAATATTTGGCAATTGAAAAAAATAATTTAGAGTTGAAGAAAAAAATTGAAAATTGATTAAAATAATTGAAAATCGTAGAAAATATTTCAGAAATAAATAAATTAATTAGAAATTAATGAAAATAATTGAAAATTGAAGAAAATAATTGTCAATTGAAGAAAATAGTAGAAAATTGAAGAAAATAGTTGAGAAATGAAGAAATAATTTTAAATTAATGAAAATAATTTAAAATGGAAGAAAATAATTGAGAATTGTAGAAAATAATTGGAAATTGAAAAAAATAATTTAAAATTGAAAAGAATTTATTATCCCAAAAAAGAAATTCCCGGATTGACGGAAAATTCCCGGTCATTTTAAATTCCCGGTTATTTCTTGGTTTTCCCGGTTAGTATACACCCTGCAGGAATTATTTAATATTGAAGAAAACATAAAAAATTGAAGAATAGAATTGTTATTTAAAGAAATTAATTGAGAATTGAAAAAAATAATTGAACAATTGAACAATTAAATTGAAAATAGCAGAAAATTATTAAAAATTGAAGGAGGTTTTGAAACATATGAAATAAATAACTGATAATTGAAAAAAAAATAATTGAAAAAGGCGAGATTACTGAATATTGAAACAAACAATTGAAAATAGAAAAAAAAAATTAAAAATTAAAGAAAATAATTGAAAATTGAAGAAATTACTTAAAAATTAAATACAATATTTGGAAACCGCTGAAAAATTTAGAAATTTTATTTATTTATTTTTTTATTTATTAAGAAAATATACGGAAATCGACGGAAATAATTGCGAATTTATGAAAATAATTTTAAAATTCTCAATTTAAATAAAAATTGAAAGAAAAACATAATTTAAAAAAGCTGAGAATTGTTAAATATTGAAGAAAATTGAGAAGAAATTGAAAATTGAAAGAAATCGAGAAACTGAAAGAAATATGAAAAATAATTGGAATTTGAAGAAAATAATTGAGAATTTAAAAAAAATCATTGTAAAAAGCCTAGAGTTATTGAATATTAAAAAAAAAATTAAAAATTAAAGTAAGGAATTGAATGTCGAAAATTATAATTGAAAATTAAAGAAAATAATTTAAGAATTGAACAATGGGATTGAAAGTAGAAGAAAATAAGTGATAATTGAAGAAAAAAGAAATTAAACAACCCAGAAATTATAGAATTTGAAAAAAACAATAAAAAATGAAGAATGTAATTGTAATTTGAAGAAATTAATTAAAAATTGTAGAAAATAATTTGGAATTAAAGAAAATGTGATTTTATGAAAATTGTTGAATAATAATTGATGAATTGAATTCAAGTTTCAAAAACATAATTGATAATTGAAAAAAAATATTGAAAAAAGCCGAGAATTATTGATTATTAAAGAAAATAATTGAAAAATTGGAGGAGTTATAGAGATGTGAAATAAATAAATAATAATTGAAAAAAATAGTTGAAAAAAGTCGAGATTTATTGAATATTAAATTAAATAATTAAAAATTGAAGAAAATTGTTGAGATCTGATGAAAATAATTAAAAATTGAAGAAAATAACTGAAAATTGAATCAAATAATTGGCAATTCAAAAAAAATAATTTATAGTTGAATAAAATAATTAAAAATTGATTAAAATAATTGAAAATCGTAAAAAATATTTCAGAATTGAATAAATTAATTAGAAATTGATGAAAATAATTGAAAATTGAAGAACATAATTGGAAATTGAAGAAAATAGTATAAAATCGAAAAAAATAATTGAGAAATGAAGAAATAATTTTAAATTAATGAAAATAATTCCAAATGGAAGAAAATAATTGAGAATTGTAGAAAGTAATTGGAAATTGAAGAAAATAATTGAAAATTGAAAAAAATTTATTATCCCAGAAAAAAATTCCCGGTTAATTCCCGGTCAATTTAAATTCCCGGTTTTCCCGGTTAGTAGACACCCTGTTTTATGTATTGAAAAAAATCAATTTTTGATTTTTTTTAAAAAATCATAATTTTTGTCCGTTTTGTCTACATTTTTTTTTGAATTACCAATAACTCCAGCTTCTGGAGGAGCTGGGCCGCCCATTGGAAATCCAAAACCTGGAGGAGGGATTGAAAATTGAGGAGGCATCATTCCTGGAGGTCCAGGAGGTAATCCTGGAGGTGGAATAAATGGCGCCGATGGTAAAATCGGAGGCACAAAAGTCGAAGCCATGTTTGGAGCACCTGGTGGAAATCCAGGAACAGCTGGTGGAATTCCTTCGTTTGAAGCCTAAAAAACATTTTTTTTTATCAGAAAAAAGTCTCGGAACATTATAGAAAAATAATTGTGAATTGTTTTGAAAAAAGTTGAGAAATATTGTAAATATTGTAAATATAATAAAAAATTTGAAAAATTAAATAACAAAACTTGTTAAAATTATTTTATACAAAAATTCCTCTAATATTCTAGAAATAATTTATGAAAAAAATCGCCTATATTCTAATAAAAGAATTCTAAAAATATTTTTAAGTATACCTTGGTATATATACTGGGAAATTAAAATACGAGAAATACTGACGATATTATAGAAATTCCCGGAAAATTAATGAAAATAATCAACAAATTAAATCGATTTTTGTCTAAAGAAAAATAAATTTGTGTCATAAAAAAGAAAATTCCTATTAGAAAATTAAATTTGAGGTTTAATTTTTGTCGTAGTTTTGAGGTTAGGAATTTCAAATAACATTTTTACGGGAAATTTACACATTTAATGGGTAATTAAACATATTTTAGACTGTTTCTCGTCACTTACCATTATTCAGCTTTGTAAATCTTACTCTCCATTCACTAAAAAGTGAGGAACTGTCATTGAAATTGATAAAAAAATGTCCATTCGAAAACCAAGCGACGCACTCACACAAACACACAGACAATTCACTGATACTTTTGAGGTTAGGAATTCCGGTTCCGAAAACATTTTTCTTTTCTAAAATTGCGCAAATAAATTGGAGTTTAGAAAATGCGGTTAAAGTGTTGAAAAAGACGGTGACAATAGACTATAAAAAGTGATTTTTCACGAAATATCACAATTATTTTCTGCCTTTTTGTACGCATGCTTTAAAAAGGGAAAAATTGGGAAAAATCGTGAAAAAATTTCGTATTAAAAAAGTCGTAAATAATTAAAAATCAAACAAGATTTATTTCACACTATTTTGTGAATGGGAGATCAAAGTTGATTTGTGATTTTCCAAATTTTTAAAAAGCATAAAAATGGTGAGTTTTTGCAATTTTTTTAAATAAATAATTCTTGTCGCATATATATTTCACAGTAATTAATCATTTTTTTGTAATATTTGAGTCATTATTACGATTATAATCAATTTTTCAACAGCCTATTATACTATCTTTTTTATTTTTAATTCACATTTTTAAGATTATTATAAAATTTAGATTTTTAGGTTAGATTTTTTAAATAAAAATTTTGCGGGTTTATTTTTGGAGTTGGAAATTTTTTATTTTTATCCATAAGTAATAATAATAATCGATTTTTTAGATTGGTGAAAGTTTAAGAAACCGGTACCTAAAATGGTGCACAACAACAACAGGAAAAAATTTTTGGAGCCGAGTAGCTGTCGGTTTTAATTTAGGAATTGCTACTGTCCTCTATTTACCTCAAACTTATCTCCTAGATTATTATCAAGATCTCGTGCAACTCTACAAGTATGAAAATTCATTTAATAGTGTAAAAAATTTAAAAATTGCTGTCCTTTTCTTTATTAGACTTCAATTATAAAGAATATATTTAATTGGTTGGAATTATAAAATTATAAAAAATTATTTTCATTGAGATGGAAGAAAATTGTCTAAAAATTGAAACAGAAGCCAAAAAAAAGGAAACGAATTGTGGTTTATTGTAGAATTTGTTTCTGAACTTTGTGGAGAAATCCATTAAATTATTCGAGAAATTTTCCAATCTTTAGGACTAATTTCCGATTTTTTTTTGGAATAAGTCCATTTTTCTGAACTACGGAAATATTTTCATCTAGACTTAGGATTTATATTTTTTACTTCTGGGAAAAAATCCATCGCATTTAGACGATTTTCCAATTTTTTGGAAAAAAATTCCAATAATTTGATGAAAATAGTTTTTCTTGAAACATTGGAATTTTTCCATCAATTCCTGGGATTTATTTACGAATTTTCGGAAAAAATCCACTATGTTTGGAAATTTTTCCAATCTTTGAGAATAATTTCCAATTTTTTTTTTCTAAATAGGGAATTTTTCCAAACTTTACGAAATAAATCCACTAGTTGGGAAGATTTTCTAATTTTCGGGGAAAAAATTGAAAACAAGTATTTCAGATATTTTAATAAATTTCAAAAATGTTTTATAATTTTATCACTTATTTTTCATAAATTTTATTTATTTTCTTTAATTTTCAATTATTTCTATAATTCTGAAAATATTTTCTTCTATTTTTAGTTTTGAAAAGTATTTTTTCATACACTTTCTACATTTTTTATTTATGTATCCCAAATTTCAGTCATTTGTATTATTTTTCAAATATTTCCATCATTTTTAAATTGATTTCTTTCATTTTCCAATTTTTTTTTATAAAATTTTTCAATTATTTTTTAATTGATTTACTAAACCTTTAATTATTTATTTCAAATTTCAATTAATTAAAAAAATTGTTATTATATTTTAAAATTTATCAATTATTTTTTCAAATTTACAATTACTTTCGGTATTTTGTAATTAATTTCCTAAATTTTTAATTATTTATCTCAAATTTCAATTATTTTAAAAATTTTTCATTATTTTTGCCATTTTTTAATTATTTTTTTCAGTTCCCGATTGCTTTCTTTAATTCTGAAATACTTTATAAATTTTACATTACTGTCTTCAATTTCCAATTATTTCTATAATTTTGCAATTTTTTTCTCCAAATTATAATTTTTAAAATTATTTTTTAACTGATTTACTAAACCTTTAATCATTTATTTTCAATTTCAATTGATTAAACCCATTTTTAATGAATTTTAGAATTTTTAAATTATTTTTTCAAATTTGCAATTACTTTCGGTATTTTGTAAATAATTCCCTAAATTTCCAATTATTTTTTAAAAATTTATCATTATTTTTGCTATTTTTCAATTATTCCTTTAATTTGATATATATTCTGTAATTTTTTAAAATTATTCTTCTCAAATCTCGATTGTTTTATTTAATTTTCAAATATGTTCTTAATTTTAAATTACTGTCTGTAGTTTTCAATTATTTCTATAATTTTAAAAATTGTATTTTATTTAATTTTTAAAATTATTTTTAGTTTGATTCATTTATAATCCTCATTTATTAATCTTAAATTTCAATTCTTTTTTTTCAATCTTTAATTTGTTTTATAACCTCCTCAGTGATTTCTTCGATTTTAAATTACCTTAATCATTTTTAATTAGTTTCCTAAATTTTTAATTACTTTTCTCAATTCTCGATTGTTTTCATCAATTTTCAATTATTTTCTCAATTTTCAGTTGTTTCTATAATTTTGCAATTATAAAAACAATTTTTAATTTTTTAAATTCTTTTTAAATTGATTTATTGAATCTTCAATTATTTATCTTAAATAATTCCCCTAAAATATTCTTTATTGTCACTGTGAAGCCTGAAATGAAATATTACATATTTTTTTAATTTAATCAGGTTTTCAAAATTTTAAGTGTTTTTTTCAGTTTGGCGTATGAAAAGTCAGGGAATTTTATAAAAGGTTGTTTTAAAAAATTAATTTAATTAATTTCTATTTTTATGATTTCAATCAGTGATATTTTATTTGAAATAAGTTGAAAACTGCTGAATTGTCGGTGACTTTTACCTGATTGATCAATAGAAAATAATTCAAATTTTCAATGCTGTTACTAAAATTGAAAATTATTTCTATCTATCAATCTGTAGAAAATTAATGACAATTTAGTCATTTTCAACTGATTTCCTGTGAAACTAGATTTATTGAAATCATGAATAGAAAGTTATTTTCAAAATAAAATTATTCTTCTTAAATTTTATAATTATTTATTAATTTTTTAAATTATTTTGTTCTGTTTTCGATTATTCTCGACAGCTTTCGAATTTTTTTGGCAATTGTCAATTATTTTCCTCATTTCTCAAATATTTTCGTCATTTTGTAGTTTTTCTTTCAATTATCAATTATCTTCTTCACATTTCAATTCAATTCTTTAGATTTCAATTTATTTCCTCCATTTTCAATTATTTTCTTCTATTCTCAATTATTTTCCTTAATTTTCAATTATTTTATTCAATATTCAATAATTCTCGCCTTTTTCCAATAGAAAATAATTTTTTTTTTGCCAATTTTAATACAATTCTTTAATTATCTTCAATTTTCATTTATTATCTAAAATTTTTTCTATAATTTTCTTCAGTTTTTAATTGACAAATTAATATTCTCCTTTAATTTTATAATTATTCTTTAATTTTTTCAATAATTTTGTTCTATTGTCGATTAATCTCGCCATTTTTCGAACTTTGATTATTTTTTTTTCAATTGTCAAGAATTTTTTTAATATTTTATTATTTTAGTCATTTAGTCATTGTTCTTTTAATTATCAATTATTTTCTTACAATTTAAATTTAATTGTTTAATCTTCAATTAATTTCTTCAATTTTTAATTTATTTCTTCAATTTTTCATATTTTCTACAATTATTATTCTCATTATTTATTATTATTTCCTACAATTTTTTCAATTTTTTTGTTTTGTTTATTAATCTAGTCTTTTTTAGAATTTTGTTTTCAATAATTGTCTATTATTTTCGTCATTTTTCAAATATTTTCTTAAATTCTTCATTTATTCTGCTCGATTTTCAATTATATCTTTCAATTAATAATTTTTTTCCGCAATTTTCAATTATTTTCTACAAATTTTTGAATGTCTAGTTATTTTTCTTAAAATTTATAATTATTTATTAATTTTGAAAATTATTTTTTCTGTTGTCGATTATTCTCGACAGCTTTTGAATATTCTTTCGCAATTGTCAATTCTTTTCGTCATTTTGTAATTTTTCTTTCAATTATCAATTATCTTATTGACATTTCAATTTAATTCTTTAAATTTCAATTTATTTCCTTCATTTTCAATTATTTTCTTCAATTCTCAATTATTTTCAATTTTTAATTATTTTATTTAATATTCAATAAATCTCGCCTTTTTCCAATTAACAATAATTTTTTTTTGTTGAAATTTTAATACAATTCTTTAATTATCTTCATCAATTTTCATTTATTATCTACAATTTTTTGTAAAATTGTCTTCAGTTTTCAATTGACAATTTAATATTCTCCTTTAATTTTATAATTATTCTTCAATTTTTTCAATAATTTTGTTTTATTGTCGAGTAATCTCGCCATTTTTCGAACTTTTTTTACTTTTTTTTTAATTGTCAATAATTTTTTTAATATTTAATTATTTTAGTCATTTAGTAATTGTTCTTTTAATTATCAATTATTTTCTTACAATTTAAATTTAATTCTTCAATTTTTAATATTTTCTCCAATTATTATTCTCGTCATTTCTCAATTATTTCTTTCAATTATTGATTATTTTCTATAATTTATCATTATTTCATACAAATTTTTTCTATTTTTTTGTTTTGTTGTCTATTAATCTAGTCTTTTTTAGAATTTTGTTTTCAATAATTGTCTATTATTTTCGTCATTTTTCAAATATTTTCTTAAATTTTTTATTTGTTCTGCTCGATTATCAATTATATCTATCAATTATTAATTTTTTCCGCTATTTGCAATTATTTTCTACAAATTTTTAAATGTATAATAATTTTTCTTAAAATTTATAATTATTCATTAATTTTGAAAGTGATTATTTCTGGTGTCGATTATTCTCGATAGTATTCTAATTTTTTCTTATTTGTCAATTATTTTCCTAAAATTTTAAATTAATTCCTTAATCTGTAATTTAATTCTTTAAGTTTTAATTATTTCTTCTATTCTCAATTATTATTTTCAATTTGAAATTGCAATCTTTAATTTTCAATTATTTTATTCAATATTTAATAATTCTCGCCTTTTTCCAATTATCAATAATTTTTTTTTTAACTTTCAATACAATTCTTTAATTGTATTTTTTAATTATAATCTTTAAATTTTAAAATTATTTTCTTATTTATTAAATTTTTCCATTTATCAATTATTAAATTTGTTTCCTTTTGATATTTGAAATTATTTTTTTTAAATTCCAGTTATTTATTTCTGTTTAAAATATACTTTTCAGTATTTTCAATTATTTCCCTAAATTTTCAATTATTTTCTTTAGTTTTTAATCAATTTTAAACTACATTCTTCAAATTTTTTAATTATTTTCTTGAAATAACAATTGCATTTTTGAATTTTTTAAATTATTTCCCTAGATTATCAATTTTTTTCTTCTGTTTTAAATATAAATTTCAATTTCTTCAATTTTTCAATTATTTTCGTCAATGTTTTTAATTTTGTTCATCAATTTTCAATTATAATCTTTAAATTTTTTAATTCTTTTCTTAAATAGTAAATTTTTTCATCTACTAATTATTAAATTTTCGTTTTTTCGATTTTTTAAATTATTTTTTTTTATTCCAGTTATTTACTAAAGTTTAAAAAATATTTTTGAGAATTTCAATTATTTCTGTAAATTTTTAATTATTTCCTTTATTGTTCTATTATTTTCGTCATTATTCCATTTTATTTTTCAATTTTAAACTGATTTCTCTAATTCATCAATTTTCAATTATATTCTTGAAATTTTTCAATTATCTTTTTAAAATGTTAATTGTATTTTTTATTTTTCTTAAATTATTTCCCTAAATTTTCAATTATTTTCTTGCATTTTAAATAAAATTAAAAATTTTTTTTAATAATTTTCTTCAATTTTTAATTATTTTCATTGACTTTTTGTACTTTGCGGTTTGCCCGTTTATGTAAGAAATAAATAAATAAATAAAAATAAATATTCGATTGTCCTTTTCAATTTTAAATTGAATTCTCAAATTCAATTATATTTTTATATTTTTCAATTTTTGTTAACCATTTTTCAATTTTCAATTATAATCTTTAAATTTTTAAATTATTTTCTTAATTATTAATTTTTTTCAACTATCAATATTATTAAATTTCATTTTCATTAATTTTCATTTTTTCGATATTTTAAATTATTTTTTTTAAATTCCAGTTATTTATTTCTGTTTAAAATATACTTTTCAGTATTTTCAATTATTTCTCTCAATTTTCAATTATTTTCTTTTATTATATAGATTTAAGTTTTTTTTTCAAATATTACCTTTATTTTTTTATTATTTTCGTCAATATTTTATTTTAATTTTCAATTTCAAATTAATTTCTCCAATTCACCAATTTTAAACTATATTCTTCAAACTTTTCAATTATTCCATTGAAATAACAATTGAATTTTTTCAATTATTTCCCTAGATTATCAATTATTTTCTTTTGTTTTAAATATAAAATTCAATTTCTTCAATTATTCAATTATTTTTGACAACGTTCAACTGTATTCTTCAATTTTAAATTAAGTTTTCCAAATTGCAATTATATTCTTCAATTTTTGAACTATCAATCAATATCAATCTTGGAATTATTTTCTTCAATTTTTTTTTAAATTTTGTTCGTCAATTTTTAATTGGTAATAATCTTTAAATTTTTTAATTATTCTCTTAAATTTAAAATTTTGTCATCTTCGAATATTATTGAATTTTCGTTTTTTTTTCTCGATATTTTGAATTATTTTTTTCAAATTCCAATTATTTACTTCTGTTAAATATTTACTTTTCAATATTTTCAATTATTTTCCTCAATTGTCAAAAATAGTTTTTTCAAATTTTAAACATGTTCTGCATATTTTAAACTAACCTCTTCAAAACGGAAATTAAAAATTTTTTTCAATTTTTTTTTTTTTATTTATTTTATTTTATTCAGTTATTCTATCCAATTCTATTCCATTTTCTCCTATTTGTTTGTTTCTTTGTTTTCATTCCTTTCTCTTAATATTGCATTTTCTATTTTTTTTCTACTTTAAAAAAAAAAAAAAAATTAATTTAAATTTTCTATTTCAGAGACAAAAAACCGGCTCCACTTCCCGAGGAAATGAAATCCCTGTTTGACGAAGTTGTCAAGGATTTAAATATCGAGGAGTATGACAGCAAATTAATAAAACCCTTTATGCTTTATGGATTGGAGCCTTTCAATGCCGGAATCTGGAACACGAAATCTGGTGGAATAATTGGAATCCCGTTAAATTTCACTTTCAAAAGTCCCAGTGATGTGGACATTTCTCGAATTTTAATCCACAATTCGCTGATCGACACGTCTCGACCGGAAACTGTTGATTTGTCAGAAGCTCTCGTTTTATCCCATGACGCACAAAAATTCGCAATAGCTCGTGAAATTTGCACTTTCATGGAATCATCTAAAGTCATGGATTGTTTGGTAGCAGCCGGCTCTTTCATGTCTTTCTACTTTTTCAACCAATTCATGAAGCAGAAATTTGACATGTACAAAAAAACCCTGAATTTAAGACTCGCTTTGTACACGGTCAGTGGACTGTCCTGTCTCGGTATTTATTTGGCCCAGAAGGACTTTTTCAAAAAACGAGTCGAAAAAAATGTCGACGCCCAATTATCGAGATTGGGTCCTAATTACGTGAGAGGAGGCTATGAATTCTACAGCAAATTATTGGAGAGAAATATCGCGCACAGAAGTTTGCTCGATGAGTACGGAAAAAAACATTTTGACGCCGATGGAAATCCTGCTTCGTTTATTAGACGAAAAACGACACCTTTCACACAGAGAAAGTCATTCTTTGAAATGTTATCCCTTGCTGAAAATGCGTAGAAAACATTTAATGGTTTTTTTTTATACTGATTGTAAATTAGAATTAATTTAATTGTATAGCTGTAAATAAAATATATAATAGTTACTAAAAATAGGGGTTTGTGTTTTTATTTTTATAAACTGCGTTTTATCAAGTTTCTATTTTCACAAATTATCACAGAGTCAGTGTTTTCAGTGCTGCCAGTGGAATATTGTAGATAATTCGGAAATGGCAAAAATAATTGAAAAATAAGATAAATAATTCATATTTGAAAAAAAAATTGTAAAATGACAAAATTAATTGAAAAATTGATTAGAAATCCAAAAATGAGGATAAAAATTGAAATGAAATAATTGAAAACTTTCAACAATAAGAAATTGCAAGAAAGTAATTGAAATTTGAAGAAAATAATATAAATGTCAAAAAAATGTATAAACGTAGAAAACAGTTGAAAAATAACAAAAAATAAATTAAAATTTGGAAAAAATTAAGGAAAAATTAGAAATATACTTAATTAAAAAAAAAGGGGGAAAATAAAAAATGGAGTACATTAGGCAATTGAAAAATTGTATAAAATAATTGAAAAATTAACGATATAATTGAAATGTGAAGAAACTAATTGCATAATGACAAAAATAATAGATAACCTGTGTAAAAAATTATAAAAACTGACGAAACAATTGAAATGTTAAGAAAAAAATAATTTAATTGAATAATGCCATAAATAATTGAAAGCTTGTGTGAAAATTAAAAAGTTATAGACTACTGTATAATTCAAAAATTGAAAAAAATATTAGCAGTTTGTGGAGAATAATTGAATGATGAAGAAATTAAATGAAGTTTTTGAAGAAATATAAAGAAAATAATTGAAAAATGACAAAACTAATTCAAATTTTAAAAAAACTGTAAAATGACAAAACTAATTGAAAAATTGATTAAAAGTCAAAAAAAGAAAACAAAAATCGAAAAAAAATGTTGTGTATATTTTATGTATATAAATAAATAAATTAAATTAAAACGGAATAATTGAAATTTGAAGTAAATAATTGAAAGTTTAAAAAATAATTTAAAATACAATAATTGAAAAATTGAAAAAAATATTAGCAGTTTGTGGAGAATAATTGAATGTTGAAGAAATTAAATGAAGTTTGAAGAGAATTTGAAGAGATTTCAATAATTGAAATATGAAGAAAATAATTGAATAACGACAAAGCTATAATTGTAATTTGAAAAAAAATAATTGATAAATAAAAATTTATTATTGAAAACCGTCCACTGTTACTAAATAATTAAATAATGAAAATTATGAAGAAAATGACAGTAAAAGAAAATAATTCCAAAATGTTAACAATATTTGAATAATGGCAAAAATAATTGTAGAAGAAAATAATTGGAAAATGACAAAAATAATTGATTACTGGTGTAAAAAATTTTAAATTTGAAGACAATACTTTACAAATCGACGAAACAATTGAAATGTTAAACTGTTAATTGAATAATGACATAAATAATTGAAAGATGGTGAAAAAATTAAAAATTTATAGACAATAATTGAAAAAAATATTAGAAGTTTAAGGAAAATAATTGAAATTTCAAGAGAATAATTCAAAAATAAAAAAAAAATAAATATGAATGAGAAAGTAATTGAAATTTGCAGAAAATAATTGGAATTTATAGAAAATAATTGAAAAAAAGTGAGAAAAATGATTTTTTTTTTTTTAAATGTGAGTAAAAGTGAGAAAATTGAGTCACTTGCAGCCCTGTATTTTCTTCCGTTTCTTCAATTTCGTTATAAATTCGTATTTTTATGAAACTAATTTATAATTTCTGTTTCTTCTTGGAGCAGAAAACAGATTGCTTCTTGATGGAGAATGCTGTAATTTTGAAATGGCGACATATTTGTTGAACCTGAGGAAAAAAATTCGTTAAAAATATCTATACATAATAGAAGAAAAAGATGATTTTGAACACTTACCACACTAGTGCCATAATGTAAATGAGCAATAAATGCAAAGGCAGACAATAAATACAAAAGTGGAAGTTCTATGGAAGGCAAGAGGATACAAAGAAGAGACGTCACAGCGAAAGGAACAAGTATCCAAGGTAATATTTCGCACCTGGTGTTACTTATTTGTGAAATTATCAACCGACACTGAAAATGTATTCAAAGTTTATAATAAATAAATAAATAAATAAAAAATTGATATTATAAGGAGATGACCATTTTTTACGAATTTGAAAAAAACGATTTTTAAGAAAGTTATAAGCATTTTAAATTTTACTAAAAAAAAAATGAAAACTCCGATTAAAAAATTTTCTTTTGCTTGACATTTTTTGTCTAGTTAAGATAATCAATTTTTCTTTCTTGATTCTTGTAGATAATGTCTTCCTCTTTAAAAATTCATTGGAATTTTTGAAAATCTTAAAAATTAACAAAATGGCGTCGTATTTTCTGGAAATAAACGAAGTCAATTATCTCAAAAACACCACCTTGGATTTTGTTCAAAATTTTACCACAAATTGTTACTAATATAAGAAAAAATTCGTAAAAGTTTGAAGCGGGCTAAACCATTTTTACGGTCAGGAGAATTTTTTTTCAAAAAGTAAAAAAAAATTTTATCATACTAAGTTTTATTTAGAAAGAACGTTTAGAAATAATTTTCTTTGATTTAAACAAATTTCTCTAAATAAAAAAAGATTTCTTTATATCAGTAAATTTTATTTTAACTTCAAAAAGACCATTTTTTTGTACCCAAGGAAATTTACTTTCATTTAAAAAAATTTTTTAAACGAAATAAACCCTTCAAAGTAAATTACCTTTTTTTTCGAATACATTTTTTCCTTGACTATACTTTTTATATTTTTATTTCAAATAAAAAAGAAAATATAATATATAATATAATTCGAATAAAAAAGATACTTTACTTTGAAGGGTTTATTTCGTTTAAAATAAATTTTTAAATGAAAGTAAATTTCCTTGGTACAAGAAAAATTGTCTTTTTGAAGTTACAATAAAATTTACTAGTATAACGAAATCTTTTTTAATTTAGAGAAATTCGTTTAAATCAAAGAAAATTATTTCAAAACGTTCTTTCTAAATAAAACTTAGTATGATGAAATTTTTTTTTACTTTTTGAAAAAAAATTCTCCTGACCGTAAAAATGGTTTAGCCCGCTTAAAACTTTATACGAATTTTTTCTTTATTAGTAACAATTTGTGGTAAAATTTTGAACAAAATCCAAGGTGGTGTTTTTGAGATAATTGACTTTGTTTATTTCCAGAAAATACGACGCCATTTTGTTAATTTTAAAAATTTTCAAAAATTCCACATGAATTTTTTAAAGAGAAAGACATATATTATCTACAAGAATCAAGAAAGAAAAATTGATTATCTTAACTAGACAAAAAATGCCATGCAAAAGAAAAGTTCTTAATCGGAGTTTTCATTTTTTTCAGTCAAATTTGAAATGCTTATAACGTTGTTAAAAATCATTTTTTTCAAATTCGGAAAAATGGTTATCTCCTTATTTTATTTGAAAAATAATGTATTTAAGTGACAATAAAATCAATGACCTGAAGGTGGTCAGTCTGTCTGATTTGAAATGGATAAATTAACTATTTTATTATCTGAAGTATTGTAAATTTCTCTGAAGTATCTTGAAATATCTGAAGTATCGTGAATTACTCTGAAGTATCTTGAATTATTTGAAGTATTGAAGTAGGTGTACATCAAAATTCTGAGTTGTTAAACCCTCGATTTGATTTGTTTTTTTACTTTTTTTTTTAGATTATCTCAAAACCAATCTAGCAATTCTGACTTCGGATTCGGATTCATCGGAGAAAAATACATAGGAATACACATAGCATATTGTCTCGGACAAAACATTTTTTTTTTCTGTGGCTGTGTTATTAATGTTAAGATGATTTGCTTACACTGATGTTGGAGAATATCGTCCCAATGACGAGAAAAATAATTCTCGGTTCCTTTTCTAAAATCTCACTTGGAGAATAAAAAATCCATGTTGTTGCTGTGAAAAAGAGGATTGCTAAAGGCACTAAGGGTCTCACAGCTTCCCAAAATGTTCTCATTTTTCCAGTTTTATCTCTGTATGATCTAAAAGTATAATTACAGGGGTATAAATCTGAAAAATTGATGAGAATTCATTACATCAAATTTTAATTTATTCTAACTTTTAAATTCCAATTAATCCAAATTTTAATAAAATTTATTGATTTTATCATTTATTTTCGTAATTCCTTTATTTTTATATGGGAGAGAAAGAGATAGCAATATATTGTTGTCTCTCTCACGGTTCCCGGACATTTTTCCGAATTCCAATTTCCGAATGGCTTCTTTTCCGAAGAAATTCTTCCGAAAATTAATTTTTTCGAATCCATTTTTTCCGAAAAACAAATATTTTTCATCTATTATTCAGATTACATTGTTTTATATAGAATAACAATAACAGTTGACTGTAATATATTTGACAACCTCAAATTCATTTTTTCAAAATTCTTCGTGCACATATCATTCAATTATAAATTTTCAGTTTATATTATTCCTCAAACTATATTAATATTTCGTTTAAATCACCCAATATTTAATTAGCACATATTTGAATTAATATTTTTCCATTTTTAGAGCAAAAGATTATATATTTACTTATAAATATTCCACAAGGCTAGTGGAACACTTGACGCTGCGCTTAAATGTACAGCAATTTGGAACATTTCAGAGCCAGATATTCCTAAAGGAAATTGGGTCTGCCACAACTTGTGACCGTAGATACTGGTTAAAATGAACAATGTAGTTGTAGCCTAGAAACATTATTTTGAATTAAAATGCTGTTCAAAATCAATTTTAATAAAATTGTTAATTATAAACACACGCACCAACATGGAGGCGTCATAAACCCAGGGCAAAAATAAAACTCCAGTATTGTATTTTTCCCAGTGAGTTAAATAAAAAACAAGTAAATTGGCGCACAGCATGTAGTACATTTGGAAAGCAGTAACGCCGTTTTCAATTCTGCCAAACATTGAAAATGTACAAACGGTAATTATCATTATCGACCAACTATCCAATCCATGATCAAAAAGTTCTCCCAATGGACCCGATACTTTTGTTCGTCTCGCCTGTTTTCCATCGATGGCATCTAAAAAATTACCTTTTTATTTTTTTATTACCGGATAAATTCCGCAACGTTTCATATACGCTTTTATATCCGACTTTTGTGTTGTACTTTTTGCCCAATTTTTATTATAGCCCAAAGCCCAATGAAGTTTTAAGTCGCTAAAATAAGAATTAATTATTGTTATAAGAATTAACAATTTCGCAATTAGCGACTTAAAGCTTCATTGTGCGTTGGACTTATGTTTTTCAAAATTTAGCAGAAAACCTATAATGAAATCAAACTAGACTCAGAAAATCTCCTGTGCAATCGTCCTTTGAACATTTTTGACTTTTTACATAAGTTGTGGAATTGTGTGGAATCGTCTCATGTATTATTACGTGCAATTCCGAGTTTTTGCAATGGGATAGAAAAGGACAGACAATAATTCTATCCTTTTCTATCACCTTGCAGAAACTCGGCAAATATAAAGCCACTCGTACATTCTTCTCGTTCCGTGTTTTTGCAATGTGTTAGAAAAGGACAGACAATAATTCTGTCCTTTTCTATCACATTGCAAAAACTCGGCAAATATAAAGCCACTTTTACACCTCACCCGTTCCGAGTTTTTGCAATGCGATAGAAAAGGACAGAAACATTGTCTGTCCTTTTCTATCACCTGGCAAAAACTCGGAACTTGGAACTCGGAACTTCTATCGCATTGCAAAAACTCGGAACGGGTTATATGGAACGATTCCACAACTTGTGCGACAAGCCAAATTCTCAAAAATTGATGGCGCAGACGACTTTTGTGGAATCAGACTTTTCGTCAATGTCACCCAGAAGACAAGAACACAACGATAATAACTCAGATGGGACTCTATCCTTATTAAAAATCAATTTTTCCTTACCGAGAGTATATCCTGAGAATATGCTAAAACCCACAATGGCATACACCCAACTTGGTATTGTCGAATATGTGGACTCATCATTGGGTGCGTAGATGTAGTAATCGTAAAATGTGAACAGAAGGAAACTCAGAACATTAAACAGGAAACCAGAAATTGTTATAACATTTGGAGCAATCCATTTTGGACAGAGCTAAAAATACGTTCAGTTATTACTTAAAATAATATAATCTACTTCTTTTTCCAGTAATATGTGTCATCCACAAGCGGACGTTTTCCTGGGCTTATATTATATCTACTATTTTCAAGAAGTAGGAATCCTGAGAGTGTTTAAAATGACACAAAAGGAAAAGTGATTGAGTTTTCTGAATTTCGTATAATCAAGACAATGAAGTCATTTAAAGAGGAATAAAATGGAGGCACTTTTGAGTAGGCTTCCGTAAAATGTGTATTCTAGTTTTATAAAAAAAAGTAAATAACCCGGTAAGATGCGTTGAATAGAGAAAAATTAAAATTTCTAGGCTTTAACCTAAAAGTGCAGAATATTGAATACTTTTGAATAGGCGAATTTTCCATTTTTAAAAAACACTAACTGGGAATGGAATGTCTAAAAAATTAATTCCCTTCAATCCGTATTTCAACTTTTCAATTCTCTGCTAGGATACTTTTTTACAACTTTTAAATTCTCCTTAATCGTTGTTTTTTCAATTCTACGGAAGCGAGCATATTTCCAGTTTAACTAATTATCTGCAATTCATGCACGAAAAATCTATTATTTTTCATTTTAATTTTTTACAGAAAATTAGATATTTAGAAAAGTCAATTGATTATTTGGTGTAGTATCTTTTCTCTAATAATCTAAAACGTGAATATGCTCCTGAATGTTAAAATGTGACAATCACAGACAAAATAATAGATAATTTATGTTATATTTTCGTGAAATGTGTTCGAGTTTTAATTTAATGTGACAGCAAAAAAACGTTGTGGATTTTTAATCGATTTCCCGAATTTAGTTTAAATATTTAATATAATTTAGGGATCATTTTACAACCTTGAAGCTATAAAGTTATCAGAATTAATTGAATATTTATCTAAATTCTACTTAATTATAATGAAGTTCGCGAATGAAAGTCTTTTCGGTTATGTTACCTTGATAGATGATACACTTTTTTAATTTTGTGAAATATCTTGAAATGAATACTTTTTGATTTTTTAATGTTGATTCTTAATCAATAAATTTGCCAAATGCATATATTTTGATTTTAGTTTTAGTTTAGTTTTAGTTCAATTTATTTCTTACAGATTTATAATATAACACTGGGAATTAAAAATAATAAAAAAATTTATTTTTCAATCTCCATATTGGAGTTTTTCAAAATGGAAAATTCGCCTATTGAAGGGGATTCAGATTCTGAATTCTTTTTAATTCCTCTGTTCTTACCGGGAATTGGAGACAAGTGAGTCCTGGTATTCGGTTTAGACACCAATTTTTTTTTTTAATGTAAGCGCGTTTTTTTTAGTGAAAGAATGCATTAGTTTTCACAAAATAGACAATTAAAAGTTGAGATTCTTATGGAAATAAAAAAAAATTCACCTTAAGCGATTATCTAATTTGAGGTTAGATCTAAATCGACCAGGATCGAATTTTTAACAATTTTCATCCAATTTTTCCCTTCATTCACTGAAAACCAGTACACTAAAATACTCGGTTTTCTATTTTAAAAGGCAAAATAAAACAAATAAAACACCTAGACCAATTTTTTTTACTGTCCGACCTTTAAAGATTTTATAAAAATGGGTTTCTTTTTAAGATCAAATCGTAAAACCTTTGGTATTTGCAAGGTGTAAGTATTAATTAAATTTCCAAAAAATTATTTAGCATTAAGATTGATCAAATGCCATCTGGTCGGTTCTCTAAAAATTGAAATAAATGGTCCAAATTCGGTTTATTAGACATGGAAAAGCAGCACAAGTGGTGTTAATCCAATCTTTTTGTTTTAAAGGAGGTAAATATAAATTTTTCTCAATTTGGAAAATAATATTTAGTTTTTTTTTTAAAAACAAAAAGATTATAAGAGCAGTTCTTCTCTTTTTCATATCTTTAACAACTGCTTTTGCCTTTTATAATTGAGAAAAATAAAAAAATAAGTTTAATTCACAAAGATTTATTACCTGAAAAGCTGCGCTCCAATACGGTTGCAGAATGTAATAACTAATAGGACTTGTATCCTTAGCACTATACTGTTAAAGAAGCAATCCAATATTATCCTAATTTTACCAAATTAAAAAAAAAAATCCTAAATCACTCACTTTATATGCATGAAATCCAGTACATTGTTCCCGAGTCAAATATTCTCCTTCTAATATCATTTTTAATTCCACTTAAACTGAAGCTACTTACGTAAAATGCTTGTATAATCTCTTGTACTACATGAGTTTTTAATAGCCACTATGTATCAATATCTAGATTAGTATAAAAAAAATTCAAGTTTATGAGTCGACTTAAATGAATTTAAATAAAATACAAATTATCCACGTCAAGAAGAATAAAGCATTTGTGCGATAACTGAGGTAACTTTTTAGAATTAATTATTTAAAGCCACAAAAAGAGTGTTTTTTTTTTACATGGGTTAGAAAAATCGAGAAAAAATATTTTGTAAATGAATTTTATTCTTTAATTCCAACGGTATTTAAATAAAATTATTTATAAAAAGTAGGTACGTGGTTTTCGTACACTGAATGTTGGCATTTTATTCCTGTGTGCAATGCGCTTGGGCAATGGGAATCGAATCTTAGAGTCGTGGAATTGTTTGACCTGTGGTCTCCGACACTGGGCAGCTTTGATTATTTCAACTTTGATAATCTGGATTGAGTGAGCACGAGCGCGATGTCTTGCACCCATATCTCTGTAACATTGAGTCACAGCTCCACTCACACTGAGATCTCTGTATTCTCGGTACATGTTGTGAGTTCCTGATCTCGAATCATAACGTAACCAGATTCCAAAATTCTTAATTTTAGTTGGAGTTTTCTCAGCGATCTGAAAATAATAACAAAATTGAATTAAAATAGCTGTTTACTCATTTTTAAACTCTAGATTGTAACATTTTAAAAATAAACACACGTTTAATTTAAAAATATTTAAAAAAAAAAAGAAGATAATTTGTTTTCTGGAACTAATTAAATTTTAAAATGAGAAATACTATAAAAGAGACGGAAAAAGTCTATTAAGAAACGATAAAAAAAATTTAAAAATAAAAAAAGTTGAGGAAATTATTCAAAGAATGATAAATTTAAAATAAATATATGAAAACAAGTTTGAAGGATACAATAAAAATTTAAATAATAAAAAAATTGAATAAAGAAAGAAAAACCAGAAACAGGCTTCACAGTCACAAAAAAAAACTACAAAATTGTGGAAAGTTATTTAAAACTGATAAATAATGATTCAAAATTATAGAAAATGAATGCAGAACTTTAGAAATAATTGAAATATAAATGATAAGAATAATTAAAAATTGAGGAAAATAATTGAAAAATAATAAAAATAATTGATAATTGAAGAACATTATTAAGAAATGAGAGAAATAATTTGAAACCTGTTGAAACAGTACAGAATATATATGAACTAAGAGAAAATAATTGAAAAAAGATCAAAATAAAGGTAAATGAAAAAAATGGAAAATTTAGGAAAAATTAAAAATTGTTTCTACAATTGCAAAATTATAGAAACAACTTAAAATTGAAGACAATAATTAAAAATTGAGAAAATGATTGAAGATTGAAAAAAATAATTTAAAAATGTTGAAAAAAAATTAAATTGATGAAAACAATTGAGAAAAATAATTGACAAATTAAGGAAACTAATTAAAAAATTATGAAGGTAATTTGAAATCGAAGAAATCAATGAAAAGGTTATAAAGGAAATTGAGCATTGAAACAAAATAATTGGAATTTAAGATTATTAATTGAAGATTAAAATCAAATATCAAATCGAAATTTATTTCAAAAAATTAAAAATTGGAGAAAAAAATTGCAAAATTATAGAAATAGTTGAAAATTAAAGACAGTAATTGAAAAAATTACAGAACATATATGAAATTAAAAGAAATGATTGAAAAACGTCAAAAATAGTGATACATTTTTAAAAATAATTGAAATTTGAGACAAATAATTAAAAACTTAGGAAACTTATTATAAAATAACGCAAGTAATTTAATTGAAACATTCTAAAATTCATAAATTTTTTTTTAATTTATTAAAATTTGTGATAAATAATTAAAAGTTTAGTAAACTAGTTAAAAATAATTTTAAAAATTGAAAAATTAAAGAAATCAATTTAAACATGGTGGAAATAATTGGAAAATAATACAAATAACTAAAATTCGAGATAAATAAATTAAAAATGTAGAAAGTGTATGAAAAAATACTTTTCAAAACTAAAAATTGAAGAGTATATTTTCAAAATTATTTTTTTTATTTATTTAAGAACATGAACGGACAAAAAAATTATATAAATAATTGAAAATTAAAGAAAATTTATGAAAAATAAGTGGTAACTTTACAAAACATTTTTGAAATTCAATAAAATAACTGAATAATGATAAACACAATGAAAAAATTATTAAAAAAAATAGAATATAAAAAAATCAAGGCTGTTAAAAATCATGATTTTTTAAAAAATATAATCAGTATATAAAATCTCCAAATGTTTATTTGCAAGTAGTTTATTGAAGAAATGCAGGGATCACAGTGGTTACTTCGTTCAATTTTAGGTGAAAAAGGGGATTTTCTTTAATAAAAAGGGGATTTTGAAAATTAAGAAAAAAGGGTTATATTAATAATTCAAGTTTTCTTTTACAAAATTTTATTGTTTCTTTTTTTCAAAACAGTTTAATTAATTAATTTAGTCTTTTTTTGTTCGATTTGTTTATGAAAATTTCAAAAGAAAGAGCACTTTCGGAAATACAAAAATTTATCTTTTACTAGGTTGTCTGTTCAATGACGAGAAGATGGTTGTTGCAATTAAATATTTTTAAAAAAAAATTTTTAACTTCAAATGGTTTTTTAAATTATTTATTTAATAATTAGATTTTAAACAGGAAACATAAAAATCTGTGATGTAAAATGTTCTGATATAATATCAAAGAAATTAAATTAAAAATCTTTCAGCGAAATATGACAAAATCAATTTAAATTATTTTTATTAATCTCTTTTATTGTGTTCTTATATTTTCTAATTCAAAACAATTAATTTTTGTTCAAAATAAGTAAATATATTTCATAAACAATTTTTTTTCATCCAATAAAATAAATTTGATGTATTTCAGCAAGAATACATGGTTTTATTTTATGATGCAAAAGTAGTAATATTTGTTTAAAACAAGTAAAAAATATTTAATAAGAAATTTTTTTATCGAATAAATTAATTTGCTTTAATTAATTAAGAATACATGGTAATAAGAAAATTATATAACTTTTTAAAATAATTTTATTTTAATTATGTTTTTTTCATGTTTCCTGTTTAAAATCTAAATAAATTCAATAAATAATAATAAAAAACCATTTTAAGTTAAAAACTATTTTTAAACATTTAAATTCAATAACTAATTTCTCATCATTGTACAGACACCCTAAAAAAGAATAAATTTTTGCATTTTCGAAAGTGAAAAATAGATACTTTTTGAAAAAAAGAAGGTTAAAAAAGAGAAAAATGTTGATTTTAGGTGTTTTAGGTGATTTTCCTAAAAAAAGGGGAAAATAAGGGGAAAAGGGGGAGAAACTGTGATCCCTGGAAATGAAAAAAAAAAAACAACACAAGAATGAAACAGTGACATAATTATATATAAAAAAAGAAGAAGCTCTTTTCATAAAATTAAACTATTTACGGACATTTTTTTAAATTACAATTATAAATAAGAAGATAATTAAAAAAAACGTTAAAATATATTACTAAAGAATTATTTTACAAATTGAATAAAAAAAGAATGAATAAAATTTTGTAGAACTTAAAAAATAAATTTTATGAAATACAAGAAAGCGATGTTCAAATGAGAATATTTAGTACAAGATTAAATTTACATAATATAAAATAAAAGTATAAAAGCTTTCAAAAAAGTAGAAAATTGGGAAATTTAAAAAATGCAGATAAAAGCACTAAATAAATGTTTTCCAAAATTCGTAATTATAAGATAAAAACTGAACAATTGAAAAGAAGGAAAATGCTTCTAAAAATGTAAAAAGTACAAAAAATAAAATTAAAAAATGTATATATCAAGATAAATAAAGACAGTCCACAAAAGAAACTTAAAAATCCTTTAAGAATAAAAAAGTTTAAGCAAATTTAACCAAACACATTTTTTTATTATTACACTTAAAATAAGTCCAACAATAAATTTAGAAAAAATAAAGAAAATCTAAAAACTTTACGGAAAAACAAGTAAGTTTGCAAAAAATATCGCAAAAAATAGACAAGATGTGAAACAACTTAAATAAACTTACAAAAAAAATGAGAATATTTATTTTTAAAAATATGGAAATAATTATGAAAATCAACGAAATAAAAAGTTTAGTGAATGTTATAATAACGAAATTGTGTAAAATAATATTAAATAATTTGCATAAAAAGAGAATTAAAGAAAATCCTAAAATAAAAAGACAAATAAAAAAAAATATCAAAAGTAAAAGTATAAAAAAACTTAAAATTTGTAAAAATAAGAAATTATAAGATAAAAATTAAACCGTTCGGAAAAATTGAAATCTCTTAGAAATCTTGTTAGATTAAAAAAAAAAAAAATATTGTGAATATATAATACCAAAAATTTGTAAATCGTAGATATTTTGATCATCTGTATTAGCACAATTTTTTAAATTTTATAAAAATTAAAATTGAATTTTTTAAGATTTATTAAATTATGATTTTAATGGAAATTTTCCAATGATTTAAATCAATAACAGCCCTGAAAAAAATAATCGAAACTTTTGGAAATTAATTGAAAAATAATGAAAATTATTAATAAGTAAAAAAAAAAAAACAATTTAAATTGAATAAAATAATTGAAATTTGATAAAAATAATTGAAATCTGAGATGAAGGACTGAAAATTCAGAAAATCTATTAAAATAAAATTTAATAAATTAAAAATTTCAGAAAATAATTTAACAATGATAGAAACAATTGAAAATTGAACAAATAATAAAAATTTAAAGAAGATTGAAAATCTCTAAATATCTTGATTTTAAATATATTTTCGTGAAAAATAGGGGATTTAAGGGGAAATAAGTGACTCCTGTGAAGCCTGCAGAAATTTTATAAAAGTGTAAATAAATTGATTTAAAAGATAAAAAGAAATGTAAGATAAAATTACAAAAACTTTTTAAAAAATTGGAAAAAAAATAGAATAAAGAGTTAAAAAAACACAAAAAACTAGAAAATCTAATAATTTGTACCTGTTTCAAAGAAACGATCTCTCCGGTAGATTTCTTGAATTTTTTCAACTGCCTCAAGAAATACCAAAATCTGGATTTCGCAACAATTGCATCGGGTGCAAAAATGCGCATTTTATACAAAGGAGTAGTTTTCTCCTTTTCCGTGGGCAATTTTCGCCCAACCACTTCATATTCCTTCAACTGTAAAAATTAAATTAAAGCTTAATTAGAAGACAACAGTAATTTTTAAAAAATTGAAAATATGGTAAAACAAAAAATTATGAAATTAAAAATACAAGTTATAATTATAATATTTAATATAATTAAATTATAATAAATATAAATAACTATTTTAAAGATATAAAATGAATAAAAGTAAAAAAGGTAGAAAATGTGAGCAATGGGAACTAATAATTAAAAAATACAAAAAACCTAAAGAAAATATTAATTAATTACATTATTATATTAATTTATACCTTTCAAAATACAAAAACTTGAAATAAAAAAACAATTAAATTGCAGAAAAAAATGAAAAACTAAAAATTACAACATTAGGAAACAAGTTTTTTTTGAAAATAATTTATATTTTATATGTTTACATTGACTTGTATTTTCTTTTGTTAATTTAAAATATTTTCTTTATTTATGTTTATAACTTTCATTGTTTTTGTTAAAAAATGAACTTAAGTTTCAGGAAGTGAAAATCTTCCAGTTTTTCACGAAAAAGATTTTTATTTGTACTTGGTCCATTTTAGGTTGTTAATTTCAATATTTTGACATTAGGAAATTTGGAATTTACACAACAAATTTTATATTCATTTCAAAGCAATTTAATTTTTTAAAAAAATATAATCTAAAAATGCTTATTACAATTCACGAAACCATTTTTGAGGTTATGTGTATTTTAGAACTTTCATTGACATAAAAACAATTTTCAAAGATAAAAGAAACGTAAAAATAAACAACGGTGAAAAAAGTGATAATTGACAATTATCGGGAATGAAAACAATATAATATTAAACAAGCTATAAAGAAATTTACATTCATGCTGTTGAATTTGATTGAAAGTGGATGTAACACAAGAGGTTAAATAGACGATTAGGATTCATTAAATTAGTCTTTTAATTTGTCAAAACAAAGTTAAAAATATAGGAAATCTTCTTGTTAGCATATTTTGTGCAAGTAAAGTCTGTTTGAGTGGAAATTTGCTTACTTCTCCTTTCGCTTTCATTTTTCCTCGTGTTGCCTCGTGTCTTGCAAACAGTAAAAAGAATTCAACATATATATACACGCATAACCTAAACGGAAGCACAGAAATAGTGACGTCATTTTCCAAGATGGTGGTGAGTTGGAGGAAGAGTAGAGTTGGGTAGGTAGGGAAAATTTTTACTGTGACCAGGCCAGTGATGGGAACGATAATCAGAGAACCTCAGGGTGCGGCTACGTGAATACATTTGAATAGTGAGAGAGAAGAAGACAGATATATAATCATATCTTTGTCGCATCATTTAACACAAAACGCAAAGATTTGGGTAAAATCTTTTTTTCTGCGTTTTGTATTTAGACCATGAAGCCGCAGTCACATGACTGCGTTTTGCGTTGTATTGTAATGACTCAAAAAAGGACAAAGCATATGTGTGTCATGTTTTTTCTCATAGACCTTTTCATTTCACTTTTCTATCTTCTTCTAATGCATGTGTCATTAAGCCTAACGCACAATGAATCGTAATCGCTAATCCTTAATCGTAATAATGAGAGGAAGGAGGACAGAGATATATATGTCTGTCCTACTTCCTCTCATTCTTACGATTAAGGATTAGCGATTACGATTCATTGTGCTTTGGGCTTTACATGAGCTGAAAAAGATAGAAGAATTAAAATGAAAAGGTGTGTATTGTAACGCAACACAAAATGCATACGGTAATTACGCTTCAGGGTGCGGAGACACGAAATTTGTAAAAAATGTGCATCCTTTTTTCTCCTATGACAGTGGCATTAGTTTGTCTTATTCTAAACTTTTCATTTTTGAGAAAAGAAAGAAAATGTAGAATGAGACAAACTTATGCCACTGACACAGAAAAGAGAAGAATGAGAATAGTTCGTCCGACAGTCGTGATGCCTTAACGTCTATTTACACCTTCGGTAAAAACAAATTTTATTTTTTTTTATACATTGGATTGCACTGGATTAAAAAGGACAGATACATAGTCTATCCTTCTTACTCCAATGCAAAAAATGACACAAGTTTTTAAAATTCTCCAATCTTGTATGAGTATGGCATAAGGTTATTCAAGTTGAGTGGAGGTAATTTATCTCATATTAATTACATAGTTTTTACATGTAAATTAGTTTGGAATGGGTGGCGGGAGGGGGGGGGGGTAATAGACGTAATTTATATAAATGTAATTTACATGTAATTTACGTAAGATAACTCGAAGTTACACGCAATTTTACATCCCTGGTAGAAACTACTGTTCTTTAAGGGCAAAGCGTAAAAAGCAGAAAATCATGAGAGTAAGAAAAAAATGGCCGAATTTCTAAACGGTCGAATATCGAAATTGTCAAATCTTCAAATATTCGAATTTCCAAATAGTCGAATATTCATTTTGTGGAATTTCCAAATTATCGAATATCCAAATCACCGAATCTCCAAATTATCGAATATCTACTATGTCGAATCTTTAAATAGTCAAATGTCCAAAGGTCGATTTTTTTTCATTTGAGTTTCCCATCTATAAATGTGTTGGTATAGTAGATTAGACAAGTCAGCGAAATTTTAAATCTTTATGGAAATTATAAGTTTGGAAATTAAATACAATCGAGTTTCGACAATGTGGAGATTCGGCAATTTAAAAATTCGACAAAATGGATATTCGATATTTTTTTCAAATTTCGTGCACCCGGCTTTTTCAGTATAAAAGCAAGTTACCTGGAAGATATTTTAAGGTTACGTTGAAAATCTTCTCTAAAAGATAAATAAAAATCTAAAAACTAAAGAGGTAATTTACGTATAATACGCACCCAACCCTGTTGAGCATATTTATTACACTTACGACGAATTTTATAATTACGACCTACCTAACCCTGCTTACTAAAGCACATGTTCTATCCTCGAAAACAAATAAAATGTCAACGTTCAGACCACGTTGAAAATACACGTTCTCGTCCGATCACGTAAGTCAAGCGACGTTGGGCGCGGTTAGTACTTAGATGGGTGACCGCTTGGGAATACCGCGTAACGCTGACATTTTTTTTTAAAAAAATAATTTTACCTTTTTTTATGAAAGTTAAAATAAAAACTTTAATTTAATTTTTAATACAAAAATATCCTGATTTCCCTTTGTCTTAATTTTTGCCACAAATATTGAAAATTCAAATAAACCGTTACAACAAAAAAGTACTCAATTTTTAAATTTAAATTTTCCGTTTTTTTTTTTAATTTCCTCGCATATATTCTCTAATGTAAAATTCGTAAATATTACCGAGAACTTGATTCCCAACTCGTAAAAAATACAATTTTATTTGTTTTTCAACTAATGGTAAAGAAATAAAGAAAAGTTCAAAAAAATATTATAAACTAAACACGAGATTGAAATTTTGAAACCAATTTATACAGTCCGTGGAAAATTTTACAAAATTTGACTTTTTATCATTGTCATCGTCTCACAATTTATTCACAAATTCACTAGCTCAGACAACAAAGTTGTTTATTTATTTATTTTCTTTATTTTCCAATTGAATTATTTTTCATCCCGTGCGCATTGCGCATGCGTGAAACCGCCACGCGATACAACACGCGATCGCCATGCGCAGTAGTAATTTAGGGAAAATTTGGCAAGTATTTTTTTTTTCGTTTGCGTCTGTCGTCTACTGTCGTGGATCGTCTGTCTCCAACCTTTCCAATTATCGGTGCGGTGATCAAATTTTCTCGTCAAAGAAAAATTGAAAAAACAAAAATTCTAGTCACAATTGAATGGGTTGGTCAATTACATCGAGTCCAGTTATAGATTGTAGTTTCTAATTTTAAGTCTGATTTCAGTTATTGATGAATTTTTAAGTGAATTAATTCTCGATCAAATGCGACTCAGTAATCCGGTATTTTCGGAATTCTGAGATGCACTTATATTAGTTTAAGTGTTGAATTGTGATTAAAAGTGATTCGGAAATTTGTGCGCTCTGTTCATAAATCGAAAATGAAATTGGACGTTGAATATTTGTCCCAGGAGCATCTCACGGGCTTCGAAAATTATAAAGTAAGTACAAATAATTTTTTTTTTCGATTTTTCCCCAAAAAATGCAGGGATTCATAACCTTAAAATCCACTAATTCTTGACACTTTTTATTATATATATATATATAGTTTAGATTTGCTGAAAAAACTTGAATGAATTGTTTTTCGTAATAATTTCGTCTCGTGATTTCTGTATTTTGCTTTTTTAATAAAGAGAAATGATTGGAAAAATATGTGTAAATATTTATTAATTTTTAAATTTATATTGGATTATTTTAAAGAAAGGTTCGTTTTTGTGAGAGAAAATAAAGAATTAAAAACTTGAATTTACTTTAATTAATTTTTTTTTACAAATAAATTCCTGAAATGTCCTTTTTTTTTACAGTATAGTTGTAAGGATACGAGTCCAATTAGCATTTACATCACACATCCATTTTGGGACAAAGTTGTGCAGGTAATTATGAATATTTTATTTCTTCAATTATTGAGGTGTGCTTTAAATTATTATTAAATTTCATCCCAATTTCTAAAGCCTTCGAGGCTTATTTTCGATATTAAAATCTTTTTATCGATAATTACTCAAGTAACAAGCGTCTTTTTGTAATTTATTTCAATTTTATTTTACTTTTTCTTAATGAGTCTGAACATTTACGGAAAATTGTGTTTAAAATACTTTCAACGGGAATGATAAACTTTAAATTAGGTTAAAGTAACTTTGTATTTAACTATTATTTAAACAAACTTGACTTTAGTTTGTTTATCACTCAAGATAATTTCCAGGAGCTTCTATCTTTATTTTTCATAATATTCGCTCTTTTCCTACATTAAATGCGATAATAAAACATTTTTCCGTTTTTTGTAATATTATGTATATTATAATATAATTATATGTCTCATTACTTACAATTTTATGTATACAATTTAATTTTTAGATACGTTTTTTTTCGTATAAAATTTAATTTATCAATTAAAATCAAAGTTTTAAATATTTAAAGTTTAATTGATTAAAAATTAAGTTAATCCAAACTTAAAAGAATTTAAATTGGAATTGATTTAAATTAATTTAATTTTTAGTTGATTAAAATTTCAATTAATCACTATTTAATTTAATATTTAGTTAATTAAAAATTTCCGATTTTATCATCAATTTTTTTTCTTTCTTTTATAATTATTTTATCGTTCTTTAACCTTTTCATGGATTTAATCATTTTCCTTTTTTTTTTTAGAAAATTCTAAGTAACCTCACTTTTTTGAAACTATTTTTTTCATAATTAATTAAATTCTTTGCAAGATTATATTTTTCATTTTTACCCTACATTTTTTTTTATAGTTTCTTCATTTTGCTCATTTTTAAGAGATTCATTTTTCGTTTGCTTTTAATTTTGTCTTTTTTGTTATACAATTTTTTCTATTTATCTTCTTTGTAAAAATATATAAATTTATTTCATACAATTTTTTTTAACATTGAAAAAAAATTCTTTATTGAAATTTTGTATTTATATTCATAATTTTTTAATTCTTCAGTAACTTTTCTTTATTAAAAGATGATCTTTGTTATTCGTATTCTTAAAAAAGTTATCTATTTTTTCTGATTTGATTTAAACTTTTTTTTTAAAAAAATATATTTTATTAAGAATAAATAATTTTCTTATTTTTATTTCTTGACCGAGTAAAATTTTGTTATTTTCAATTTTCTGATTTTTTACATCTACTTATTTTTTTGTAACTTTGTTCAATTTTTTAAATTTATTTCTATATTTTCTTGATTTTTTTAAAAAACTTTAGTTCTATGCTTTTTTATAAAATTTGTTTGATTTTATTTATTTGTTTATTTGTTATTTTTTGTACAGCTGAGTAAAAATTTAAAAGACCTTTAACATGTTAATTATTATTTAACTATAAAATTTAATTTCAAGTCATCATCTTAACTTATGTAAAGATTTGTTTACAAGGCTACTTTTTACTGCGTACTTTATGAATAATGTTTATAGTTGAACAGAAATGTTCCTTTTTCATATTTTAATTTGTTTTCCGAAAATTTTGTATTTTTCAAAAAAAAAAATTTGTTACATTTTTTAAAAAGTCAATTTTGCCTTGATTTTGAAACAGGGATAATTAAAAAAACACGATTTAAAAAATAGAATAAAAAACATTTAAAAATTGTTTTTTTTTTATTTAAGGAGGTTCTCTTGATTGATATAATCTCAAATTTGAGAAAAACGTAATAAAATTAATTTTTTAGCGAAATTTAAGTATTAATTAATAAATTAATTAAATTTTGTTATAGCTGTGTCCAAAATGGATAGCTCCAAATGTTTTAACATTCTCCGGTTTCCTGTTTACTGCTTTGAATTTTGTCCTGTTTGCCATTTTCGACTACTACCTCTATGCATCCAGTGATGATCAGCCCACATATGACAAAATACCAAGATGGGTATTTGCTGCAGCGGCCTTCAATATTTTCATAGCACATACTCTCGGTAAGAAAGGAAATTCAAAATAATACAAATTTGAGCGCATTAGAAAAATTATAATATATTAGTTTATTTCTTTGAAAGCTAAAAAATAAATATTCTATCTTTAATTTACAAAATTAATGTTTTAATTAAACTATTGAGCTAATATTTAATTTATTAACAATTATTTTTCTATTATATTTATTAACACTATTTATATTTTCTTTTAAATTTAATCATTTATTCATTATTTTAATATCCTTAGAAAATAATTAATATTATTAATATTATTTTTATTATTTTTTCAATCTTCAATTATTTATATCATTTTTAAATTATTTTCTCCAATTTTTCATTTATCAAATTATATTTCAATAGATTTCCTGAATTTTCAATCCTTCATCTCTGATTCCAATTCTTTTTTTCAATTTACAATTATGTTTATCATTATTTCTTAATTTTTTCCTACTATTCATACTTATTTGTATTCCATTATTATTTGACTAATTTCATAAGCTATCAGTTATTTTTATCAAATTAAAATTATTTTATTCAATTTAAATTATTTTTTTTCTACTTATTAAATATTTTCATTATTTTTCAATTAATTTACAAAACTTGCAATTATTTTTTACATTCGAATTTTTTTCATTATGTTTTCATTGTGTTTATCATTTTTCAGATATTTTAATAAATTTCAAAAATGTTTTATAATTTTATCACTTATTTTTCATAAATTTTATTTATTTTCTTTTATTTACAATTATTTCTATAAATTTGAAAATATTTTCTTCTATTTTTAGTTTTGAAAAGTCTTTTTTCCTACACTTTCTACATTTTTTATTTATGTACATATCTCAAATTTCAGTCATTTGTATTATTTTTCAAATATTTCCATCATCTTTAAATTGATTTCTTTCATTTTTCAATTTTTTCAATTATTTTTTAACTGATTTACTAAACCTTTAATTATTTATTTCAAATTTCAATTAATTAAAAAAATTGTTAATATATTTTAAAATTTTTCAATTATTTTTTCAAATTTACAATTACTTTCGGTATTTTGTAATTAATTTCCTAAATTTTTAATTATTTATCTCAAATTTCAATTATTTTAAAAAATTTTCATTTTTTTTTTTGCCATTTTTGCCATTTTTTAATTCTTTTTTTCAATTCTCGATTGCTTTCTTTAATTCTGAAATACTTTCGAAATTTTAAATTACTGTCTTCAATTTCCAATTATTTCTATAATTTTGCAATTTTTTTCTCCAAATTATAATTTTTAAAATTATTTTTTAACTGATTTACTAAACCTATAATCATTTATTTTCAATTTCAATTGATTAAACCCATTTTTAATGAATTTTAGAATTTTTAAATTATTTTTTCAAATTTGCAATTACTTTCGGTATTTTGTAAATAATTCCCTAAATTTTCAATTATTTTTTAAAAATTTATCATTATTTTTGCTATTTTTCAATTATTCCTTTAATTTGATATATATTCTGTATTTTTTTAAAATTATTCTTCTCAAATCTCGATTGTTTTCTTTAATTTTCAAATATGTTCTTAATTTTAAATTACTGTCTGCAGTTTTCAATTATTTCTATAATTTTGAAAATTGTATTTTATTTAATTTTTAAAATTATTTTTGTTTGATTCATTTATAATCTTCCTTTTATTTATCTTAAATTTCAATTCTTTTTTTTCAATCTTTAATTTGTTTTATAACCTCCTCAGTGATTTCTTCGATTTTAAATTACCTTAATCATTTTTTAATTAGTTTCCTAAATTTTAAATTACTTTTCTCAATTCTCGATTGTTTTCATCAATTTTCAATTATTTTCTCAATTTTCAGTTGTTTCTATAATTTTGCAATTATAGAAACCATTTTTAATTTTTTAAATTCTTTTTAAATTGGTTGATTGAATCTTCAATTATTTATCTCAAATTTAAACTCTTTCTTTTAATTTTGATTAGTTTTATAATCTTTTTTAATTGATTTTTTTCCAATTTTTAATTCTGTTTATTATTTTTTAATTAATTACTTATAAATTTTCCATTTTTTTGAATTTACCATTATATTCTTATCTTTTTTGAATTATTTCTGAAGTTCTCCTCTTTTTTTTTTTTTTTAATTAATTTGAAAATTTTGTAATTTTTTTGTTAACCTACAACTTGTTTTTTTGTCCTACCCAAATAAAATCGAGGTTCTACTGCATATAATTAATTTATCTTTATTTATAAAGTTTTTAAAGTATTAAAAAATATTCAAAAAATATTCAATTATTTTCTACAAATTTTTGAATGTATAATTATTTTTCTTAAAGTTTATAATTATTCATTAATTTTGAAAATTATTTTTGTTGTTGTCGATTATTCTCGACAGTTTTCTAATTTTTTTTTTCTTTGACAATTATTTTCCCAAAATTTTAATTTAATTCTTCAAGTTTTAATTATTTCTTCACTTCTCAATTATTTTTTTAAATTCGAAATTACAGTCTTTAATTTTTAATTATTTTATTCAATATTCAATAATTCTCACCTTTTTTATTATTACCTATCAATTATTTTTTCAAACTTGAATTTAATTCTTAAATTTTCAATTTATTTCTTCATTTTTTTTATTATTTTCTTAAAATTTCAATTTTATTCTTCAGTTTTTAATTATTTTCTTCTATATTCCATAATTCTCAGCTTTTTTAATTACCTATTTTTTTCAATTTTTAATTATATTCTTTAAATTTCAATTTCATTCTTCAATTTTTTTCAATTTTCAATCAATTTCAATTTTCAATTTCTAATTATTTACAACAATTATTCCTATAATTTTCATAATTTTTTCTTGTTTCTGAATTTCTTACGTTAACATTAATTTTATTTAATTTTTTCAATTATGTTTTTCCGTTGCCTATTAAGCTAATCATTTATCCAATTTTGTTTTTAATTTTCAATTATTTTCTTCAATTTTCAATTATTTTATTTAACATTCAATAATTCTCGCTTTATTCCATTTATCAATAATTTCTTTTTTGAACCTTCAATACAATTCTTTAATTATCTTTTTCAATTTTCATTTATTATCTAAAATTTTTTCTATAATTTTCTTCAGTTTTTAATTGACAACTTAATATTCTCCTTCAATTTTATAATTATTCTTTAATTTTTTCAATAAGTTTGTTCTATTGTTGATTAATCTCGCCATTTTTCGAACTTTCCTTTTTTTTTTTAATTGTCAAGAATTTTTTTAATATTTAATTATTTTAGTAATTTTATTTAGTAATTTTTCTTTTAATTATCAATTATTTTCTTACAATTTAAATTCAATTCGTCAATCTTCAATTTATTACTCCAATTTTTAATATTTTCTCCAATTATTATTCATGTCAATTCTCAACTATTTCTTTCAATTATTAATTATTTTCTACAATTTTACCTACTTCCTACAATTTTTTGTTGTTGTCTATTAATCTAGTCTTTTTTAGAATTTTGTTTTCAATTGTCTTATTTTTGTCATTTTTCAAATATTTTCTTAAATTTTTCATTTATTCTGCTCGATTTTCAATTATATCTTTCAATTATTATTGTTTTCCGCTATTTTCGATTAGTTTCTACAAATTTTTGAATGTATAATTATTTTTCTTAAAGTTTATAATTATTCATTAATTTTGAAAATTATTTTTTCTGTTGTCGATTATTCTCGACAGCTTTCGAATTTTCTTTGGCAATTGTCAATTATTTTCCTAAAATTTTAATTTAATTCTTCAAGTTTTAATTATTTCTTCACTTCTCAATTATTATTTTTAATTTGAAATTACAGTCTTTAATTTTCAATTATTTTATTCAATATTCAATAATTCTCACCATTTTTTAAATATCAATTATTTTTTTCCTCCAATTATTAATTATTTTCCGCAATTTTTAACTGTTTCTTACAATGTTTTTAATTTTCAATTATCATCTTAAAATTTTATTTATTCTTTGGTTTTTAAAATTATTTTGTTCGATTGTGTATTAATATATCCATTTTTTAAAATTTTGTTTTCAATTGTCAATTATTTTCGTCATTCTGAATTTTTTTTTAAATTTTAATTTAATTCTTAAAATTTTAATTTGTTTCCTCAATTTTTTGTTATTTTCTTCAATTTTAATTATTTTTTTCAATTTTCAATCCAGTTGTTCAATTTTTAATTATTCCCAACAGTCATTCCTATAATTTTTCAACTATTTTGTTTAAATTTAATATTTATTGTTTAATTTTTTAAACTTTTCTTTTCAATTGTGTAATTATGTAACCATTTTTCGAATTTTGTTCAATTATTTTAAAAACTTTTATTTTATAAACTGACAATTATTTTCGTAATTTTTAAGATATATTCTTCAATTTATTAATTTTCATTATTTGAATTTGCAAAAATTTATTTATAGTTTTAAATTACCAACAACAATACAAAGTTTGTTAATATTCCTAGTGGAATTATAATACCTTCTTTTTAAATGCTTAAGATAAATTATTATCAAGAAATGTAGATTTTAATATTTTGTGATAATAAAATCTTTTAAGCGTTAATTATAATTAATTAGATTATAAGAATGTGTAAGTTTTAAATTTAAGTATAAAATTATATTTCAAATATAAAGGCGAATTTTGCAAAATTAAAAATACTGTTTTAATTGTTCGAAAATTTTTGACCGGGAAATCCAAAAAATTGACCGAGAAAAACCGGGAATTTAATTTCATAAAAAAAAGTGTTCACCCTGTTTACAATAACGTTTTTAATAATTTTTGTAATTTTATCAGATTTTCAAAATTTGTTTCATTTTTTCCCAAATTTTCTCCATTATTCAATTTTTTTTCATTGTTTATTAAATGCTCTCATTGCTTTTTTTAAACAACTTTTTCACTTTTTCTGTAATTTCTTCATTATTTCGTTGATTATTTTTTTTTCATAAAATTTGTGGTATTTTAAAACATTTAAACAATTTTACTGTTTTATTTTTGTGCTTATTTTTCAAATTAATCTTAAAGTAGCTTAATATTTAATTACTGCTGTTATTAATAACCAAGGGAATAAATCGGAAAAAATTGTATTTTGTGATCCAGAAATTTGAAAATGATTATTCGCTAGATATTCTGTAATAATTTATCTTGACTGTAAATTTATCATTAATATTCAAATCTTTTATTCAAGTCAAATTTGTAATTAATGAGATAATAATTGAAAAAATTGATTTCAGATGGGATTGACGGAAAGCAGGCGAGACGAACGCAGACATCGGGTCCATTAGGTGAACTTTTTGATCATGGATTGGACAGTTGGACGGCAATGCCAATTGCCGTTTGCACATTCTCAGTATTTGGCCGAACAGAACACAGCGTCAATCCAATAAGAATGTACTTTATTCTTTGGACTGTTTTTCTCAATTTTTACTTAAGTCACTGGGAAAAATACAACACGGGAGTCTTATTTTTGCCTTGGAGTTACGACGCTTCCATGCTGGTGTGTATTTAATTTTTACAATTGTCACGTGATCAGTTTAGATATTAATTTCCTCATTACTTTAAAATAGAAACAATGCGTGCCGCTAAAAATAAAAAATAAAATTACATACTTTTTGCTTTCATTTGATAATTGACCGTAAAATGATAGTGTTTAAGATTGAAAAAAAATTAATTGATATGTGCAAACTTGTAACTATTTGATGATTCATTCAATGATGGTTTTTATTCATGTTGAATAATGTTTGTATGTCTTGTAATTAGAGAGAAAAAAATGTTTCTTGTGACATTATTGCAGAAAGAAAATAGTTATTTAAGACATAATTACATGAGTTTCTTTTTTTATTAAATGGTTACAAGTTGATTAGAATTGTAGTGATAAGCGTTAAAATACAGGAGATTTGTAGTCGAAATTATTGTAAATTTAATGGAGAATTGTTTTTTTTTCCAGGGCACGACTTTAATATTTATCTTAACTTATGTCTTTGGACACACGATGTGGAAGACTCAACTTCCGGGTGGATTGTCTGCCAGTGAAATGCTCGAAATACTTTTGTATATAAGCGCTTTAGGATCGAGTGTTCCGGTAGTTTTATGGAATACTTACAAGTAAGTTTTTTTATAGATTGTCCGGCAAATTTTGAAAAAAATAATTCAAGGTTCTCGAGATGGGAAATAAATTATAAGATCCATTTTTTTATTATCGGAATAATAGATGAATTTAATTTTAAACTGGGGGAAATAATTTGAATCTTTAAAGAAAGTAATTGAATTTGCAGAAAAAAAAATAGAAAATATATATAACTGAAGAAAGAAGAAAATAATGTAAAAATGACGAAGTTAATAAAAAAAAAAGGATTATAATCAGGGAAAGTTAATTGGAAAATTATAGAAAATAATTGCAATTTGAATAAAATAGTTTAAAATTAAAGAGAATTATTTGAGTCAGGAAATAAATAAAATAGAACAGCTTGTATTTTAAAAATAAAGAACATTTTTAAAATTAAACAACGTAGTTAAAATGCATTAATAATTAAAAATTGACAAAAAAAATTTTTATTTAGTTTAAATTTATCATTTTAAACCTGTTTTTCTATAATTAAATTAATTAATGTTAATGTTTATAGGTCATATAGAGATAAAACTGGAAAAATGAGGACATTTTGGGAAGCTGTGAGACCCTTAGTGCCTTTAGTTTTCCTATTCGTAACGGCAACTTTTTGGGTTTTGTATTCTCCGAACAATATACTAGAGCAGGACCCTAGAATTGTTTTCTTCGCCATTGGAACAATATTCTCCAACATATGTGTAAGTATAAATAATTCAATTTAAATTTGTATTTAAACAATAGAATTACAATTTTCTTGGCTGATAAAAATCGTAATTTTTTTATTAAGATCAAAAATTAATTTTTTGTTTAATATATAAAATCAGTATATAAATAAATTTTTCAAATGTTTATATTTGAAAGTAATTTATTTTTTAATGTGAGAACATTTAACAAGAAATAATGAAGTACAAAACATTTAATATAAATCAAACAAATTATGTCGAATAAATGAGAAAATTTCAAAACATTATCTTCAAATTCATATGATCGCAAAATTAACTAAATTAGGTAAAAGCTACGAAAAAATATTAAATTATAAGAAAATAAACTTAAAAAAATGTAAAAAAGTAAAAAAAAAAAATAGTCTATTAAAAAATTAGAAAGTTCTTTTAAATTAAAAAGGTAACAAATTTAACTATTTACGGATATTTAAAATTTTTTAAATTAAAGTTTTTATTAGAGATTAAAAAATGTACGATTTAATTTAAGATAAAATTTACATTATACCTATAAGATAAAAGAATAAAATCGTAGAAAATTGAGAAATTTAAAAAATATAGATAAAAGCATCGAATAAATGTTTTAAAAAGTTCGTAATTACAAGATAAAAACTAAACAATTTAAAAGAAGGAAAAATGTTTCTAAGAAAATAGAAAAATGATAACAAAAATTACAGAATTAATTAAAATGCAAGGATGGAAAAAAAATTGTGAAACAAGAAAATTAATTAAATATGAAAAAAAGAAATTTTAATTTAGTAAGAATCTACTAAAAAATTAGAATTGATAAAAATAAAAAAAAAATGTATATAAAGACAAGTAAAAAGTGGACAAAGGAAATTTGAAAAATTTTTAAAAATAAAAAAGTTTAGGAAAATTGAACCAAAAATATTCTTATAATACCTATTACACTTAAAACAAGTCCAACAATAAATTTAGAAAAATAAAGAAAATCAAAAATTTTTATAAAAGAATAAGTTTGCAAAAAATAGACAAGATTTGAAAACAAATTGAATAAATTTATACAAAAATGAGAGTATTTATTTTTAAAAATATGGAAATAATTAAGAAAATCAACGAAATAAAAAGTTCAGAGAATTCTATAATAACAAAATTTTGTAAAATATTATAAAATAATTTGCATAAAAGAAGAAAATTAACGAAAATCCTAAAAAAAGATATAAAAAAAGAAGTTTTAAAATTTTGTAAAAGTAAGAAATTATAAGATAAAAAACAATTTTGAACAACTTTTCTCATAACATAAAAGTCAACAAAAATCTTTGATAAAAATATTTTTGTTGACTTTTATTTTATTGCTTTTTCTAAATAATATATCTGAATTTTTTTTTGTTTCAGTTTATTTCCCACAATTATTTTTTATAACATTCAGAAAATTTTCCCTGCTGTTTCCTTAATTTTTTGTTGTTGTAATTTTCTTATTTCTTTAAGATTATTTCAGTAAATCTTTTTAATTTTGTTAAAATATACAATTAAGATTTATTTTTTCAAATAAATAAATTAAATTTTTTAAATTCTTGTGTCGTTCTAATCAATTTTTGTTTGTTTCTTATTTAGCCATTTTTTCTCAGATTAACTCGTAGTTTTCTTAAATTTTCTCATTTTTATTTGGAGATTGAAAGAATTGATTTTTTTTTTAATTTTCTGATTTCTTTTAGTTTTGTTTACTTTTTAATAAGTTTATTCAGTTCTTTTTTTTTACATATTTTCTATTTTTTTTTAACAAATTTATATACACTTTTATAAAATTCGAGATTTTCTTGATATTTCTTTTCAATTTTATTTATTTTAAAAATTGGTTTAGATTTTAAAGAAATTCTTTACTTTTTAAAAGTTGTTTTTCCAAGTTTCTCGTTAATTTTCTTCATTTTCTGAATAATTTCCTGAACTTTTTAATTTTTGAAAAAATTTCTTATTGTCTTTGTAAACTTTCCCCTTACCTTTTTTAAATTTTATTTTTACTATTTATTTATCTGTAGATTTTCTCGTTTCTTAATATTTATAATTAATTTTTTGTAATCTAAAACTTTTCTTTCATAGATTATTTTAAAAATTAGATTTTTCAAAATTTTGTTCTTTTTTTCATATTCCTTTAATTTCCTTCAGTTACTCCTTAAATTTCCTCAATTATCTTCATTTTTTTCTTTCTTTCATAATTTTTTAATCATTTATTGAACTTTTTTAATTTTATAGTATAATTGTAAACTTTTTGCCTCTTTTAAAACTGTTTAATTTTTATCTTTTATTTCCCAATTTCTCCAAAACATTTAATCTGTATTCTTCGAATTTTCTAAGATTTTTCCTTTTTAGATTCCCTCGTTTTTTGTACAGTTATTTAATTTTCTTGATATTTTTTTTATTTTTCCCGAAAACTATTGACTCTTTTATAAAATTTCTAGATTTTATGACTTTTTTTACATTTAAAAATTTTAAATTTTCATTGTTAGAATTGTTATAAAAATAAGGTAACGGAATCTATACTCGATCAGTGATTTCATTGCATAAAATTAATTAATAATTTTTATTAAAAATATTCTCTATTTTTTATTACAGTGTCGATTGATAGTTTCACAAATGAGTAATACCAGGTGTGAAGTATTACCCTGGATACTTTTTCCTCTCGCTGTGGCATCTCTAATTTCCTTCTTCTTGCCTTCGATAGATCTGGAATCTATGTATTTTGTATCTGCTTTTGCATTTATAGCTCATGTACACTATGGCACCTGCGTGGTAAGTTTTTCAATTAATCTATCTTTTTTTCCTTTTTTTTTCGAGAGGTCGTCAAATCCATTTTAGAGCGTACGAAAAATATATTTTTAGAGGAATACTTGTTTTTTATCGGAAACAAGTAACCAAGTTTATTTTTAAAGAACAACATGACGCAGCCGTTTTAAGAAAAAAAAATTTTGAGCAAATGGGAGCACTTTACTTTTTTTTTAAGTAACTGGGAGCACTATGCATTTTTATAAAAATTTTTTTTCAATTTTTAAAATGCTTCCATTTGCTCAAAAAATTTTTTTTCTTAAAACGACTACGTCATGTTGTTCATAATTTATTGTTCTTTAAAAAAAACCTTGGTTTACTTGTTTCCGATAAAAAGTGAAGCGTCTATCATGTACGCCATCAAAAAAAAAAAATAGTTTCACACCGGTACTTTATTTATTAGCTCTCAATTTTATACTTGTTGTTTAATCTTTAAAATTATTTATTTCTCATGCCCATTAATCTCGTTATTTATCGAATTTTTTTATCAATTGACAATTATTTTCCATAATATTTAATTATTTTCAATTATTATCATACAGCTTCAATTTAATTCTTTAATTTTCAATTTATTTCTACAATTTTAATTATTTTCCTCAATTTCTAATTTATTTCCTTTTTTTTAAATTATTTTCATCGATTCTCAATTACTTCCACAATATTTAATAATTCTCGGATGTTTTCAATTATTTTTTTCACTCATAAAAATTGTTTTAAAATTACAATTCAATTGTTCAATTCTACAACTATTTTCTTCCATTCTCAATTACTTTCTTCAAATTCCATTCCATTTTTTAATTTTCAATTATTATATGTGACAAAATTTCCTCCTTTGGTCAGTTATTTTTTTTCAATTATCAATAAGTTTATTTAATATTAAATTCAAATGTTCAAATATTTCCTTCAATTTTCAATTTTTTTTTTATATTTAGTAGGATTCCATTTTTTAGTTTTCAACTTTTTCTTCTACATTCAATAATTCTCGGGTTTTATCAATAACTTTTTAAACTTTTTAATTATATTTTTCTAATTTCAATTACATTATTTAATTTTCAATTATTTGTTCGATTTTCAACTAACTCTTCAATATTAAAAAATTCTCGGCTTTTTCAATTAATTTTTTCAATCATAAATTTTTTTTTTTAATTTCGTTTCAACAATTTTCATTAATTTTCTTCCTTCTTCAATTTTCTACAACTATTTTCTTCAGTTCCTCATTCAAATTTCAATTTCATTTTTAAACTTTCAATTATTTTCTTTAATAATAAAAAATTCTCGACTTATATCAATTATTTTTCTCTACATCAATAAATTTCGTTAATTTTAGATACAGTTGTTCAATTATATTCTACTAATTTTAATTCCATTCTTCAAATTTAAATTATTTTCTTCAATTTTCAATTATTTTTTTTCAATTTTCAATCAATTCTTTAATATTCAATAATTATCTGTTTTTTTTAATTTTTGTTAACAACCATAAAAATTGTTTTAAATTATCAATTCAATTGTTCTATTCTATAAATATTTTTTTAAATTCTTAATTATTTTTTTAAGTTTTTAATTCAATTCTTCAGTTCTAATGATTTTTTTCTGTTTTTAATAATTATGCGCTTTTTTAAATTACTGTTTAAACTCTTTTATTATATTTTTTAAATTTCAATTACATTCTTCAATTATCAATTATTTTCATCAATTTCATTTTTTTTCTTTTTTAATTCAGTTGTTCAATTTACAATCATTCCTATAATTTTTCTAATTTTTCAATTATTTAGTTTAAATTTAATGTTTATTGTTTAATTTTGAAATTTTCTTTTTTTAAATTGTTTATTATTCCAGACATTTTTCAAATTTGGTTTTCAATTGTCAATTATTTGAGTTATTTTTCAGATATTTTCTTTTATTTTGCAATTCTCGTTATTTTTTAATTATTTCTTTCAATTTCCTACAATTTTATCAATTTTCATTTATTCCCTTAAAATTTTTAGAATAATTCTTTAATTTTTTTTTGTTGCTATTTTTCTCTCTTGTCGATTATTCTTGCCAGTTTGCGATTTTTGTCAATTGTCAATTATTTTCATAATTTTGAAATGCTTTTTTAATTATTTATGTAAAATTTTAAATTAATTTTTTCAATTTTTAGTTATTTTCATTAATATTTTTAAATTCTCGTATTTGGTTAATTTTTTTTCGATTATTAATAAGTTTCTTTAATTATAAATTCAATTGTTCAAATATTTTCTGCAATTCACACATTTTTTTTCAAATGTCAATTCCATTTTTGAGTTTGCAATAATTCTCTTTCATATTCAATAATTCTCTCCTTTTTTCAGTTACTTTTTTTAATCTTTTATTATATTCTTTAAATTTCAATTCCATTCTTCATTTTTTAATTATTTTCCTAAATTTTTAATTGTTTTCTTTAATTTTTAATTATTTTCTTCAGTTTAAGTTTTTTTCTACTTTCAATCCAGTTGTTCAATTTACAATTATTTTCAATAATTATTCCTACAATTTTCTTAATTTTTCTTTTTGCTATTATTTTCTTGAAATTTAATTTTTATTGTTTTATTTTTTAATTTTTTCAAATTGTGTATTAATCTAGCCATTTTTTTAATTTCGTCTTCCATTATCAATTATTTTCGACATTTTTCAGATATTTTCTTGAATTTTATAATTGCTCTCAATATTTTTAAATTATTTCTTTCGATTATTTCCTTCAATATTTTCAATTTTCATTTATTATCATAAAATTTTAGAATTATTCTTTAATTTTTTTTTGTTATTTTTTTCTCTTGTTAATTATTATTCTTGCAAATTTCCGATTTTTTTTAATTGTCAATTATTTTCGTCATTTGAAAAATTTTTTTTTAAATTATTTATCTAAAATTTTAAAATACTTTGTTTCATTTTTAATTATTTTCATTAATATATTTAAATTCTCGTATTTGGTTAATTTTGTTCGATTATTATTAATAAGTTTCTGTAATTTTAAATTCAATTGTTCAAATATTTTCTGCAATTCTTAATTTTTTTTTTCAAAGTTCAATTCCATTTTTGAATTTGCAATAATTCTCTTTCATATTCAGTAATTCTCGAGTTTTATCAATAACTGTTTCAATTTTTAATTATATTTTTCTAATTTCAATTCTATTCTTCAATTTTGAATTATTCGTACTATTTTCAATTAACTCTTATATATTAAAAAATTATCGTCTTTTTCAATTAAATTTTTCAATTATAAATTCTTCTTTAAAATTTTGCTACAACAATTTTCTTTTATTTTCTTGAATTTTTTACAACTATTTTCTTTAATTCCTCATTATTCTCTTCAAGTTTTAATTCCATTTTTAAATTTTCAATTATTTTCTTTAATAATAAAAATTTCTCGATTTTTTTAAATTAGTTTTCTCTACATCAATAAATTTCTTTAATTTTAGATACAGTTGTTCAATTATATTCTACAAATTTTAATTCTATTCTTTAATTTAATTCCTTAAATTTAAATTAGTTTCTTCAATTTTCATTCAATTCTTCAATATTCAATAATTATCAGATTTTAAAATGTTTTTTAACAATCATAAAAATTGTTTTAAATTATCAATTCAATTGTTCAACTCTTCAGTTTTCAATTATTTTTTTCTGTATTTAATAATTATTTGTTTTTTTTTTAAATTACTTTTTAAACTTTTTTATTATATTTTATAAAATTTCAATTACATTCTCCAATTATTATCAATTATTTTTATCAATTTCAATTTTTTTTCCTTTTTCAATTCCGTTGTTCAATTTACAATTATTGTTATAATTTTCCTAATTTTTCAATTATTTAGTTTAAATTTAATGTTTATTGTTTAATTTTTTTCGTCATTTGTAGTATTTTGTCAATTATTTTTCTAAAAATTTAAATAACTTTCTTCAATTTTTAATTATTTTCATTAATAATCAGTTTGCAATAATAATTCCATTCCGCAATGTTTAATTATTTTCTTTATTTTTAAATTATTTTCTTCAATTTTTAATTTTTTTTTCAATTTTCAATTAATTCTTTAATGTTAAATAATTTCTGGCTTTTTTCAATCATAAGAATTGTTTTAAATTTTAGTTTGATTATCCAATTCTACAACTATTTTCTTCAATTCTTCATTATTTTCTTTAAATTTCAATTCCATTCTTAAATTTTGAATTATTTTCTTAAATTTTTTAATTGTTTTCTTCAATTTTTAATTATATTCTTCAATTTCAGTTTTTTTCTATCAATCCAGTTGTTCAGTTTACAATTAATTTTATGAACAAGTTTTCCTAGAATTTTGGTAATTTTTCCTGTTGTAATTATTTTTTAAATTTAATTTTTATTGTTTTATTTAAAAAAAAAGTTTAGTTGTGTATTAATCTAGCCAATTTTCAAATTTTGTTTTCAATTGCCAATTATTTGCGCCTTTGTTTTTGTAATTTTTTTTCAATTATTAATTATTTTTTCAAACTTTAATTTAATTTTTAAGTTTTTAATTTATTTCCTCATTCTTTTATTACTTTCTTCAATTTTTAATTATTTTCTTCAATTGTCAATTTTTTTCTTTGATTTTCAATCCAGTCTTTCAATTTTCAATTATTTCCAATAATTATTCCTATAATTTTCTCAATTTTAAAATTTTTTTGTTTGAATTTAATATTTATAGTTTAATTAATTTTTTCAATTGTGTAATTTTCTAGCCATTTCTTGAGTTTTTTTTTATAAATTGTCAATTTTCTTTTATTTTACAAATTTTTTAAATTTTGACTCCAACAATTTTTTTATTAATTAAAAAACTGTTTTCACTTATTTATATAATTATTTGTTTAACGAATAAATGAAACCATTATAAACGACAGAAATACCGGAATTGACGACCCCTCGTTATTTTTTTCACCAACTATTCTTTTTATTAATTACCTTTTTTCTATTTCAGGTCCGACAAATGTGCCGGCACTTCCGAATCAACACATTCACGATTAAAAAGCACTCAGATTGATTGCTTGGTGGCAATACATGTTAAAATCGAAGCCGGGGCATTAAGAGTAGAAAAGAAGAAAGATCTGAAGAAGCCAATTGCGGACATATTAATCGTCAATTAACGTTTCATTTAAAATACATCAACAGTAACATTCGAACTCAATTCATCAATTGTTTCTAAATAATTAATTTAATCACTTTTTCGTCACACATTTATTGTATTTGCTTGTTAAAGTAATTTTTCGTTTCTTTAATCGTTATTAAAATTATAGTTCGATTTTGGCTCATATTTAGGTATAGAAACTTGCACCCCTTTCGGTTTTAACATGAATTGCCTGACGAACGTTAGGACTTCTATCATCGTTATCATTTTATAGGCTGATTGGCAAAATGGGAATTTTTTCGCCACTTTTAGAAATTTTCTAATGGTCGCGAAAAAATTCGATTCACTATTTTTAGACTTGGAAAAAAGTGAACTTTTCCGAGTCTAAATTTAGTGCGAAACTGTTGACAGTTTCCATTATTTCTCAATGATCTGTTTATCATTGTTGGTTTCGGATTTTAATTGTTTAAAATTCAGAACGTCAAGTGGCCGAGATAATGTTGTGAACTTGAATATAAGAATTTATGTTTAAGTTTCTAGTCATGCCTAATTACGTTTGTTCTCTTTTTTTTTTTTTATCAGCATTTTCAAGGAAATGCGCCTAGGAAAAAATGATGCGTCAGAGTTGAATGAATTCGAGTGCGCGAATAATTTAAGGATCTCAATCTAAAGTCTGGTCCATTCCTCAATTTCGTACTCGTGTCTGATTTATTGTGAAGTGAGACCTCTGGCGGCCAGTCAATAGACTTAAGAAAAATTGACCTGCATATCTCATTTTATTTAACTAGTGTAATGTTTTTTTTTTTTTTTTAAAGCATCACCAAATGTCGACTTTTATTTTCGACAAAATTGTACTTTTTAGACATGTGTACTTTACGGCGAATTAATTCTATCATGCACTTGAGAGCGGCATTTATTTCTGCATAATTTGTCATTAATTCTGAAACTACAAAATATGTACAAACTAGTTATGAATTGTGTAAGTTAAGTTAAGTACTTGCAACCTGTCAAAGATCAAATGTATGTACATAAAGAATACATAAAATTAATTTTTAACAAACATTTATTTCTATTGAAAAATATCTTTTTAATATTTTCTTCCCATTTGATTAAATTCATTTTGTTTTTAAAGGTTTTCAAGGTTGAAAATAAATTTTTACAAGGTCCACTTTTTTAATAATGGAAACAATAAGTGAATGTACTTTTTAAGCTGGGGAAAATAATTGAATTTTAGGAAAAATAATAGAAAGAATTTATTTACTTATTTATAATTGAAGAAAGTAATTAGAAATTGAAAAATACAATTGACGAGAAAATAAATAAAAATAATAATTGATTTTTTTTAGTAAGGATGAATAAAAGTGAAGTCATCCGGACAAAGAAGTTTAATGCTTAAAAAAAAAGAACTTCCGGCGTTTCGAAATCTAATTGGTTTCCTCTTCAGGGAGTCTAGTAATATAAAATAATTTTTTAAATATCAAAGAAGTACAAAGTATTATAAATATAAAAATAAAACACAAAAAAAATTACAATAATAAAGGTAAATAAAGTAAATTAAAAAAATAAAGAAATAAAATTCATACTAGTAATTAAAGCATAAAATTGTTAAATTATTTATAAGAATTATAATGATCCTCATTTTGTACATAATAAATAAAATTATGATAATAATAGATCAATTTGAAATTAAATTAAAAATATTAAACATACTTATAAAAATTATAATGATCATTAATTTGTGTTATATTTTAAAAAAATCTCAAAAACCAAAAAGGAAACTAAACTTTAACATTAAATTAAAAATAATTTTGTAATAGTTTAAGAATATAAAGGAAGTGTAAATTGAATGACTTCTTAATTAGAACTGAACTCTTCAAATTTCAATTCTATTTTTCAGTTTTTAATTATTTTCTGTTACATTTAATAAATCACGGCATTTATAAATTACTTTTTTGAATTTTCAATTAAATTATATAAATTTTAATTTCATTTTTCAACTTATAGTCATTTTTTTTCATTTTTAAATGATTTTTTGAATTATAAAATTGTTTTAATTTAGCGATTTGTCGAAGTTTCTTATCAGTTGTCAATTATTTTCGTTATTTTTCAGATATTTTTTTCAATTCTTTAATTATTTTCGTCATAAACTGTTTCTTTCAATTATTATTATTCATTTTCCGCAACTTTCAATTAATTTCAACAATTTTTTCAATTTTCATTCATTCTCTTGAAGTTTTATAATTATTCTTTAACTTTTTAAATTATTTTGTTCTCTTGTTGATTATTCTTGACAGTTTTCGAATTTTTTTCATTTGTCTATTATTTTCTTTAATATTTGATAATTTTGTATTTTGTTATTTTCCTTTTAATTATCTATCTGTCTTCTTCAAAATTTCATTTAATTCTTTAATTTTCAATTATTATTAAAAAATTTAAATAATTTTTCCAGTTTACTTTTTTGTTTATAATTTTTCTTTAATTCTCGGCTTTTTTCAATCATTTTTTACAATTATAAAAATTGTTTTAAATTTAAATTCAGTTTTTCAATTCTACAACTATTTTCTTAAACTCTTAAATATTTTCTTCAATTTTACATTTTTTATTCAAATTTTAATTTAATTTTTAACTTTTCAGTTGTTTAATTCAATTTGCAATTATTTTTTTCACACATAAAAATTGTTTCCAAATTTCAATACAATTGTTTAATTCTACAACTATTTTCTTCAAATTTCATTTTTCAATTTTAAATTATTGTCTTTAATATTAAAAAATTCTCGCCTTTTTTAAATTATTTTTTTTTTCGAGTATCGCAATAAATTTTTTTAATTTTAAAAGCAGTTGTTTAATTATGTTATCTTATATTCAATAATTATCTTCTTTTTTTAATTTTAAGTTTATTCTTTGAAATTCAATTCCTTTTTGCAATTTCTAATTATTTTCTTAATTTTTTCAATTTTTCCCCCTTTTTTTTGGCAATTATTGCTTTCAATTTTCAATCTAGTTGTTCAATGTTTAATTATTTTCAACAATTGTTTATATAATTTTTTTATATTTTTAAAGTATTTTTTTCCAATTGTCAATTAATATATTTTGAACTATTTCTTGCAATTATTATTTATTTTACCCAATTTTCAATTGTTTGCACATTTTTTTCAATTATTTTCTAAAAATTTTATAATAATTCTTTAATTTTTTCAATTTTAATTTTTTTTTCAGTCCTTTTGTAATTTTTTTAAAATTATTAATTATTTTTCCAATTTCAATTCAGTTCTTAAATTTTCAATTTATTTCTCGAAATTGTTATTATTTTCTTCAATTTCCATTATTTTGTCGATTTTCAATTTGCAATTATTTCCAACAGTTTATTTTTTAATTTTCTTGTTTAATTTGAATATTTATTGTTCAATTATTTAAATTTTTTTTTTTTCAATTGTATAATTATCTAGACATTTTTCGAGTTTTGTTTTCAATTGTCAATTATTTTCGTTATTTTTCAGTTAGTTTCTTAAGTTTTGTAATTATTCTCCTAATTTTCATTATTTGAAGTTGCAAAAATTTATAGTTTTTAATAACAAATAACAATGCAAAGTTTCTGGCACGCGTTAATGTTGCTAGTACTATAATAAGACTTATAGGTCTATTTAAATGCACAGAAAGCTTTTTTTTTTTGTGCCTATGTTATAAGTGTACCTACAATAATTGTTCTCTTATTTGCCTCAGACTCATTAATATTTTTCTATTTAATATTAATAAAATTGTCTATAATTTTCAAAGAAATAAATTATTTTAAACATAAAAAATACAATTTCTTTTTACTTTTCTACTGTATTTTAATTCTATCACACTCAAAATAGTCTTTCGGGATACAAAATGTTTATTTGTAACTAGTCCGTAATTTTGAATTTTTGGTCCGTAAAGTCCGTATTTTTAAGTACTTTTACCAGTTCGAGCCCTGGATATAAAATCCAACATCATTTCGTATGAATTATCAAAATTATTCAAATCTGATATCTTATTCAAGCTATTGTCTTCCTCCTTAATAAAAAACATCTCGGCAATTATTCGTTTTTTGCAATTCGGTTCAATGTGTAAAATATTGTATTTATCCCATTTCATAGAATGTGAAGAATCGTCATTATCTGAAACATGTATCATAACATTCTAATCTATATACACTATAATAATAATAATTGAAAAAAATTGAAGAATATAATTACAATTTACAAAATGTAGCAAATTATCAGAAATGAGTGAAATATTCTTAATATAGATAATTATTTATTTACATAATCACTATCACAAACAAAATCAAATTCTGCTTAACTAAAGGGTTTTTATAAATGTAATAAGTACAGAATATTATTTCTGTTAATATGTTGGATATTGTCCACTTTTTAAAAATTCTTCCTTAATTTTGACACGTTCTTGTGGCATTGGGAGATTCGGTTTAATTCCTCGTATTCTCCTTTCTCTCTTAATAGTATCCTGAAACAGGTCCTTTTATTAAAATAAAATCTCCGATTAACTTATTCATAATTCATTCAATATTATTCTTAAAAAGTGTAAAATCATTTGTGAAAACGAATGTTTTTTTCCCTTTAAAAAATGAAAAATTGTTCTTACCGGTTTTATATAAATTTATAAATGTTAATTAAAATTACCCAGAATTCTCTGCAATTAGTAACATTCATGAAATACTTTTCGCATTTCTCACGCACGAAATCGTTTTGGTTTAAGCATCTTGAAGTTAATGTCTCTTCCTGACAAAAGTAAAAAGTATTTGGTAAAAATTAGTTTTAAAAGAAAAATAAGCAATATAGGAAATGAAAAAATAAGAAACGTACTTGATAGCAGGGATTATGCCTTTCCAAGTATTCCCGATTCTTTTCGGAAATTTTTTGCATGTCCCTCATGACTGTATTTGTTTGTTACTTTGTTGTTATACAATAAACGGAGAGACTGCTATTTTATAAACATAAATTTAAAAGGCTCATTTTTTAAGTACTTTTAGGTTATATGTGATCGCTTATTACTTGAAAACAGCAAAAAAGTTATGCTACAAACTGGAATTATTTTAATAAAATCACTAACAGAGATTATTTAGAAGGTTTTATTATTTTTAATTTTGGAGTGTTAATTAATTTTCACCACAATTTCGGCGTTTATACACACATTTTTGTCGATATATGACGACCGATTGATGGTAATGTAGGAGCTTACCATCTGACTCAGGGACAGGGTTGTGAACGTAAATTACGTGGATGTATGTTCAATTAGCGCCAGGGATGGGTAAAAGTGCTTTCTTCGAGGTTTTCTACGTATAATACGCAGAAAACGTATTATACGCAGAAAACCTAGTTTTATACATGTCAATTTCTAACACATTTAAAAATAATTTTAATCAAATAAATATATTTTAAATTTTCAATATTGTACGCGACTAATCTTTTCTTATTCATATTATTAAATAAATGATGCATTAATTCATATTTTAAATTTTAATTTCGCATTCAAAAAACTCTTTAATTTGTTGGTTATGTTGCTCCTTCAAATTATTATCAACAATTCAACATTGAAATGTTTGTTGCCACTGGTTAATTAACTTTAATAACAAATAAATTGTTATATTTTCCAACATTTATGTACAACTTATCGCTATTAAAAATTTATTTATCACAAAATTTGAAAATCCTGCATGTCGTAAGTCAAGACGTATAATACACGAAGTGTGTAGAAAACTGTCAATGTATAAAACATAGTATTATACGTGTAGAAAACCATGTATCATCATGTATTATACATCCACATCCCTGATTAGCGCTAAAGGTGAAGTCCAATGTGAAGGGCTAAAGTACATGCGTATCAGTGGATTATAGACCAATCAGATAATTGGTCACATTGGAAAGTGCTTTCTGATTAGTCTATTCTAATCCACTGATACCCTGGTCCTTCTTATGAGACTTGACCCTTAAGAACTAAAATTTGACGATCTAAAATTTCATTATGCTTAGAATAGCCCTAAACACAAGAAAAATAGCCTAACGCACAAGGTATCGTAATCGCTAATCCTCAAAGCTTTTATATATCTCTTTCATTCTGAGTTTTTGCAATGTGATAGACAAGGACAGACAATATTAATGTCCTTTTCTATCACGTTGCAAAAACTCAGAATAGTAGAGGTATAATAAGCGCCTTTAATCGTAATAATGAGAGGAAGCAGGACAGAGTTATACGTCTGTCCTACTTCCTCTCATTCTTATGATATTACGATTCATTGTGCGTTAAGCTCAAGGCACAATGAATACGGTTACGAGAGCAGGGCATGAGATAAAAAAGGAGAGAGTCTACTTCTGTCCTTTTCTATCTCATGCTTTAGTCTTGTCCGCGTATCACTCTGCTTAAGGCTTTAGGCTAATCGTTAGGGCGCAATTACATGCCTGCTTTGAACGTTGCGTTTTTGCGTTGAATGGTGAGAGTGACAAAGATGTGACTATATTTCTGTCTTCCTCTCTCGCACTGTTCAACGCAAGAACGCAGCGTTCGACGCAGACATGTAATTGCGCCCTTAGGCTATACATAGGTAAACTGTCAAAAAATACTTGTAGAATTACAATGCAAAGTATTTTTTCGTCCAAAACATTAAATTTATATTGTAATAGTCCATAGTAATACGTGATAAAAATGCAACGTGATTTTTAAGACTTTAACAATTTTTTGCGGTCATATTGGATCCGCCATTTTGAATTTTGGAAATTTTACTTCAAATTTGTACTCGCGACCCGAAAAACTTCCTAGTACCAAGTTTTATAGAAATTTATTAATCCATTCTGTTGTTTACATTATGACTTGTATACACATCATCCATAGTTTGGGTCATTTTTTTTCGTGACGTGTATACGTTCACAGTCAAAGGGTTAAAGAAATTTCCGGTGCTGTGTGGAGGGTAATATACGCAGCAATATACGTGATGAACCACTTAGGGTGAAGTCCCATGATTGCGTTTTAACGTCCGTTTTTGTAACTAGACCTTGAGGGCCCAATTACATGCCTGCGTCGAACGTTGCGTTTTTGCGTTGAATGGTGAGAGTGACAAAGATGTGACTATATTTCTGTCTTCCTCTCTCTCACTATTCAACGCAAGAACGCAGCGTTCGACGCAGACATGTAATTGCGCCCTGAGTGCAAGAGATGCAGATATATTGTTGTCACTTTCGCACTCACGGTCTAGTTTTACAAAAACGGATGTTAAAACGCAATCATGGGACATTACCCTTAAGGTGAAATCATATGTCAAACGACAAACGTTGCCTCGTAATGAGAGAGAAGGTACGCTCCCACTTAGTTTGCCTGTCTGCACGCGCATGCAATCGACATGAGATAGAAGAAGACAGAAATAGAAATTTGGATATTTTGTCTTCCTCTATCTCATGTCAGTTGCAAGCGCATGCAGACAGACACCGAGGTGAGAGTGTGCCTAGAGGGAGACAAAGATATATTTACGTCTTTCTCATGACGACGCAAAGTTTGACGCAAAAGCCTAACGCACAATGAATCGTAATCGCTAATCCTTAATCGTAAGAATGAGAGGAAGCAGGACAGAGATATATGTCTGTCCTACTTCCTCTCATTCATTAGCGATTTACGATTCATTGTGCGTTAGGCTATTCATTCACGAGCATAATTTACTTACGTGATACGTGCCCAACACTAACAGAGTATAAACAAACAAATCAAAATAAGCTAATGTTGAAGAAAAAATTTGAAAATTAATTAAAATCAGTGATTTTAAGATATATTAGAAGAAAGAAATACTGCCAATAATTGCAGGTTTTTGTTATTACTTTTCTTATACATTTCTCAATTTCAATTATTAATAATACAAATTAATACCTATTTTCTACTATCTAACATCTCTCCCTTCCTGCATTTTCTTTTTGTTTTTTTTCGTCCTAATTTTAATACAATATAAAATTAATAAATTGAAAATTGACTATATTAATCTTAATTTATAAAATAATAAAAAAGTTATTAGAAAAAAGTATATAAGATATTAGACAAAAAAGTGTTACAATTCAATTTATTTTTAATATATAAATTTACTTAATTATTAGAAGATAAATATAGCTATATAATTTAATGTTATTTTATTTCCAGATATATTTAACGAAAATCAAAATGGAAGTTACATTAGAAAGATTAAAAGAAAATGGGGCTTATGCTTATGAAGCAATATTTTTGACTCAACTAAAATCGGTAATTCGTATTTTTTAAATGCTTTATTTATTATTCATCTTTTATTATTTAATAGTGATCATTAATTCAAACGCAATTTGTTATTAAATTGAACCCCTTTAAAATAATTATGATAAAAGTTTAATATTTTTTTTATTAATAAAAATAAAAACTATTTTTTTGTTATTTTTTTCTGAACATTTTTGATAGGAAAAATGTTACTCTCATTTTACTATTATTACTATACCTATATACTATTTGAAACCTACCATTAAATTATTAATAACATTTATTATAACAATTATTATTATTATCTTTCAGTATTCTTTCGGTCAAATGTATTCCAACGATTTTATTTTATACGCTCCAACAGTTGAATATAATCATTGTATTTTTCATAACAAATTAAACGGTTTATTCGTTGAAGTTTTAAAGGTAAAAATTATTTTTTACTAATTTTTGTTGTTATTTCAATAGATTTAATTGTTTGTCTAAAAAAAAAATTTTTTTTTCATATGCTTTAATTTCTTTAAATTTGTTTTGTATTTCTTCGCAACATTTCTGTTTTTTTAAACTATTTTCTGATTTAATTAATACCTACTTAAACATTTTTTAATGTCTACGTTTCGACCAGGAATAATTAGAGATTCTATTTAATTTTATAGAGTTCTTCGGGAGTGGTAATAATTAATGGTAAAACATATTTATCCAACTCGGTAGTTCATTTAAACAACAATGACATTGTGAATATTGGACTTTTGTTAAAGTACAAAGTAAAGATAAAGGTAAATAATTAAAAAAAAAACATAATCAGAATAACATCTTGTTTTAATTTTATTTTATTTTCAGACTGCAATTCCAATTGACGACAATTCTGATAATGATTATTTGAAGAGAGAAAATGACACGGAAGATGGTCTTCCTTATCACAATATCAATGATTCGAATGTCGAAAATTTGGGAAATGAAGGTACTCTAAACGGAATTTCTCCTAAAAAGAAAATAAAATCTTCAAATTCAACTTGTTCATGGATAGTTTTGAATATAAGAATTTTGTTAACAGTTAAAAATAATAAGAATAATTTTAGGATCACAAAAAGTTGATTTTATGTTAATGTACATTATTTTACTAAGGTTATATGTACAACATTAAAAAACTGTAAAACAAAAGAAATTTTTTGGAGTTATGTAAAAGCTGGAAAAGTGAAAAAGTCATTTAAATTTAAAATTTTTAATTGATAAAATTCAGTTTATTAACTTTTAAATTACATAGGTAATTTATATTTCTTTAAATTTGATTTTGAGAAAGAATTTTTCACTTTATTAAATGATTGTTTTCGATTTTTGACAAATTTTGACTAAAGATAATTTTTTTAGCAACGCTAAGCGCTGTAACAATTCAGTCGGAAATTTCGCAGAAAGTAAAGGAAAAGTCATCCGAGGAAAATCGGTCAGGTCTTTTATTACAAGAAACAGATGCAGTGAAGCAAATAGAAAATGGAAAGGAAGAAAATGAATTCGAAAAAGCTTTATCTATCGATTCTTCAACAGAAACAGAATCTTTTCACTCTTCACCAGAAACGGAATCTTATCATTCGTCATCAGATTCGAAAACTAAGAAATTTGCAATAGAGGCTGCTTCTGATTCTTTTTTTGAGCACGAACATCTTACCGATTATTTGCTTAGAAAGGAACATCTTCCGGATTCTTTATCTGAAAAAGAACCTATTTCTGATGCTTTATCTGAAAAAGTGTATCTTCCTGATTCTTCGATTTACGATAAACTTTTTCCTAATTCTTCATCCAAAGAAAAGAATCTTCCACCTACGAAACATTCTCCAGTTTCATTGACCGAGAAAGAATTTTGCTTGAAAAAAGTACATTTTTCTTCCGTTTCTGTTTATCATAGTGCTGAACGGTCCTTTGGTTGTGATCTTTGTGGCCAGAGCTATAAAAGCAAGAAAGATATTAGGTATAATTAATTAATATTTATTAAATTTGTTTATTTGAGCACTCAAATAATCGAAAAGTGTCTTTACAAAAATATTACTAATTTTATGTTATTAAATTTTTATTATTCAGGTTCCACCTAATGACAGTACATTCTGAAGAGAAGCAGATTTACCAAATTTTTAAAACGCCGTTAAGTCTAAAAATTGCCTAAACCGACACTTGCTAACCCATTCCACAGAAAAAAAGTTCAAGTGTTCCCTCTGCCAGAAGGATTTTGGACTTAAAGATAACCTGCAGAAACACATACTGACCCATTCCACAGAAAAACCGTTTAAGTGTTCCCTCTGCGAGAAGGGTTTTAAACGCAAACAGGACCTGCAGAGACACATGCTGTCCCATTCCACAGAAAAGCAGTTCAAGTGTTTCCTCTGCCAGAAGGATTTTAGACGTAAAGAACACCTGCAGAGACACATGCTGTCCCATTCCACAGAAAAACAGTTAAAGTGTTCCCTCTGCGAGAAGGGTTTTAAAAGCAAACAGTACCTGCAGAGACACATGCTGTCCCATTCCACAGAAAAACAGTTCAAGTGTTCCCTCTGCGAGAAGGATTTTAAACGTAAAGACCACCTGCAGAGACACATGCTGACCCATTAAACAGAAAAACAGGTTCAAGTGTTTTCTCCTGCGAAAGAATTCTCAGCATTATAGAAAGTGCGGAAAAATATTCAAAAATTGCACACAAACATTTGACGAGGTATTGCGAGCGTCACAGAAAATGACGTTTTTAAGAGAAACTGTCCTGCTGACAAATTCTGATTGAATTTTATAACTATTTAAACGATTTACATATTTTTACAACTCTTTTTTAATTATATTTTGATGTTTATTTTTGTTCGGTGTTTTAATAATAAGATTGTTAAACACGATTTTGACATTAGATTAAGATTCGGAGATCTAAAAAAACCCCTGTTGAAAATATTTAAAAAAATATATGTGATATAACTCTCTTTAATAGCAACAAAATTTAAGTGATACCACTTGTGCCATTCTATTTATTTCTAATAATTCAACATTAACTTATTTATTTGGTCTTTTAAGAGCGAAAACCGTCAACATTGAAATCAGGTGAGAACATTTTTGTTCACAGATTTGATGTGCCTTAAGGAGTGTCGACCGCTTGACATAACCTTAAACTAAAAAGTGATTTTTAACAGCAAATGTAACTATAATTAAAATGATGTCACCAAATTCAGAAAGATTTAGTAAATTGTACAATTATTAGAAAAAATTAGATTGAACCAAAATTTGTTGTAAAATAATAATTATTAACCATTTTGTGTTTTTTCTTTCGGGTCGCAGTATAACCAATTCTACTTTTCAACCAATTTTGACAAATAATAGCTCATTTTGCTGTTTGAAATATTCTCTACAATTTCACTCGTTGAATATTGTTTAAAATATTTCGTTTAAAAGTTATTAACATAAACAAATAAAATTTGTTTTTAACATATTTTTTCAACAAAAAATTTTAAACAAAATTCAACGAGCGGGATTGTAGAGAATATTCCAAACAGCAAAATGAGCTATGATTTGTCAAAATTGGTTGAAAATTATAATTGGTTACTGACCCTTAAAAAAAAACACAAAGTGGTTAATAATTATTATATTACAACAAATTTTGGTCAACCTACTTTTTTCTGATAATTGTACAACTAAATCCTTCAAAATTTGGTGAAATCATTTTAATTATAGTTTCATTTTCTGTTAAAAACCACTTTTTAGTTTGAGGTTATGTCAAGCGGGCGACCCTCTTTAACAGGTATTTTTTTAGAACTATGTATTATTTGAGATTCAGTTTCTGAAAAAAATATTGAAAATTGAGTATTTTTTTGTTCATAATTTTCAATATTTTGTTCAGAAACTAAAGCCCAAATAATACACATTTTTAAAATGTCAAATTAGTTTTAGAATCTGCATAAAATTTAAATTATATGTACATGGACATATTTATAATTACATTTTTTGTTTCTGAAAAAAATTGGCTAAATTGTCTGGAAAAATATTTTTAAGGTTATGTTAATGCCCACCAGGCGACGGATTGTCGATTTTTGTCGTTAACGGTCATTTCAGTAGGCAGGGGGTTAAGGGTGTTGCAAGGAGAGAATAAACATAACCTTTAAAAATATTTTTCCAGACAATTTAGCCAATTTTGTTCAGAAACAAAAAATGTAATTAAAAATGTGTATATGAATATACATATTTATGTATGTAATATATGCATATAAATATAGTATCAAAAAACTAGAAATTTTCTCGGAAACGTATAGGTTTTTGTAAAAAAAAGCTTAGGACATAAAATCTGTATTTTAATGAGATCTATAACTTTTATTAAAAGCATTTTTTGATATCTTTTATATTTAAAGAGATAAATATAAAAAACTAACACTTTTATGGTTTTTTTTAATGCTTTTTACCATGAAAAAAATTTTACTATCTGATTTCACCCTAATGTATACGTGAAAAAACCTCCGTAATTTACGTGAGGTACATATATTACGTGCACAACTCTGCTTGTGCTTGATTGGCCTAAAGCCCAAAGCACAACGAAAACAGTTACGGGAGCAGGGCATGAGACAGAAAAGGACAGAAACAGTCTCTCTCCTTTATTATCTCATGCCCTGCTCCGTAACCAGAGATGGGTAAACGTCACGTCACACGGAGTTTTCGACGTATAATACATGGTATTCGACATTAAGTAAAATACGTGTTATACGTATAAAACCCCCCACTCCCTTCAAAACCAAGAACAGGGATGGGTAAATGTAGAAAACTCGAGGTTTTCTACGTATAATACGTGGTTTTCTACATTATGTAAAATACGTATTATACGTAGAAAACCCCCCACTCCCTCTTATTTTCGAAATTTTCCCGTATAATACGTAAGTATTATACCATGTAGAAAACCATGTATAATACATCACGTATAATACGCACCCATCCCTGGCCAAGAACTTGCGTTGTGCTTTGGACTCAGGGATGGGTGCGTATTATACGTGATGTATTATATATACATGATTTTCTACAGTATAATACTTACGTATTATACGTGAAAATTTCGAAAATAAGAGGGAGTGGGGGGTTTTCTACGTATAATATGTATTTTACATAATGTAGAAAATGTGACGGCAGGCCTATATTCACATATGTTCCACTAGGGGAACATTTTAAATTTCGCCCGCCATTTTCAACCAATCACACAAATTGCTTCATCGTCACTTCCGCCTCCGGTTTGTCAACAGGCTAGTGGAAGGGGGCACGTGTCCTAACTCTCTTTATAGGAACTCTAGACGTGACAAAAACCACGTATTATACATAGAAAACCTCGAGTTTTCTACATTTACCCATCCCTGTTTGGACTACACTGACACAACACATAACACACTAACTAACCAACACAAACAGAGTATAAACAAACAAGTCTAAATAAGCTAATGTTGAAGAAACAATTTGAAAATTAATGAAAATCAGTGATTTTAAGATATATTAGAAGAAAGAAATACTGCCAATAATTGCAGGTTTCTGTTTACTTTTCTTATACATTTCTCAATTTTAATTATCAATACATAATACACATTAATACCTATTTTTATCTAACATTTCTCCCTTCCTGCATTTTCTTTTTAATTTTTTTCGTCCTAATTTTAATACATAAAATTAATAAATTGAAAATTGACTATATTAATCTTTGTAAAATAATAAAAAAGTTATTAGAAAAAAGTATATAAGATATTAGACAAAAAGTGTTACAATTCAATTTATTTTTAATATATAAGTTTACTTAATTATTAGAAGATAAGTATAGCTAAATAATTTAATGCTATTTTATTTCCAGATATTTAACGAAACTCATCATGGAAGTTACATTAGAAAGATTAAAAGAAAATGGGGCTTATGCTTATGAAGCAATATTTTTGACTCAACTAAAATCGGTAATTCGTATTTTTTAAATGTTTTATTTATTATTCATCTTTTATTATTTAATAGTGATCATTAATTCAAACGCAATTTGTTATTAAATTGAACCAATTTAGAATAATTATGATAAAAGTTTAATATTTTGTTAATTTAATTTTGTTAATAAATAAAAACTTACTATTTTCTTGTTATATTTTTCTGAACATCTTTAATAGAAAAAATGTTACTCTTATTTTACTATTATTACTAAACATATATACTATTTAAAACCTACCATTAAATTATTATTTATTATTACCATTTATTATAACAATTATTATTATCTTTCAGTATTCTTTCGGTCAAATGTCTTCCAACGATTTTATTTTATACGCTCCAACAGTTGAATATAATCATTGTATTTTTCATAACAAACCAAACGGTTTATTCGTTGAAGTTTTAAAGGTAAGAATTATTATTTACTAATTTGTGTTGTTATTTCAATACTTTTAATTGTTTGTCTAAAAATTTTTGTTTTTGTCATAGGCTTTAATTTCATTAAAGTTGTTTTGTTTTTCTTCGTAACATTTTTCATTTATTAAAACTATTTTCTGATTTAATTAATACTTAAACATTTTTTAATGTCTACGTTTCGACTAGGAATTAATATAGATTCTATTTCATTTTACAGAGTTCGTCGGCAGTGTTAATAATTAATGGTAAAAAATATTTATCCAACTCGGTAGTACATTTAAACAACAATGACATTGTGAATATTGGACTCTTGCTAAAATACAAAGTAAATATGAAGGTAAATAATTGCTAAAAAAAAAAACATAACCAGAATAACATCTTGTTTTAATTTTATTTTATTTTTCAGGCTGCAATCCCATTTGACAATAATTATGACTATGATTATGTAAAGAGCGAAAATGACATGGAAGATGGTCTTCTTTGTCACAATGTCAATGATTCGAATATCGGAAATTTGAGAAATAAAGGTACTCTAAACGGAATTTCTCCTAAAAAAAATAAAATGTTTATGATTCAATATTTCCATTGAAAGTTTTAAATATTAGAATTTTGTTGACAGTTTAAAATAATAAGAATAATTTTAGGATCAACGAAAGTTAATTTTAAGTTAATAGACATTTATTTAAATTTATAACTAATTAAAATCAGAGTGACTGTAAATGAATTTAAAAACTGATTGTTAAAATTGTTTTTAACTATTATTTGATTTATCGCTCATTTACATTTTTTATTGATTATTTTACTTTTAGATATTCACAAATTTTGATTATTTTACTTTTAAGTTATACTAGCAATTTTACAAAGGTCATGTACTCATTTGTTTTGAGTTATGTAAAACATGTAAAAGTGAAAAAAGTCATTTTAATTTGAAATTTTTAATTGACAAAATTCAGTTTATTAACTTTTAAAATACATAGGTAATTTTGATTTTTTTAAATTTGATTTTAAGAAAGAATTTTTCACTTATTAAATGATTGTTTTTGATTTTTGACAAATTTTAACTAAAGATAATTTTTTTAGCAGCGCTGTGCGCTGAAACAATTCAGTCTGAAATTTCGGATAAAGTGACGGAAAAGCCATTCAAGGAAAATCAGTCAGGTCTTTCATTACAAGAAATCGATGCAGTGATGCAAATAGAAATTGTAAAGGAGGAAAATGCATTCGAAAATCCTGTATCTAACGATTCTTCAGCAGCAGGAATGGATTTTTTTGACTCTTTATCAGAAACCGAATCTTATCATTCGCCATTAGAATCGAAATTTCACGAATTTGCAACAGAGGCTAATTCTGATTCTTTTTTTGAGCATGAACATCTTACCAATTCTTTGCTTAGAATGGAACATCTTCCGAATTCTTCATCTGAAAAAGAAACTCTTTCTGATTTTTTACCTGAAAAAGTGCCTCTTTTTAACTCTTCATCCAAAGAAAAGAATCTTCCGTCTGCGAAACATTCTTTAGTTTCATTGACCGAGAAAGAATTTTGCTTGCAATTGTCTTCTGATTCAAAGAAACGATTGACTACCGAGTCGTCACTAAAGAAACCAAAAAGGCGAAAGCAAAGTGAAGAACCATTTAGATGTAGATTTTGTGACAAACTTCTTTCATGTAAACAATCTTTAGATAATCATCTGCTTTTACACGAATATGATAGACCTTTTGAGTGCAATAAATGCAACAAGTGTTTCCTGAGTCAACAGAGGTTGCGAGCGCATTCTGTTTCTCATAATACTGAACGGCCCTTCGTTTGTGATCTTTGTGGCAAGAGGTACAAGAGCAAGGGATATATTAGGTATAATTAATTAATATTTAGTACATTTAATTGTTTGAGCACTCAAATAATCGAAAAGTGTCTTTACCCAGGAAAGAAAAAACTTATTGCTAAAATTCCTGCGTAAATCAAAGATTTTAAGAATGCGGTTTGAAGATTGAAATTTTGAATGGTGTTGAATCGGTGTTGTTTTGAATCAGTGATTATCTATGGCTGCCCTATTCATGAGAAATTTTTTTGAGTCTTTTTTAACAATTATGAATGGGTTTAAAATTTTGTCGGTTTGTAATTGGAAAAAGTGAATCGGAGATTTCCTTTTAAGAATTTCTTATTTATTCTATAGAATAAACAGAGAGAAACTGAGAGTAGGCACGTAATGCAAGTGACCGGTTCCCGTACAATGGTAGCTCTTGCGGCCAAAATTGGTACTTAGGGAGGTAATTCAAATGCTTTTTAGTTGGCGGGTTGTTTTACCTCCCTAAGTCAGTGAGACGCACACACACGCACTGCTCGATGAAAGCCGAACATTCACCCGAAGGCGATCGGGATTATTCGGCCGTATTCTATAAAACACAGGGAATACGGAATATGTACAAAAATCTTCAATTGACATTTCGCGTATTTTTCCTTTTTCCAATCAAGAGAAATTCATTCTTTCTACGCAATTGCATGTAACTTTCAAAAATGGTTACTAACAAAATAAATAGTAATTTATTATATATTAATTGTGTCCAATGTAGATAATATAATGTATAAATACGGTATTATCTAGAAAACATAACCTCAAACTAAAACATACGAGGATAACAGAAATATAATAACTAATTAATATAAAATGATATTTTAAAAGATCCAGTTGTACATGTTTTTTAAATCATTAGCTTGAGCTAAAGTTTCTTGTCAAAAAAATGTTTATTACTAAACATTTTGGACATTTTCTTTCATAACAGATAAAATAAATCGCAAACGTTTATCAAATTCTTCAAGCCAATAGCTTATTTTACACTTTAAACTATTCTCTGAATTATTATTTTAATATTTGGTAAATGATTATGCCATTAACAATTATTAAATAAATAAAATTGATTTTTTTTACATTTTTTTAACAACGTACTTTGTACTTTCAATAATATTAGATTAATTCAAAATTGGTAATTGTAGAACAAACTACAAAGAGTAAAACGAGCTGACAGAAAAACACAAAGTGTTTAATAATTATTATTTAAAATTATGAGGCTTAATAAACTTTTTTGTTTAATATAAAGACAAAATAACTTTTAAAGTAGTAGACTAATTTCGTTTTAGTAAAATTCATCAATGAATTTAAAAAAATGAAACTAAATTTATGCAAATTACCATTTTATATTTAACAAACATTAATAAATATTCAATTTTCCATTTATATTTATTGTAAATAAATTAATTCTTTTCTTTAGTGAAAATTAATTGATTTAATTTTAAATAAATTACAGAAAAGTTTAGTTTGAAAAATAAATTCTACAAAATTATAGAACAAACTTCAAAGAGTAAAACGAGCTGAGAGAAAAACACAAAGTGTTTAATAATTATTATTTAAAATTATGAGGCTTAATAAACTTTTTTGTTCAATATAAACACAAAATAACTTTTAAAGTAGTAGACTAATTTCGTTTTAGTAAAATTCATCAATGAATTTAAAAAAATGAAACTAAATTTATGCAAATTACCATTTTATATTTAACAAACATTAATAAATATTCAATTTTCCATTTATATTTATTGTAAATAAATTAATTCTTTTCTTTAGTGAAAATTAATTGATTTAATTTTAAATAAATTACAGAAAAGTTTAGTTTGAAAAATAAATTCTACAAAATTATAGAAATAATAAATTACAGAACATTTAAGATATTAAATAAAATTCCAGATTTTTTAAATTCTGGATATATTGTCAAAACTTTTTTAGATTCTAGAATAAATGCCCAAAAGCTTTGCATTCGTTTTTTCAAATTAATTTTTGTTTTCCGTAAAAATATCGAATTCTTTATAGATTCTAAATAATTAATTAAGAAATTCTACAACTAAAATTCTTTGTAGCTTATTTTGGAACCTTAGAAAATTTGTATTTTTTTCTAGAAATTTAATGTTTATGAGATAAGAGAGCAAAAAAATATGGCATCCTGTTGCTCAATGATTGGATGGCATAATTTTGAATTGACATAAAAATAAATTATTTTTAAAGAAATTAAATTTATAGAATTCTTTTTTGTGAGAAATTACAATTATTTAAAATCCATGCAAAAGATTCTGATAAATTATTAAGTAAAAACTAAAAAACTTGGTTACAAAAAATAATTGAAAACGTGGAGGAAGTACAAATTTGAAATTTTTTAATTCTTTCATAATTTATTCATAGAATCTCCAATCAACTGCCAAAAGAAAATAATTATTTGTATACATATCTATAGAATAATATTTTCTTAATTTGCACTTAGATTATAAGCATTTATAAATAAAATGGAAGTTTGAAGTGAAATTGTCTAATTAAAATTAATATTGTTTGACATAAAATGATTCTTGAGAATAAATCGTTTTCCAACTTCTAATGTATCATAATAAAACTTATGTATTTATGAAAATCGATTATTATGAATTTAATCAATGTGAGGGTATAGAATTAGTTATTATTTTATCCAAATATGCCTAAATCCAATAGGTCTATTAATTTGTTACAGACTTGTATTTCATTTAATACAAATAAATAGTATTCCATTATTCTTTGTAGAAATAATTAGAATCGGTAATTCAATTAATTAATTTTCACTAAAGAAAAGAATTAATTTATTTACAATAAATATAAATGGAAAATTGAATATTTATTAATGTTTGTTAAATATAAAATGGTAATTTGCATAAATTTAGTTTTATTTTTTTTAATTAATTGATCAATTTTACTAAAACGAAAATAGTCTACTACTTATTAAAAGTTATTTTGCCTTTATATTAGACAAAAAAGTTTATTAAGCCTAATAATTTTAAATAATAATTATTAAACACTTTGTGTTTTTCTCTCAGCTCGTTTTACTCTTTGAAATTTGTTCTAAAATTACCAATCTTGAATTAATCTAATATTATTAAAAGTACAAAGTATGTTTTGAAAAAAAAATTCTAAAACATTTGAAATTCTAGAAAAAAATACAAATTTTCTAAGGTTCCAAAATAAGCTATAAAGAATTTTAGTTGTAGAATTTCTTAATTAATTATTTAGAATCTATAAAGAATTCGATATTTTTACGGAAAACAAAAATTAATTTGAAAAAACGAATGTAAAGCTTTTGGGCATTTATTCTAGAATCTAAAAAAGTTTTGACAATATATCCAGAATTTAAAAAATCTGGAATTTTATTTAATATCTTAAATGTTCTGTAATTTATTATTTCTATAATTTTGTAGAATTTATTTTTCAAACTAAACTTTTCTGTAATTTATTTAAAATTAAATCAATTAATTTTCACTAAAGAAAAGAATTAATTTATTTACAATAAATATAAATGGAAAATTGAATATTTATTAATGTTTGTTAAATATAAAATGGTAATTTGCATAAATTTAGTTTCATTTTTTTAAATTCATTGATGAATTTTACTAAAACGAAATTAGTCTACTACTTTAAAAGTTATTTTGTCGTTATATTAGACAAAAAAGTTTATTAAGCCTCATAATTTTAAATAATAATTATTAAACACTTTGTGTTTTTCTCTCAGCTCGTTTTACTCTTTGAAGTTTGTTCTACAAGTACCAATTTTGAATTAATCTAATATTATTGAAAGTACAAAGTACGTTGTTAAAAAAATGTAAAAAAAATAAATTTTATTTATTTAATAATTGTTAATGGCATAAGCATTTAACAAATATTAAAATAATAATCCAGAGAATAGTTTAAAGTGTAAAATAAGCTATTGGCTTGAAGAATTTGATAAACGTTTGCGATTTATTTTATCTGTTATGAAAGAAAATGTCCAAAATATTTAGTAATAAACATTTTTTTGACAAGAAACTTTAGCTCAAGCTAATGATTTAAAAAAAATGTACAACTGGATCTTTTAAAATATCATTTTATATTAATTAGTTATTATATTTCTGTTATCCTCGTATGTTTTAGTTTGAGGTTATGTTTTCTAGATAATACCGTATTTATACATTATATTATCTACATTGGACACAATTAATATATAATAAATTACTATTTATTTTGTTAGTAACCATTTTTGAAAGTTACATGCAATTGCGTAGAAAGAATGAATTTTTCTTGATTGGAAAAAGGAAAAATACGCGAAATGTCAATTGAAGATTTTTGTACATATTCCGTATTCCCTGTGTTTTATAGAATACGGCCGAATAATCCCGATCGCCTTCTGGTGAATGTTCGGCTTTCATCGAGCAGTGCGTGTGTGTGCGTCTCACTGACTTAAGGAGGTAAAACAACCCGCTAACTAAAAAGCATTTGAATTACCTCCCTAAGTACCAATTTTGGCCGCAAGAGCTACCATTGTACGGGAACCGGTCACTTGCATTACGTCACATTACGTGCCTACTCTCACAAGTAGGTATGTGTCAGTTTCTCTCTGGAATAAATTTATTATAGATTTATTTGTTGTTTATTTGTTAAGTTCTTATTCTTAAAATGAATTCTCCGATTCACTTTTTCCAATTACAAACCGACAAAATTTTAAACCCATTCATAATTGTTAAAAAAGATTCAAAAAAATTTCTCATGAATAGGGCAGCCATAGATAATCACTGATTCAAAACCACACCGATTCAACACCATTCAAAATTTCAATCTTCAAACCGCATTCTTAAAATCTCTGATTCACGCAAGAATTTTAGCAATATAGGTTTTCTTTTTCCTGGGTAAAAAAATTAAACTAATTTTATATTATTAAATTTTTATTATTCAGGCTCCACCTATTGAGAGTACATTGTGAAGAGAAGGAGACCTGCAAAATTTGTAAGAAGGTTTTTGGAACCAAACAGTACCTGCAGCGACACATGGTGACCCATTCCACAGAAAAAAAGTTCAAGTGTCCCCTTTGCGAGAAGGGTTTTAGACGCAAACAGGAACTGCAGAGACACACGCTAAGAAAGTTACATACCAATGAACGACTTTTTAAGTGTAAATTTTGCCAGAAACAGTTTCTTTCGCCAGAAAGATGCGAAGACCATCAACGAATTCATACAGGGGAAAAATCTTAAGCTTGTGAAACGTGTGGAAAAGATTTCCGGTCACTGTATTATTTAAGTGCACATAAAGAGAAACATTTGCAACGAGTGCCAGGAGAAGTTTGTATATAAGCGCCAACTGAGAAAGCACATAAAAACTGAGAAAGTGCGGAAAAATTTCACACAAGCATTTAAAGAGGTATTGCGAGCGTCACAGAATATGTCGATTTTAAGAAAAAATGTCCTGCTGACAGATTTGGATTGAATTTTATAAGGCGGAATCTATATTTAAACGATTTTTATTTTTTTACAACTCTTTTAATTATTTTTTGATGTTTATTTTTGTTCGGTGTTTTAATAATAAGATTGTTAAACACGATTTTGACATTAGATTTGGATTCAGAGATCTGAAAAACCCCCGAGGAAAATATTTTAAAAATAATGTATGGTATAACTCTTAAGAGTAAAAAAAAATTGAATACCACTTCCCGGGAAAACATTTACCACTTGACGAGGTGGTATATGGTTTCGAGCAAAAACCATTTACCACCTGCCAACTGGAATATGGTTTCGAGTAACGTGATAAATGGTCCACTAATTTAACGTATTTATGAAAGAAATATGATTTTAACAGACAGCTAAATGGTTGCAGATCAATAAATAAACTGTGCAAAACCTGGAACTATAACGCAAATAGCTTATTTCATGATAAAAAGGAAATATAATTTTTAGGTTATGTAGACTACATATGGCTAACAGCTAAACACCCTACCAACTCTGTTTGAATTTAACGCGCGAAATATGGTTTTTTCTTAAAAATATAAAAACTTGTTTTTATATATATTTTAAAGAGACTAAGCAAATGTAATAAAAATTATACTAATTAATAAGAATTTAGCGAGCGAGGTTAATTTCGCTAGTTTTATATTAAAATAAGAAATAATATCCAATATTAAAAATTTTAAAATACAATAAATTTGATTTATTATTATTGTTTTAAATTGAAACATTGCAAAAGAAGCAGTGAATATAATAAATTATATTTATAAATTTTATTATAATTAGTTACGATTTATTCATAAAATAAATTAAATGAAATTAATTTTCGAATTATTTATTTTGTTAAAAAACTGTCTATCTGAAATTTAATTGACAATTATTTCAAAACAATTATTTGAAAAATTAATAAAAGAAAGGCAGCAAATATCGTTTATTTTAATTAGGTAGAAGTTATTTATTCCTAAAGTTTATTTATAGGTATTAGGTATATGCAATTAATTAAGAATTCCTTTTTATTTAAAATTTTTTCAAAATAAAAATTTGAAGTGTACTTTAAAATTATTTCAAAATTATTATTATTATTAGTATTATTATTATTCTTTGTGAATATTACTATTTGTAAAATTAATAAAATTAAACAATAATAATTTTGAATTAATTTTAAAGTAAAATTAAAAAGTCAAATTTAAATTTTTTACGTAAATAAAATCTTAATATATTATTATTATGGTTTTATTTAAATAAAGCCACAAATATATTTATTATTGTATTAATAACATTTGTTTATAGTTTTTTAGACTTTATTTACACAAAAAATAAAATAAAGAACAATATTTTTCTTTAAAATCGAATTTCCTAATTTTAGATTGCAATTTAATATTAATTTATTTTAAAATTGTTGATATTACTTTTAAATTAAAATTTAGCAATAATAAAATTTGAAACTAATGTAAATAACATTTTTTTTATTTATTATCTTAACTGAAAATATTGCAGAAAATTAGCAAATATAATCAACTATATTAAAAATAATGTAGATTATAATTAATTAGAATTTATTTATAAAAAACATTAAAATTTATAAAACAAAATTTTTTTTTTAAATTTAATATTCTCTTTCTTACCTGATATTTAAAATAAAATTACTAAATAATAAATTAAATTTAAAAAATAACTTTAACATTATTACCTACCTTTTTTGCTTTAAAAGTTTAATTTTTTATTTGTAATTTGCAAATTAATTTCGATACATTTTTAATTTATATTTTCGTAATTTTTGTTTAGAATTATTTTTAAATTATTTATATTTATTTTTATTAATTTAAAAAACAATAAAAATTCTTGCGTATATTATTAAATAATTTTAATTTAAGTTTTCAATTAAAAATAGAATTTTTTTTTAAATTCTTCTAATTCATATATAAATAAATTTAAATACTAATAATAATACATCAAATTTATTGCATATTAAAATTTTTTGAACATCTGTTTTTATTTGTTTAATTTAAAATTATTTCATATATATAATTTCCTTTTTTTTATTTTACAAATTTTAATAATTTTAAAACAACTTTAAATTAAAATTAAGAAATTAAATTTGTTATAACAATTATATATTTGAATTAATTTTAAATTAAACAATAAAAACAGATATTTAAAAAATTTTAATATGCATATTAAAATTTTTTATACTTCTTTTTTTATTGTTTAATTTATATTTTTATTTATATATAATTTAATATTAATAATATATATTAAGAATATTAAGAATATTAATATTAATTTATCTATAATTTAAATTTTAATATGCATATTAAAATTTTTTAAACATCTTTTTTTATTATTGTAATATTATGAATTTATTTCCATAATATTATGAATTTATCACTCAGTTAATAATTATTGAAAAGATATTATCGATTTCACTGAGTCAAATAAAACGAAAAAATCTTCACTTTTTTAACGTTATCTTTTTTTATTGTTTAATTTAAAATTAATTCGAATGTATAATTGTTATAACAAATTTAATTTCTTAATTTTAATTTAAAGTTTTTTCAAAATTATTAAAATTTGTAAAATAAATAAAAGCAAATTATATATTTGAAATAATTTTAAATTAAACAAATAAAAACAGATGTTTAAAAAATTTTAATATGCAATAAATTTGATGTATTATTATTAGTATTTAAATTTATTTATATATGAATTAGAAGAATTTAAAAAAAAATTCTATTTTTAATTGAAAACTTAAATTAAAATTATTTAATAATATACGTAATAATTATTATTGTATAGTTGATTATATTTGCTAATTTTCTGCAATATTTTCAATTAAGATAATAAATAAAAAAAATGTTATTTACATTAAAGTTTCAAATTTTATTATTGCTAAATTTTAATTTAAAAGTAATATCAACAATTTTAAAATAAATTAATATTAAATTGCAATCTAAAATTAGGAAATTCGATTTTAAAGAAAAATATTGTTCTTTATTTTATTTTTTGTGTAAATAAAGTCTAAAAAACTATAAACAAATGTTATTAATACAATAAAATATATATATTTGTGGCTTTATTTAAATAAAACCATAATAATAATATATTAAGATTTTATTTACGTAAAAAATTTAAATTTGACTTTTTAATTTTACTTTAAAATTAATTCAAAATTATTATTGTTTAATTTTATTAATTTTACAAATAGTAATATTCACAAAGAATAATAATAATACTAATAATAATAATAATAATTTTGAAATAATTTTAAAGTACACTTCAAATTTTTATTTTGATAAAATTTGATTGAGTATTTCAAAAATCCCTGTGTCCAAGTTTAGATATTCATAAGCTTAATAAATCATCTAAATTTTATTAAAATCCGTTAAAGGGTTCTCGAAATATCCTAGCGATAAAAAACGCTACACACACACACACACACACACATCTGGACATTTGCTTAAAAATGAAAATTTACTCTTTTTGAATGAAAATTAATCGACTTAGATTATTTTTGGAAAATCGAAAATCTTAACGATCACGAAGCTAAATAATTAAAAATAATTAATTAAAAAAAAATGTTCAATCCATTTTAAGTTTGTGTACGGAATCCTCTGTGCGCGAATCCGAGTCGCACTTGCCCGGTATTTATTATATTACTATTATACTATTTTATTATTATTAATTCTAAATGTTACTATACTGTTTAAATAAATAAATATTCGATGTGTTTTGGACTTAACACATATTTGACATTTTGAAAGCGTATTTTACTCTTTTTGACGTTTTCAATGGTTTTTGACAGTAAAATACGTCAAAAACGTAATATACGTTAAAAACACGAAGCTACGCGTAACTTCCCAGCTCTGGTATCGATCTCTTGCAGTCAGCAGGGATGTAAAAGTAATTTACTTCACGTAAATTACATAGTTTTTCACATGTAAATTACGTACGTAATTTACGTCCTAATTTCCTTAGGGCGCAATTACATGTCTGCGTTGAACGCTGCGTTCTTGCGTTGAATGGTGAGAGTGACAAAGATGTGACTATATTTCTGTCTTTCTCTCTCTCACCATACAACGCAAGAACGCAGCGTTCGACGCAGACATGTATTTGCGCCCTTAGACAATGTATTTTTTCCGAGTGGGAGGTAGTAATCGTAATTTACGTAAAAAAAACTCGAAGTTACGCGTAACTTTACATCACTGGCAGTCAGTGATGGGCTTTTCAGCGTTTTTGAGCTAATGACTGGTAAAATACAGTAAAATACATGGTACTTTACATAGTAAAGTATACTTTACCGTAAAAAACTGAGTGAAATACCTGAGGTAATTTACTTGCCCAACACTGATCCCTTCTACATCCATTTTAGATCCACCATTACAATCCCGTTGCATTTCTATCACGTATTACCATGAACTAATACAATATAAACTTAACGTTTGGGTCGGAAAAATAATTCGCATTGTAATTTGGCAAGTATTTTTTTTAATAGTGTAAAGGTGAAATTACATGGATGCGTCAAACGTTACGTCGTAATGAGAGAGAGGGAGACAAAGATATATTTACGTCTTTCTCTTCCTCATTACGACGCAATGTTTGACGCTCCCATTTGATTTCACCCCAAGGGTGAAGTAAATACTGATGATTAGGCGATCAGGTGAATAGAATAGTCAAATCAGATAATTGGTCACATTGGAAAGTATTTTCTGATTGGTCTACTCTATACCCCTGATCCTCTAATGCTCCGCATGTGACTTAACCCTAACTGTATGCGTACAAAACTAACTAAAATACTTAGTTTCCCAACCCTGAATCAGAGGACGAAACAAATTCAAATTTTCCCGCCTTGCTCGTGGCGCGCCACATAGTGGACAAAACCCCAAACTTGCTCGGAATTTCTCAACCGCGAAGGCGATCTCATGAATAATCTTTAGTCAATGTCAACGTGGATCCTGGATAAAGTTCAGTGACGATCTGCCAAATCGGGTCACGAAAACAAACTAATGTCACAGTGAAGTGTAAAAACGGGCGTAAGCTCGGAATCCAAGAATCCCGCGTCGCGCTTCTATTATGTGCTCACAATTAACTTCCTCGTCCTGAAGGCACTTTTTCAGGAATTATCACTCCATTTTCCGCGATTAATCCGGGGTGATTTTACGGATTGCACCAAAGTGGCGTTCCAACGAGCAGGTGTCTCTGACGTCACGAAACATGTTAACAGTCACTTCCTAGAAATGTTCTCGTTTTGAATCATAAAGTCGGCAAAAATCGCGTTTAGAGTTCCGAGGTCGCGAAAGTTTTTTTTTTTTCGTGAAAAGTGCGATACGCTCATTAGTCATTAGCCATTTTCTCAACTCGGGTCGTTTTCTCTTTCTAATTCGGAACTATGTCTAGCAAGAGCAAACTTCATCATCACTTTGACAACGGCATTGTCGCTGTCAAAAGCAAGGTATGTTTTTTTTTATTTCTATCAAATTTGTCAAAAAATCTGAGAGTTTGCAAATTTTATTTCCATGTTTTTTTTTCGCCAGAGTTTACGTTTCACCTCCAATTGTTTCCATTCTCGTTTTAATGAATTCCCAGGTTGAAATTGAATCTAGTTCGGAAGATTTTTCTATTGGTAAATAACGGAAAATGTGTGCGGGATTTTTTTCAAAATTTTAATTAACCGGTAAATTAGTTTTTTAACGAGGTTAATTGCTATAATTTATTTTATTGTAATTATAATTTATATAATGAATATATTGTTCTCAAGGCACAGTTTTAATCGTTTCATTTTAATTATTATTGCTCGGATAATTACAGGAACAGAAAATTTTAGAAAATATTTTTAAAGAGATACAAAAGAAGGAAATTTTTTTAAGGTTTCTAAAAAAATTGCCAAGTCGTAAATTCTGCTTTTTAAAAAACGTTTTATCTCGACAAGTAAACTCGATTTGTTTTGTAAATGAGAAAATATGAAGTCACAATAGATAATGAGTGTATTTTCTAAGGTGACGAATTCAATGACGAGATTTTTTAGCATTTTGTTTAGTTTGCGATTTTAATGATGATTTTCGGTAATAAAAAAAGCAATCAAGTGTTTTTATATTTTGTTTTTAAATAATAAGGCATTTCAAATTCAATTTTTTCGAGTTAACTTTTTTCAATAGGTGAAAAAAAATAAAATTAATAATAAAAATTAATTAACAGGGTTTTGGATGGCACGTTTAAAAAATTCGTAATTACATTGTTTTTCTTTTCATTAACTTTTTGAACAACTTTAGATTTCTACAATTAGATTTGATCGAATTTAATCTTTCAGATAATCGAAGGTGATTTATTTTTAAAGTAAATATAAACAATGTATGAGTATAGTGTGCGTCATGAAAGTTCAATGATATCATTTATGATAGTAGTTACTTATTAAATTGCAATTAAAAGAAATAAAGAAAAAAAGAAAAAAGTAGCGATTGAAAAAATTGATTTGTTTTATTCAAACAATTTGATTTATACTTTGTTTATTATTATTATTATTATATATTATGATTTATTTTTTAAAAATTTTATATTTAATTATTTGCGGCTAAAATATTAAAGATTTTCCGTTTCTTTATTGTTTTCAATGGATTATTTTTTATTAATTGTGTTTATTGATTATTTTAATTATGCTTTCGGGAAATTGACAAAAATTTAGTACATCATAAAAAAAAACCAGGAATTTACCGAAAATTGATAAAAATACCAGATAATTTTAAAACGATCCAGAATTTGTAAAAAGTTTTGAGAATTCCCAGATAAATGGAAAAAAATTTGCAGTTTAATCTCGTATTTTTTAATAATTTAAAAAATTTGAACTTTAAGATGATCGTGAGAATAGGATCAAAAAATCCCCGGTTGAAAGAAAATAAAATAATGTTGAATATTTAAAAATATCCAATTCATTATAATTTAAATTTAAATCTAAAACGACAATTCAAGATTAAATTTATTCAAAATTTCAAATTTGTATTAATAAATTATTTAATTTGAATAATTAATTTAAATCCAAAATAAATAAAATAATCCAAAATTTCAAATTTTAATTAATCCAAATTTCAATAAAAAAAAACTAATTATTTTAAATCTAATTCTTGGTTATTTATCCTATTTTTGAGTAGACACTTTCACTAATAAATTTCCGCCTTTTTCTAATTTTATAACTTATTATTTTCAATTTTTTTTCTTTCATACTTTTTTTTAAACTTCCTTTCACCTTTTAATGAATTTTCAAATTTAATAATTATTATTTTTCAATTTCTTATAAATATCTAAGAAAAGTTTCTCGAAACTGTTTAATTTTTTTCTTATGATTTCTTGCTTAAAAAAATATATATTTTATTCCCCCTCCTCCGCATTTTTTCATATTTTTCATTTTTAAAAATTTTATTTTTCTTTTCCTTTTCATTATGTTTTTTATATTCCTATGAGCATAACATTTTTTCTAATTTTTTTTCTTTTTAACGCAAATTATTTCAGTTTTTTTAATACAAAAACCTTGTTTTTAGAAAATTTCTACTTTTTTCGTTGATTTTCTAATTTATTTTCGTAATTTTTAAGGAATGACACGATAAATCTTATTCTTTTATGATTTTCTTAAATTTTATAAGATTTGAAAAAAATTTTTTCCTTTTATTTTATTTTTTAAATTTCTTTCGTTTTTAGAATAATATCCAAAACAATTATATTTTTGAATTATTTTCTCGTTTATTCTGTAAACTTTTTATATGTTTTTAATATTTTTCTCCTTTTCTTTTATCATTTTTATAAATTTCTGCAAAGTTTCAATTTTTTTTAAATACGTTGTTTCATTGATTAAAGGCATGTTTCTCTTAATTTTTCTCATCTTTTTAATGGGTCGGGTGGGGGGGGGGGGGGGGGGACAAAAAGAAGAAAAAGTTTTTCTTCAATTTTTTTATTTCTTTTAAATTGTTAAAAACTGTTTTTTTTTTAATATCTTTAATTTTTGAATAATTTCCGAAACTTTTATATTTTTTGAGTATTTCTCGTTCATTTTGTAAACTTTTTACACGTTTTTAAAAATGTTCTCCTTTTTTTAAAATTTTTATAAATTTCTGCGATGTTTCAATTGTTTTTAAATCCATTTTTTGTTAATTAAGGCATGTTTCTCTTAATTTTTCTCATTTTTTTAATGGGTCGGGGTGGGGGGGGGGGGACAAGAAATAGAAAAATGTTTTCTCCAAATTTTGTGATTTCTTTTAAATTTATTTTTTCGTTGATTTTTAAACTTTATTTTCATAATGTTTTAGGATTATTTTAATAAATCTTTTTATTTATTTACATTTTCCTGTTTTTAGAAATTTGTCTCATACTTTCAACTGTTTTTTTTTTAATTTTCTTCAATTTTTGAATAATTTCCGAAACTTTTATATTTTTGGAGTATTTCTCATTTATTTTGTAAACTTTTTACATGTTTTTAAAATTTTTCTCCTTTCTTTTTTATCATTTTTATAAATTTCTGCAATGTTTCAATTTTTTTTTAATACATTTTTTTTGTTAATTAAGGCATGTTTCTCTTAATTTTTCTCATTCTTAGAAAGGGTGGAAGGGGACAAGAAGAAGAATTTTTTATTTCTTTTAAATTTACTTTTTCGTTGATTTTCATAATTTTTTAAGATTCTTTTGATAAGTCTTCTTATTTATTTACATTTTCTTGTTTTTTAAATGTTTTTTAAAAATTTCTCTTATTTTTCTACTGTTTTTTTTATAATTTTCTTCAATTTTTGAATAATTTTAGAAAATTTTATATTTTTGGGGTATTTTTTGTTTCTTTTGTAGACTTTTTATACGTTTTTAAAATTTTTCTTTTTTCATTTTTACAAATTTATTTTTTTTTTTAAATACATTTTTTCGTTGATTAAGACATGTTTCTCTTAATTTTTCTCATTTTTTAGGGGCAGTTGGGGGGGGGGGGTGGGGGATCAAGGAGAAGAAAAAGGTTTTCTTCAATTTTTTTATTTCTGTTTTGATTTACTTTTTCGTTGATTTTTAAATTTTTTGTCATAATTTAGAATTGTTTTGATAAATCATTTTATTTTTTTACATTTTCCTGTTTTTTTAAAATTTGTCTCATTTTTTCAACTGTTTTTTTTCTTTTTAATTTTCTTCAATTTTTGAATAATTATTTCCGAAACTTTTATATTTTTGGAGTATTTCTCGTTTATTTTGTAAACTTTTTACACGTTTTTAAAATTTTTCTCCTTTCTTTTTTATCATTTTTATAAATTTCTGCGATGTTTCAATTTTTTTTAAATAAATTTTTTTGTTAATTAAGGCATGTTTCTCTTAATTTTTCTCATCTTTTTAATAGGTCGGAGGGGGAGGGGGGAGACAAGTAGAAGAAAAATTTTTTCTCCAAATTTTTGATTTCTTTTAAATTTACTTTTTCCTTCATTTTTAACATTTATTTCCATAATTTTTTAAGATTGATTTAATAAATCTTTGTATTTGTTTACATTTTCTTCCCTTTTTAAATCAATTCCTAAACTTTTAAAAGTATTTTTGAAAAATTTTCTCTCTTGTTTTGTAGACTATTTATACGTTTTTAAAATTTTTCTCTTTTTCTTTTGTCATTTTTATAAATTTTTGCGATTTCTTAATTTTTTTTAAATATATTTTTTGTTGATTAGGACATGTTTTTCTTAGATTTTCCCATTTTCAAGGGGCGGGGAGGGGGGGGGGGAAGAAAAAAAAACATTTTTTTTCCTAATTTTTTGATTTCTTTTAAATTTATTTTTTCGTTGATTTTTAAACTTTATTTTCATAATGTTTTAGGATTATTTTAATAAATCTTTTTATTTATTTACATTTTTCTGTTTTTTAAAAATTTGGCTCATTCTTTCAACTGTTTTTTTTTTTTTAATTTTCTTCAATGCTTGAATAATTTCCGAAACTTTTATATTTTTGGAGTATTTCTCATTTATTTTGTAAACTTTTTACATGTTTTTAAAATTTTTCTCCTTTCTTTTTTATAATTTTTATAAATTACTGCGATGTTTCAATTTTTTTTTAATACATTTTTTTGTTAATTAAGGCATGTTTCTCCTAATTTTTCTCATTCTTAGAAAGGGGGGAGGGGGCAAGAAGAAGAATTTTTTCTCGAATTTTTTGATTTCTTTTAAATTTACTTTTTCGTTGATTTTTAAAACTGATTTACATAATTTTTAAGATTGTTTTGATAAATCTTCTTATTTATTTACAATTTTTTGTTCTTTAAATGCTTTTTAAAAATCTCTTATTTTTCTACTGTTTTTTTTCATAATTTTCTTTAATTTTTGAATATCTAATTTTAGAAAATTTTATATTTTTGGGGTATTTCTCGTTTCTTTTGTAGACTTTTTATACCTACGTTTTAAAAAATTTTCTTTTTTTCTTTTTTCATTTTTATAAATTTCTGCGATGTTTCAATTTTTTTTTGTAAATACATTTTTTCGTTGATTAAGACATGTTTCTCTTAATTTTTCTTATTTTTTAGGGGCAGTTGGGGGGGGGGGGAGTCAAGGAGAAAAGAATGTTTTCTTCAATTTTTTTTTTTTTTGATCTACTTTTTCGTTGATTTTTACATTTTTTTTTCATAATTTAGAATTGTTTTGATAAATCATTTTATTTATTTACATTTTCCTGGTTTTTTAAAATTTGTCTCATTTTTTCAACTGGTTTTTTTTTTAATTTTCTTCCGTTTTTGAATAATTTCCTAAACTTTTTATATTTTTGAAGAATTTTCTCGTTTATTTTGTAGACTTTATATTTAAATTTTTACATTTTCTTGTTTTATTTTTTCTACAAAATAGATTTGTCTCGTTTTTTATAGTTTTAATTATATTTTATAATTTTTTCATTTTTTTCATATTTTGTTAATTTTTTTTTTTTTTACTATTTTTACCATTTTTCAAAATATTTTTTTATCACTTTTAATTTGTGTTTCTTAGTTTTTCTTGTTCTTTTAAATTTTTTATTTTCTTAAATTTCTTCTTATTTTCTTTAAATTTTTTGTTTTTTCATAAATTTATTTATTTATTTACATATAAATAATTTATTCATTTACATAGGTTGATTATTTATTATTCTTTCAATTTTTAATAATTTTCTAAATTTTGTATTTAAAATGGTAAATTATATAGTTTTACTCTTTTTTGAAACTGATTAATTTTTATTCCATAATTTTTACAAAAATTGTTTCATCAAAATTTCTTACATTTTCGGTTTTTTAATTTTTTAGACTCTTGTTCGTTTATTTTATTTTATGTGAATTTGATCTTTTAATCAATTTTCCCATATATATCTGATTTTTTTTTTTTAAATTAATAAAAAGATTTTCTCTTTTTTTTAAATTTACGTATTTTTATTGATTATTATTGTTTATTGTTTTTATCGATTATTTTTATTAATTATTTAATTTATCTATTTAAATTATAAATTATAAATTATTAATATTAATTATTTTTTTAAAATTATTTACATTATTAATTTTTCACTAATTGTTCTATTAAACTTTAGTTATTAAAATCCAAAACAAAAACTTATTTTCTTCTTATCGTCTTTTTCAGTTTGACGCAGACATAATAAGATTCTCGGTAAATCGAAACGAACCAATAAGTTATGAGGATTTCCGAAAATTATTGACTGAGAGGCACGCCATTGGACCCGAATTAAATATTCACATTTTGTACACCGATCCAACCGATCAGGATTTATTGCCAATTAACAATGACAACAATCTTGCAAGAGCCCTTCTTGCTGCAAAGCCACTTCTTCGAATTTGCATTCAGAGGAAGGGTAAGTAAAAAATAATTTTTTTAAAAAAACACCATAAAATTCCATCTTTATGAAATTAAAATATTAAATTTTTCAACTTTCTTTTATTTTTATTTGCTTTCTTTTTTCAGACTCGGTTTCAATTTCGGTGTATTTTTAGTAACCAAGGTTATAATAATGCAGAAATTAGCATAAGTGAAATAGCAGTAAATAGATGTAACGGTAGCAATCGACAATTAGGGAAAAGAAAGGAGACACGTGCAGTTTCATCGGCCATTAAATCTGTTACTAACGACAGTGGAATGTAGCACTGAACTCACGCGGATTTTCTAACTCATTGTTTGTCCTCCAGGGAACGAGTTCCGTCTTTTTCTCTCATTCTGGTTCAACTCGCTTTTTCCTCCTTTCAATGATCCTCATGAATCATAATACTCTTGCACAAAACACTTTTTACTCACCTCTATCTTAATGCAATGTCGGAGTTTATTTAAATTTAAAATCGACAATACGCCCGAGACTTATCTACAAACTATTACATTAGAAAAATACATTTAAGATTAAAACTACTCCGACTGCGAAAGTGCATTTTAATCGTTTTCTTCAAGGAGATAATGCTCAGATAACATTCTTTTTAAATTGCATTTTTGGAGAGAAATTTAATGGGGACTAGAAAAAGATTAGGATGGACACTTTTTTTTATGAAATTAAATTCCAGGTCAGAAATTTTAGAACAATTGAATTAATTAATTGCAAATTGAATAACTGGATTGAAAATCGAGAAGAATAATCGAAATTGTAGAAAATGATAAAAAATTAAGGAAATACATTGAAAATTTAAGAATTAAGTTTTTGAAAAAAATAATTGATAATTGAAAAAAAATTACAAAATGACGAAAATAATTGACAATTGAAAACAAAATTTTAAAAAATGTCTTGGTTGATATACAATTGAAAAAAGGTAGGAAATAATTGAAAATTGCGGAAAATAATTAATAATTGAAAGAAATAGTTAAAGAATGACGAGAGGAATTGAAAAACTGAAGAAAATATGTGAAAAGTGAGAAAAATAATTCTCAATTGAAAACAAAATTCGAAAAATGTCTAGATTAATAGACCACTAAAAAAATAATTGAAAAAATTGAACAAGAAATATTAAAATTAAAGAAAATAATTGCGAAATTAAAAATTAAGAAAATTATAAAAATAATTGCACATTTAACAACTGGATTGAAAATCGAAAAAAATAATAAAAATTGAAGAAAATAATTTAAAATTGAAGAAAGCAATTAAAAATTTAAGAATGGAAGTGATATTCAAAGAATATACTTAAAAATTGAAGAAAAGTAATTGAAAAAAGCCGAGAGTTAATAAATATAGAAAAATGAAAACTGAAGAATGGAAATAAAAATTGAAGAATGGAATTAAAAATTAAAGAAAATAGTTAAACATTTTTATTTAAAATTAAAAAAACTTAATGATAATCGAAAAAAATAATAGAAAAAAGGCGATAATTTTTTAATATTAAAGAAAATAATTGAAAATTGGAAAGTGGAATTTAAATTTGAAGAAAATAACTAAGAATAGAAGAGAATAGTTCTAGAATTGAATAATTGAATTGAAATATTAAAAAAAAATTTATGAGTGAAAAAAATTATTTAAAACATCCGAGAATTATTGGATATTGAGGAATTAATTGAGAAAAGATAAAAAATATTGAAAAAAAAATATTTGAGAATTGAAGAGAACAATTAAAAATTAAAGAAATAAATGGAAAATTACAGAATTAAATTAAAATTTGAAAAAATAATTGATAATTGAAAAACAATATTACAAAATGACGAAAATAATTTTAAAAAATAAAAATGAATCTAAAATTTTAAGATAATAACTGAAAATTGAATAAATTGTAGGAAATAATTGAAAATTGCGGAAAATAATTAATAATTGAAGGAAATAATTGAAAAATGAATAGAATAATTGTCAATTGAAAACAAAATTCAAAAATGATTAGATTAATAGGACCATTGAAAAAATAATTGAAAAAATTAAACAAGAAATATTAAATTTAAAGAAAATAATTGCCAATTTAAAAATTAAAAAAAGTGTAGGAATAATTGTTGGATATAATTGCACATTTAACAACTGAATTGAAAATCGAAAAAAAATATTTAAAATTAAAAATAATATTTGAAAATTCAAGAATGAAGAATGAAATTTAAATTTGAAGAATATACTTTAAAATTAAAAAAAAAGTAATTGAAAATGCGAGAATTAATGAATATAGAAGAAAAAAATTGAAAACTGAAGAATGGAAATAAAAATTAAAGAATGGAATTAAAAATTAAAGAAACTTAATTATAATCGAAAAAAAATAATAGAAAAAAGGCGATAATTTTGTTATATTAAAGAAAATAATTGAAAATTGATGAGTGGAATTTAAATTTGAAAAAAATAACTGAGAATTGAATAGAATCTGATAGAATAGTTATAGAATTTAATAATTGAATTGGAATTTTAAAACAATTATTTTTGTGTGTGACATAAATTATTGAAAAATCCTAGAATTATTAAATATTGAAAAATTAAATAAAAATCGATAAAAATAATTGACAATCTAAGAAAATATTTGATAATTGAAGAAAATAATTTAAAATTGAAGAAATAAATTGGAAATTAAAGGATTAAATAGAGATTTCGAGAAAATAATTGATAATTAAAAGAAAAATTAAAACATGACGAAAATAATTAACTATTAAAAAAAATATTTAACATTTAAAAAAAAGCTGATGGAAATTATCGAAAAAATCGTAAAAAATAAATGAAAATTAAAGAAATCGATTGAAAATTGAATAATTGTATTGAAATGTTAAGAAAATATTTAATAATTGAGAAAATGCGAGACTTATTGAATACTGAATAAAATAATTGAAAAACGAAGAATGCAATTAAAAATTGAAGAAAATAATTAAAAATTGAAGAAAGTAATTGAAGTTTAAAGAACTAAATTGAAATTTTAAGAAAATAGTTGATAATTCAAAGAAAAATTACAAAATGACAAAAAGAATTGACAATTGAAAACAAAATTAGAAAAATAGATAGATTAATAAACAACCGACCAAAATAATTTATAAAGCCAAAGAATAATTATAAAATTTTAAGATTATAATTGACATTTGAAAAAATTGTAGGGAGTAGTTAAAAATTGTGGAAAATAATTAATATGTAAAGGAAATAGCTGAAAAAATTAATAGACAACTGAAAAAAATAATTGAAAAAATTACACAAGAAATATTAAATTTAAAGAAAATAATTGATAATTGAAAAATTAAAAAAATTATAGGAATAATTGTTGGAAATAATTGCACATTTAACTAATGGATTGAAAATCGAGAAAAATAATTAAAATTGAAAAAAATAATTGAAAATTATTATAAAGCAATTAAAAATTGAAGAATGTTATTGAAATTTAAGGAAAAACTCAAAAATTGAAAAAAAGTAATTGAAAAAAGCCGAGAGTTAATAAATATAATAAAAACGATTGAAAACTTAAGAATGGAACTGAAAATTGAAGAATTGGAATTAAAAATAAAGAAAATAATTGAACAATTGTTTTTAAAATTAAGGAAACTTAATGGTAGTCGAAATAAATTATAGAAAAAAGGCGATAATTTTTTTATATTAAAGAAAATAATTGAAAATTGATAAGTGGAATTTAAATTTGAAGAAAATAATTGAGAATTGCAGAGAAAAGTTCTACAATTGAATAACCGAATTGAAAATTTAAAACAATTTTTATGAGTGAAAAAAGTAATTGAAAAAATCAGAGAAATATTGAATATTGAGGAATTAATGGAAAATCGATAAAAATAATTGAAAATTAAAACAAATATTTGAGAATTGAAGAAAATAATTAAAAATTAAATAATTGATAATTAAAAGAAAAATTACAATATGACGAAAATTTAACTATTAAAAAAAATAATTAACAATTAAAAAAAAATCGAAAAATGGTGAGAATAAACGTCATTTGAACAAAAAAAATTTTTAATTTATGAATAATCATAAAATTGAAGGAGAATAATAAATTGTCAATTAAAAACTGATGAAAATTGTCGATAAAATTGTAGAAAATAAACGAAAATTGAAGAATTGTATTGAAATTTTTAAGAAAATTATTGTTAATTGAAATAAAAATTACTAAATGGCTAAAATAATTAAATATTAAAAAAAATAATTGAGAAATTTTATAATTTTTTTCCTGCAATTTATTTAAATCGTCAGGTCATTTGCATTTGAACCAAAAAGGTTTCGAAGTTTTCGTGAAATTGAATACTGTATAAAAAAAAAACTCTGCTGGTTAATTATATTTATTTAATAATTTTTTTCAAATTGATTTAGTTTGAATTAAATTCTAAATAGGATATTAAGTTTATTATTTATTTATTTTTTGTAATTAATTGTTAATTCCTAATTGTTATCTAATTTTTTCGTTGATTATAACACGTTTTTATTTTATTGTTTAATAAAGGCGCTGATACCGATGATGCTAATGGATTCGGAACGATGAAACCGAAGAATTTAATTTCCAGCATTTTGGGAGGAACACCTGCAAAAGCAAAAACACCTATTATATCAAATCCCCATGATTTCCGACAGGTAAATATTTTTTTTAAAATAAAAAAAGATATCAAATAACATATCAAACAGTTCTGAACTAGTTTAAAAACAATTTTGTGAAACTTCACTTATTTAAAGTCTCGCTTATTTGAAGTCGCATTTATTTTAACAGTTCTAAGTCTCACTTATTTTAACTTGTTGACCAATCAAAACTAACTAACATTTTCATTGGTTGCTGCGAATTGGATCAGACAATCAGAGAAGTTCTCTATAAGTACATGGAAGTTAAAATAAGTGCGACTTTTGTCATGGATTTGCGTGGACCAGGTTAAAATAAGTGAAGCTTCAGTGTAATCATTTTCAATACTTTTTTTTTAAATCTTGTATGATTTCCTAAATTATCTTTTTTTAATTTCAAGTCTTAAGGATTTTTCCAAAATTTTTTTATAATCTTTGGCAATTTTTTCATCCATTGAAGGTTTTCTTAAACGTTTTTAATTTAATTTCCTTATTTTATTTAATAATATTTTTTTCTTTTTTAATAAATTGTTTTTTAAAGGCTTTTTTTAATTTTTTAATATTTTTTTCTGTTTTTCATTATTAAGGATTTTTTTCCTTTATTTTTTTTATTTTTGCGTAGCTTTAATTCTTTATTTATAATTTTCTCACTTTTTCGTAGATTATCACATTATTCTCTTTCTTATAAAAATAAACCTTTCTAATTTTCTATTATTTCACATTTTTTCCATTCTTTCAAATTTCTTTTATTAATGTTGAATGATTTTTTGATTAACAGGTTTCTGCGATTATCGACGTAGACATTTTGCCAGAAACGTGTCGTCGGGTTCGATTGTTGAAACACGGTTGCGATAAACCTCTGGGATTTTATATCAAGGATGGAGAGAGTTTTCGAGTCTTGCCACCATCAGCAGGAGGTGGAATTGAAAAAGTACCCGGAGTTTTTATCAGCAGATTAGTCCCAGGAGGTTTGGCCGAAAGTACCGGACTTTTGGCAGTCAACGACGAAGTTTTAGAAGTCAATGGAATCGAAGTTGCTGGCAAAACTCTCGATCAGGTATTTAAAAACCTTGAAATTACTTTAAATTTTAAAATTGTAAAATTGGCTTTATAAAACAAAATCTCGTCAATTTAAATGAATACAGCTTATTTTTTCTATAACTTTTAATAGCATGATTCAAAATTCTATTATTTTGATAATTCTTCAATTATTTTCTTCAAATTTGACTTATTTTGACTATTTTTTAATTAATTTCTTATTATTTCTTTTCGCAAAATTTCATTATATTTTTTAATTCTTTCTATTTTTATTATTTTCCGTAATGTTAAATCTATGTAATAATATTTTTATTTTTTTATCCTACTTAAATTATTTTCTTTTATTTCTGATATATTCTGTAATTTATACAATTATGTTTCTCGAATTTTAATCATTTTCTTCAATTTTCAATTTTTTAATATCATTTTTTAATTATTTCCCTCAATTTTTAATTGCTTTAATTTTTTTCAATTAATTTCCAAGATTTTCATTCTTTTTCATAATTTCCTAAATTTACATTATTTATATAGAATTTTCAATATTTTGATAAATTTGGTTGTATATTATTTTCTTGTATTTTATAAATATTCTGTAATTTTTGCAATAATTTCTCTTAAATTTAAAATTATTTGCTTCAGTTTTTAAATCATTTTCATTACATCTTCAACAATTTCCTAAATTTTCAATTATTTTCTCCATTTTTTCATTACTCTTAATTTTTTTGTTTCAATTTATTTTTAAGATTTGCAAGTATTTTTCTTAAATTTAAATTATATTCTTTATTTTCAAAACATTTCTATGATATTTTAATTATTTTCTGAATATTTAATTGCTTTATTATTTTTTTTAATTTGCAAAATTTGCAATTCATTCTTCAATTATTTTCTTCAAATTTGAATTATTTTAACTATCTTTTAATTAAATACTTAGATTTTTATTATTTTCTTCAATATTAAACCTTTGTAATAATATTTTCAATTTTTCCACTAAACTTCAATTTTTAATTATTCTAATTTTTATTTAACTTTGTCTTTTTTTCAATTTAAAAATCCTAAATTATTTTTTTGCTTCAATTATATTCTAATTAAATTTTTTTTTATTTTCTTGAAAATGTTGATTGCATTTTAGAATTTCTTCAATGTTTTTTCTCAAATTTGGATTATTTTTTGCAATATTTTTAATTCTGTTCTTCATTTTTTTAAAATTATTTTCCTCCATTTCAAATATATTCTACAATTTTTTCGATTATTTTCTACAATTAACAATTATTTTTCTCAAATTAAAATTATTTTCTTTAATTTTCAATTATTTAAAATCAGTTTTCAATTATTTACCCTAATTTTTAATTATTCTCTTCAATTTTCAATTATTTATCTCAAATTTTAATTATTTCCCCGATTTTTTTTGCATTAATTTCTACAGTTTTCAATCGATAATTTATTATTATCTCTCAATTTTATAGTTCTTTAATTTTTAAAATTATTTTTTTCTGATGTCCATTAATCTCGACATTTTTCGAATTTTTTATCAATTGACAATTATTTTCCATAATATTTAATGATTTTCGTCATTTTGTAATTTTTCCTATAATTTTATCAATTATTATCATACAGCTTCAATTTATTTCTTTAATTTTCAATTTATTTCTACAATTTTTATTATTTTCCTTATTTTAGTTACTTTTTTCAATCTTTTATTAGGTATATTCTTTAAATTTCAATTCCATTCATAATTTTTAATTATTTTCTTCAATTTCAGTTTTTTTCTACTTTCAATCCAGTTGCTCAATCTACAATTATTTTCAACAAATATTTCTATAATTTTTTTAATTTTTCTTTTTCAATTATTTTCTTGAAATTTAATTTTTATTGTTTTTTTAAAAAAAAATTATTAGTTGTGTATTTTATTTTAGCCATTTTTCGAAATTTGTTTTCAATTGTCAATTATTTTCGCTTTTGTTTTTGTAATTTTTTTTCAATTATTAACTATTTTTTCAAATTGCAATTTAATTTTTAAATTTTTAATTTATTTCTTTAATTTTCAATTATTTTCTTAAATTTCAATTATTTTCTTTAATTTTCAATCTAGTCTTTTTGAAGTATTTTTCTAATATGTATTCCAGTAACCCTCTTTTTAATTAAAATTTATTTTGTAATTTTAAAAATTCGTTCTTTGAAATTCCATTTGTTTCTTACAAGTTATGATGATTTTTATCATATTTCAATTATTTTATTTTATTTCATATAGATTCTGTAATTTTTACAATTATGTTTCTCAAATTTCAATTATTTTCTTTTATTTCAATTTTATTAAATCATTTTTCAATTATTTCCCCCAATTATTATTTTCTTTATTTTTTTCAATTAATTTCGAAGAATTTTAAGTATTTTTCTCAATTTTCAATTATTTTCATTTTTTTTTCATAATTTCAAAAATTTATATTATTTATCTGAAATTTTCATTATTTTATTTAATTTGCAAATATTTATATTATTTCCTTCAATTTTAAATCATTTTCGTTATTTCCTAATTAATTTCCTAAATTTTTAATTATTTTCTCCAATTTTTCATTATTCTCATTTTTTTCAATTTATTTCTAAGATTTTCATGTATTTTTCTCAAAATTCAATAACCCCCTTTTATTTCAAATGTAATTTTTAATTTTTTAAATTATCTCCCTTAAATTTCATTTATTTCTTTTAATTTATTATTGTTTTTATCATATTAAATTTTTTTTTCTTGTTTCCTTTAAATTCTGTAATTTTTAAAATTATGCTTCTCAAATTCCAATTATCTTCTTCAATTTTCAATTATCTTCTTTAATTTTCAATTATCTTCTTTAGTATTCAATTATCTTCTTCAATTTTTAATTATTTTCATTTTTTTCATAATTTCAAAAATTTATATTATTTATCTGAAACTTTCATTATTTTATTTAATTTTCAAATATTTATATTATTTCCTTCAATTTTAAATCATTTTCGTTATTTCCTAATTGATTTCCTAAATTTTCAATTATTTTCTCCAATTTTTCATTATTCTCATTTTTTTCAATTTTTTTCGAAGATTTTCAAGTATTTTTCTCAAAATTCAATAAACCCCTTTTATTTCAAATGTAATTTTTAATTTTTTAAATTATCTTCCTTAAATTTCATTTATTTCTTTTAATTTATTATTGTTTTTATTATACTAATTTTTTTCTTGTTTCTTTTAAATTCTGTAATTTTTAGAATTATGCTTCTCCAATTCCAATTATCTTCTTCAATTTTCAATTCTCCTCTTTAATTTTCAATTCTCCTCTTTAATTTTCAATTATCTTCTTCAATTTTCAATTATTTTGGTTCTTTTTCATAATTTCCAAAATTAACATTATTTATATGAAATTTTCATTATTTAATAAGTAGAAATAAATAAATATATAAATAGAAATAAATAAGTAGAAATAAATTAATTATTTATTAAGTATTTATATTATTTTCTTGTATTTTATAAATATTCTGTAATTTTTGTAATAATTTCTCTCAAATTTAACATTATTTTCTTCAATTTTAAATCTGAATTTTCCATTAATTCAATTTTCAATTATATCTATGATTATCTTTCATTTTATGTATATTCTGTATTTTTTGCAATTATTTCTTTTAAATTAAAAATTGTTTCCTTCAATTTTAAATTATGTTTATCTTTTTTCTCTAATTTTTATATTTTTATTTATTCATCTCAATATCAATAATTTTTCTCAATCTTCAAACATTACTTCCTCCAATTTTTCAATATTCTAATTTTTTTTCAATTTATTTCCAAGATTTTCAAGTATTTTTCTCAAATTTAACTTATTTTCTTTAATTTTAAAACATTTCCATGATTTTTTAAGTTAGGTATACTTTCGCCAATTTTTAATTGTTCTCATTATTTTTTCGCAATTCGTTTTTTAAATTTCCATTTTTTTTCTACAGTAGCTATTAGTTCTAAAATTTTATATTTATTTTTAAATATTATATTTACAATATTTATAACTAGCAAAATAAAACGCGCGCAAGCGCGCGATTAGTTTTTCATACATTTTAAAAATTATAAAATACAATAATAAATATAAAAAATCGGTAAATACTATTTATCTAATAAGAAAAAATAAATATTTTAAATATAATATTTAAAAATCAGTTAACATAAATAAAATAAATATTTATTTAAGACAAACTTTATATTTTAGTATTAAAAAGAATTGCAAAAAATAATTGAAATTAAACAAAATAATTGCAAATTAATTGAAAAAGTAAATCAATTAAAAATTGGGGAAAGTAATTTAAACAATCATAAAAATGTTTTAAATATAAAGAAAATAATTAAAATTTGAGAAAAATACTTGAGAATCTTAAAAGTATATTAAAACAAAATTGAATAATGAAAAATTAGAGAAAATAATTGAAAATTGAAAGAAAATAATTAAAATTTGAGAAAATAATTAAACAAATTACATAAAAAGTTTTAAATAAAGGAAAGTTAAACAAAATTTGAGAAAAATACTTAAACTTTCAGAAGTTCATTGAAATAAAAGAAAATAATTAAAAATTAGAGAAAATAAATGAAAAAAGATAAAAATAATTTAAAATTGAACAGAACAGGTTTTAATTAAAGAGAAATAAGTAAAAATTTTTGGCAATTATAAAAAAGAACGAGAAAACGAACGAAAGTAATTGAAAATTGAAGAAAATAGTATAAAAAATGAAATAATTGAAAAGTCAGATAAATAGTTAACAATTTTTGAAATTAGGAAACAAATTTAAAGAATTGAAAATTGAAGGAAATAGATTTTGGAAAATAATTGAAAAATGTTTGTAAATTTTTAAACTTGACGAAAATAATTGAAATATGATACAAACAATGATAAGTTGTAAAATGTAAATGACATTTAGGTGTGATAATTAAAAAAACTACAGAATTTTTTTAAATAAAGAAAAAATAATTGAAATTTACGATAATTAATACCATTTTTTGGAAATTATGAAAACAAATAAAAATAATTAAAAATTGAAGAAAATAATAGAAATTTGAGAAACTTAATTGAAAAAATTTTAGAAATTAATTTTATAAAATGAGAAAAACTAAAAATTGGAGAAAAGTCTTGAAGAAAGCTAAAAATAATTGAAATTTACGATAATTAATAAAAAAAATTTGAAATTCTGATAATAAATGAAAATAATTAGAAATAGAAAAAAATATTTGAATTTTTAGAAAAATACTTAAAAATCTTAGAAAATAATTTTAGAAAATGAGAATAATAATTAACAATCGAGAAAAATAATTGAAAAATGATAAAATTAATTCAAAATTGAAAAAAATAATTGAAATATGCTAAAAATAATTTAAGATCGAGAAAGAAAATTAAATTATGATGAAAATAATTTAAATATGAAAAATTGAAAACTTTCAATAAAAGTTGAGAGAAATAACTGAAAAAATATATAGAGTTTATGTTTAAAAAAAAAATAATTACAAAATTACTTAAAAAATTTTAATTAAAGAGAATAATTAAAAAATCGCAGAAATAACGAAAATTGAAATAATTGCAATATCGGATAAATAATTGAAATTTTTAAAAGTAATGACAAAATAATGAATATAATTATAAATTGATGAAAATCAAGGAAAAATTGCAGAATTTATTTTTAAGCAAAAGAAAATAATTAAAAAATCGTTATATAATGAAAATTGATGACAATAATCTAAATTTGAGATAATAGCTGAAAATTTAGGGAAATTAATTGCATGTGTATATATTTTAAACTTCTTCAAAAACCATAATAAATTTTTAAAGCATTTTTCGAAACTTTTTTTTTACACAAATGACAATTAAAAACCAGCACAACAAAATAAAATAACAGGGACTAACTTCACTTCAGTTTTTAAAACGTGGACAGAAAAAGATGATTAAATATTTATACTAACTAACTTCACTTCAGACTTTTAAACGTGGACAGAAAAGATGAATAAATATAAATACATACTAACTAAGTTCAGGAGTTTACGGAGATTATTATTATTTAACTTGCAAAATAAAACGCGCGCAAGCGCGCGATTAGTTTTTCATGCATTTTAGAAATTATAAAATACAATAATAAATATAATAAATCGGTAAATAATATTTATCTAATAAGAAAAAATAAATACTTTAAATATAATATATTTAAAAATCAATTAATATAAATAAAATAAATATTTATTTAGAACAAAATTTATAATATTTTAGAATTAAAAAGAATTGCAAAAAATAATTAAAATTAAACAAAATAATTGCAAATTTTGCAAATTAATTGAAATAAAAATAATTAAATCAATTAAAAATTGGGGAAAGTAAATTAAACAATCATCAAAATGTTTAAAACATAAAGAAAATAATTTAAATTTGAGAAAAATACTTGAGAATCTTAAAAGTAAATTAAAACAAACTTGAATAATGAAAAATTAGAGAAAATAATTGAAAATTGAAAAAACATGGTTAAAAATTGAGATAAATAAATTAAAACTAAAAGAAATAATTAAAATTTAAGAAAATAATTAAACAAATTACATAAAATATTTTAAATAAAGGAAAGTTAAGCAAAATTTGAGAAAAATACTTAAAACTTTCAGAAGCTCATTGAAATAAAAGAAAATAATTAAAAATTAGAGAAAATAAATGAAAAAAGATAAACATAGTTTAAAATTGAACAGAACAAATTTTAATTAAAGAGAAATAAGTAAAAACTTTTTGGCAATTATGAAAAAGAACGAGAAAAAGAACGAAAGTAATTGAAAATTGAAGAAAATAATATTAAAAAATAATATAAATAATGAAATAATTGAAAAGTCAGATAAATAGTTAACAATTTTTGAAATTATGAAACAAATGTAAAGAATTAAAAAGTGAAGAAAATAAATTTTGCTAAATAATTGAAAAATGTTTTTAAATTTTAAAACTTGAAGAAAATAATTAAACTATGATACAAACAATGATAAGTTGTAAAAAATAAATGACATTTAAGTGTAATAATTAAAAAAAACTACAGAATTTTTTTTAAATAATAAAGAATAAATAATTGAAATTTGACAGAAATACATGAAGATCTTAAAAATCAATTAAAAAAAAGAAAATAACTAAAAATTGGAGAAAAGAATTGAAGAAATAAGCTAAAAGTAATTGAAATTTACGATAATTAATAATTTTTTTTAGAAATTATGAAAACAAAGAAAAATAATTAAAAATTAAAGAAAACAATTGAAATTTTAGAAAAATTATTATAAATCTTAGAAAATAATTTTAGAAGATGAGAATAACTAAAAATTGGAAAAAGACTGGTAGAATGCTAAAAATAATTTAAATTTACGATAATTAATAAACTTTTTTAGAAATTGTGAAAACAAAAAAAAAATAATTAAAAATTAAAGAAACAATTGAAATTTTAGAAAAATTCTTATAAATATTAGAAAATAATTTTAGAAAATGAGAATAACTAAAAATTGGAAAAAGACTGGAAGAATGCTAAAAATAATTGAAATTTACGATAATTAATAAATTTTTTTAGAAATTATGAAAACAAAGAAAAATAATTAAAAATTAAAGAAAACAATTAAAATTTTAGAAAAATTCTTATAAATTTTAGAAAATAATTTTAGAAAATGAGAATAACTAAAAATTGAAAAAAGACTGGAAGAATGCTAAAACTAATTGAAATTTACGATAATTAATACATTTTTTTAGAAATTATGAAAACAAAGAAAAATAATTAAAAATTGAAGAAAATAATAGAAATTTGAGAAAAATACTTAAAAAATTTTAGAAATTTATTTTATAAAATGAGGAAAACTAAAAATTGGAGATAAGTCTGGAAGAAAGCTAAAAATAATTAAAATTTATGATAATTAATAAAAAAAATTTGAAATTCTGATAAAAAATGAAAATAATTAGAAATTGAAGAAAATGTTTGAATTTTCAGAAAAATACTTAAAAATCTTAGAAAATAATTTTAGAAAATGAGTATAATAATTAAAATCGACAAAAATAATTGAAAAATGATAAAATTAATTAAAAATTGACAAAAATAATTGAAATATGCGGAAAATAATTTAAGATTGAGAAAGAAAATTGAATTATGATGAAAATAATTTAAATAATATAAAAACTTGAAAACATTCAATAATATTTGAGAGAAATAACTGAAAAATAGAATATATGTTTAAAAAAAATAATAATTACAAAATTACTTAAAAATTTTTAATTAAAGAGAATAATTAAAAAATCGCAGAAATAATCGAAAATTGATGAAAATAATTGCAATATCGGATAAATAATTGAAAATTTTAAAAGTAATGCCAAAATAATGAATATAATTATAAATTGACGAAAATCAAGAAAAATTGCAGAATTTATTTTTAAGCAAAAGACAATAATTAAAAAATTGTTATATAATGGAAAATTGATGACAATAATCTAAATTTGAGATAATAACTGAAAATTTAGAAAATTAATTGCATGTGTTTATGTATATTTTAAACTTTTTCAAAAACCATAATAAATTTTTAAAGCATTTTTCGAAACTGTTTTTTTTTTACACAAATGACAATTAAAAACCAGTAAAACACGACACTAACGAAAAAGGTTACCTTATTCTTTCAATTCAAATTTCAAAATATTTCCTGATAAAGAGAGTCAAAAATCAATAAAATAACAGGGAGTAAGACTAACTTCACTTTAGTTTTTAAAACATGGACAGAAAAAGATGAATAAATATTAATACTGACTAACGTCACTTCAGACTTTAAAACGTGGACAGAAAAAATGAATAAATATAAAAAGTAACTAACTTCAGGAGTTTACGGAGATTATTATTATTTAATAATTGTTGATAACATAAGTTGTAGAATAACTAATTTAGTTGTTTAATCTAGTTTGATTATAATTTTCGTATTATTTTCAGGTGACGGACATGATGATCGCCAATTCGTCGAATTTGATAATCACAGTGAAGCCAGCCAATCAGCGAGCGGCCCTTACTGCTCCACGACGAGGATCATTCTCTCGAAACAGCCAAGTGTCATCGGGAAGTCATCAGTCGACGCAAAGCGCAGCGACCGGAAGTGACGAGGATGCTGACGAAATTGTCGACCTGACCGGGGTGACGCTTCATGACGACACACCCGGCTCTTCCTCCCATCATTTACACCATCATCATCATCAACACAATCACTTTACCCACGATCAGGGAGTACTTCATCTTTAAAATCAAGCCTCCAATTTTCCCTAATTTCAAACAAAACAATTCCATCCACAATTCTTAAACTGGACTGTCCAATTTCCAGTTTCAATTGTTGCCCAATTATCTAACGACTGATATATTTCAGTTAATTTATCGATATTGTATTCTTCCCCAATGCTAGAAATTGTTTTTTTTTTTTTTTTTATAAATTAGCTCTGAAAAATCACTGTTAGTGGATCTATCTTGAAATTTGAATCCCGGCAGAATATTTTCTCTCTTAAAAATATTTGAAAGAAATTGCAGAAATTTGAATATAATTGTCGATATGATAAATATCGATTTGATAAATCGATTAAAGTAAAAATAAGAGTGAAAATGTCCTGCCAACGAGAATTATAATGATGCTCAACGCTACATTTATCAATTACGTTTTTTTTTTTAATTTGTAGACGTATTTTGAATATTTTAATGGAAACGAATCAAGTATTAACCACAGCGCCTCAAGTATTAAATCAAGTACTTAATTAGGGATCAAGTGTACTTAAAAAAAGAAATGAAATGAAACGAAGAACAAGAGTCGCTCTACGTCCTTTTTAACGGCTCACTACGGCTGGACTGTATTTTGATCCGGCTTAGATATTTATCCATTTATTTTTAATCTCATCGAATTTGTACATAATATGAGAAATGAGAGAAGACGAGTTTTGCTAAGTTCGAGGATCGAGAGTCGATTATATATCGAGATTGGGTCAAAAAAGACCAACAATTTTTCTAAAAAAAAAATGTATTTTCATTTAAAACAATTTTATTCTATTTTTCAAAATTATTGCCATTTTTTAAAAGATTTCTTTTTTAATCGTAATTTCAAAAATTGTAAATTTAAAATGTCATCTTTAGATAAAGAATCAATTTTCTCAATCTTTGAAAAAAGTTTCTATAATGTAGAAATTTGTAAAAAAAAATTTGGTTTTTTACTAAATGAACCAAATTATTTACAGTTTTTTTTTTGTTTTAAAAAGAAGAAAAATACCCTTTTTTGATCCGAGCCTTGAAAAAATTGTAAATAAACGTCGCTGATCCTTATAAAAATAAAAAAAAACAAAAGGAGTAAATTTTTCGACAATTTTTACTGATCGAGGGGCCTTAAAAATCGTGTTAGACGATTGTAAAAAGCAAAAAATGTGCCTCCCGTTTTTTTTTTTTGGCACGACTGCGTCTCTGTTTTATTTTAAATGAATGAATACTTAGCACGTTGAAGTTTTCGAATTTTAAACCGTCTTTTTACAAATGTTACTTGTTGTCTAATCGAGCAATAGAATATTAAATCCTAACGTATTTTAACGAATTTAGATAATAAGGAGAATAATTTCGAAAATACTTTACGTATTCGTGTATATATTTATAATGAATTTTATTATGATTAATATACGAAGATTTAAAAGCAACATATCAATTTGATAGGGTTGTTTCGAACCTTACAAATAATTACAACAAAAAAAAATATTAAATAAATAATAAATAAACAACAATTAATAATCATTTCGTTATAGAACGATTATCGCAGTTTTTAATGTTTAATTTCATATTTTTAAATTATTTTTTTATTCCTTTATTTCAAAGCTTTAAGAGATACTAAAAAAAAGTGTTCTTTTTAAATATATTTTTCAGTTTTATTTTTCGGAACTGGAATTTTTGGTTTTTAAAATTAATTTTTATAATAATGTACATTTTTCAAGGTAAACTGATGATTTTTTAAATTAATCTTTAATAGAGTATCTTTTTTTAATGAATGAAAAAATTGAAATTAGTTTTAATGAGTTTTTTTAAAATAAATTTATAAAGTGCGTATTATTAAAATCTGTTTTATAAGTTAATTTGTAAAATTTGTTCCAAAAGTCAATTAAACAGACGAAATAGCCCTATTTTTAGGATTTAGGAAATTTTTGAAATACTCGAAACAAAAAATATGACAATTTTTTTGTCTGTATAAACTTCTGGAGTGCCTTTAAAAATTAAAAAAAAAGTGACTTTCTTAATTCCTTTTGCGAAATGTACTTCCGCCAGAAATAATCCAGAGTTTTTTTTCTCTGTTTCTGGTTTTTTTAATTTATTATTACTATTATTATTTTTATTTTATTTCCTGTGATTGCATTAGCGTTTATTGCGCTCGACAAAACAATGAATTTACTGTGAATTGTGAAATTTGAAAAATTCTTGAATTTTAAAAATATTTTAACATTTTTTTTTTTTTTGTACTAAAATTGGGATAATATTGTTTTTTTTACTCTGATTAAAAAAATACTATTTTCTTGTTATCCGTAATTAAAAAACGAACATTATCTTTCAATTATGTTTAAAAAACAATAGAAACTAATTTTTAATCAAAATATCGGATATAAAAATTCTGTCGAACATTTTTTTCAAATTGTAATATTTATTTGGGTATTTTTCAAATTGAATTTTGTTATGTGATGAAAAGAAAAATGTCCTGAACGAAAACGTGTATTTAAAAATTTTAATTGTACTCGAAGTTTATTATTATTTTCTTTACAGAAAAATATAATCTTAAAAAAATCGTCTACTGTGTAATAATCAATTTCTAATGGCGATATAATAAAATATTTTACTCTACAAATCTTTCTGTTCTGGGAAATTGAAATTGAAAAGTTTTTTCAATTTGAAGTTTATTTCAATTTACACAAAAATGAGTTGGAAAAATAATTCTTTTCAAATTTAACTTTTCCAGACTGTCTTCTTTTTTGTTTTGAATGGTTACTAGGGACCTTTTAAAACAATTGTCAACTCGAAATATCTCGATCTTGTGTCAAAAATGATAAAAACGGCGTAAAATAGTTATTAACCGTTTTCAAGGAAAGAAGAATTTGGATTAATTGAAGAGAGAGAGAGAGGAAAAAAAATCAAAATGTCGTACATTGATCATGGATCACGAATTTTTGGCACAACAAAGTCAACAAATGGCTTGTCGATGAGTTACGGAGATTACGTTCTGCCGAGAAAAAGATCAGAGGGAAGATTAAAAACTCATGATTCCTGTTCAGATATCAGAGCGTGGAGTTTAAATCCGAATGAAAATTCTCGATATTTTCGTGAAATTGCCGAAAATGCACCGAAAGTTTGTATTTTGTTGATTAAAATAATACTTTTTTTGCTTCGAATCAATTATTTGATTTATTTTCTCAAGTTATTTTAGTTTAAAAAATGTTTTAATCCGAAATTTTCAATTTATATTTACAAATTTTACAATTTTGACGCATTATGAGGATAAGGACCTAAGAAGCAGAAAATTTTAGGTTATGTTTGTGATTTTTAGTCGTCATTCTGTTTAAAATATTCAATAAAAATTTATTTCAATTTTAGTTATAATTAAAAATAAAACGGTACATAACCTATAACATTTTTAGCTTCTTAGATCCCTTTTTTTGTAACGTGTCACAAATTTATTTTCCTAAGTTATTTTAGATTAAACAGTATTTCGTATTTTGCCTTCAATTTAGATTTTTTAATTTAAATACTCGTTTTTCAAAAAGAACTAAAAATTTCAGTTGTTATTAATTAATGAAAATTAAAAAAATAAATTGTATTTTTTAATTATTCTTTTAATGATTAGACTCAGTTCTATTTGTAAAAATAATTTAATAATATAGTTAAAATTTTGTTTAATTTTTGTCATTTAAGAAAGATTAAATTAAAAAATTTCTTTCTACGAATTTTAAACAGATTAATTTTTTTATAGAATGGCAAAGTCGTGCCTTTCAATGTCCTCATTGATAATATTATCAAAATGGGATCTCAGACACAAGAGGAGCTCGAATCTGTTAAAAAAGAGCTGGAAAATTATAAATCTTTGAAATTAACATCCAAGCAGAAAGAGGAGTTGGAAAAACTTGTCAGTTTTTAATTAAAAATTTTAAATAATTATTTCTGAGTAAATTAACAAGTAGAAAAACATTATAAAATTTTTTATTTGCTTTATATTTATTGAAAATAAATAAACAACTAATTATAATTATTTAATAATTTTTTTTTTAAATTAGAATAAATATAAAAAATAAAATTATTTTATAATAGTTAATCCATTATATATAAATTAAATGATTAAATAATTGCAGGCTGTCTCTTTGAATTGCGAAAGTAGAGAAACATTCGAAAAGGAAAAATCACTTTCGAAAATTATAGTGGATAATTTTTTGAATAACTCGTGCAATGGTCAGTTTTAATCTTCAAATTATTTTTTGCCACATTTTAGTCTAAATAAAATCGCCTGATATAAGTAAAACAAGATTAATTAGTAAATATTAAATTAAGGAAAACGGCGATCCTAACATAACCTCAAAATTCGGAACGTATTTTAAAGAAAATGATCAAAATTAATTCTGTAAAATTCTAAAAGAACTAGTTTTACAATCCTCGGAAAAAATCCGGTTCGGACAAAATTTTTCATCAACTAAAATTTGTCTAAACTGACAGAAAAAACACAAAATATCGAATAATTATTAGTTCATGGCAAATTTTTGCCGAACCTGATTTTTCCTGAAAATTGTAAAACTAGATCTTTAAAATTTTTGTTTTGTTTAAAATTTTGTATGAAACATTTCTTATTTTGAGATTACTAAAAGAATTTTTTTTCATTTTTTTTAACTAATTAATTTTTTGTTCAGATAATTCGAGCTTTGTTGAAAGTAATAAAGATATTTCCATTCAAGTGCAACCTGAAGTTTCTGAATTGGCAGTTCAGTATGATTCCATAACAACTGAAAGTGATAAAATCAGCACAGAAGTAAATAATTAAATAAACAATTTTTTTCAATTTTTTAGAAATTTATTGTTGAAACATTTTATTTTTTGCCTTTAAAAGTCAAAGTTACAAAATACAAATTATTTAATTATTAATAAATTAAAAACATTCGTATCGTTTATTAATATTTTTTTTTGCCAGGCTAAATAATTAATTTAATAATAATTTTTTTTAATAGTTCACTTCCTCTACATCGCAATCGACAATAAGAGACGAAAAATCGTTCTGCTCGGTAAATTCTGAATTTGAGAATGAAACCGGAAGTGACACAAGTAGATCAGCTTCCGATTCTGAAATTAATAGAAGAATTATTATTGAGAAGGAATCCAAGATAATTGCACTGGAAAATGAAGTTGAAGTGTGTAAATTAAATGCTAAAATTTTTATTTTAGGGTGTTCGACCCACTGACATAACCTCAAACAAAAAATTAAAATTTTAATTCTTTTTTAATTATATTTATTTATCCTTTTTTCGGTATATAATATTTACTTTTTATTAGTATTATAATAATAAATAAATTTGAATTATTTTTTTTTCGTGACTAATGACAATTTTCACAATCCAGGCGAAAAATGCTGAATTAGAAGAAAGGGAAGAAACAGTCAAAAGTATGAGAAATAGTGTTAAAAGTTTGAAAGTGAGTTTTTTTTTAAATTTGTTATTAATCAGAAAATTTAAATTACTAAAAGCAGATTCACAAATATCTTTTCTAAAATTTAAATCTTATTTAAAATTTTTTTTAAACTTGATTTATTAAAAACAAATTTAATTTTTTTGCAGAATGTTCTTGATCAAAAATCTCAAGAAATCGAAGATTTAAGAACAAAAGTGAGAATAAAAATTTCTCTATTTTAATTTTACCAAAGGGCGAATTTTATTTAAAATTAAAAAAAAATTCGATGTTTTGAATGGAAATAAATAAAACATTTTTTTTTAGATGCGAGTGTTTAAAATTGAAAAAAGAAAATTGCTGGATTCTCTTGATAACCAATCAAGTGTTTCGGAAGCTCAATTAAAGGAAATTGACAAGCTCAGATTTCGTACCAATCAAGAGGAAAATATCCGAGTCGATTTAATAGTAATTTAAATAAATCGAAAATAAATTAATTTTAAATTCTAAGAGGAAAAACAAATTATTTCAAGAATTTAAATTTAATTTTTAATATTTTTTTTCTGTTATTTATTGCTGTTTAGAGACAAGTGGAGCAAATGAGAAGAGATCGAGAAGTTTTTAGAAGAAAAGTGGATCTTTTGCAACGAGAATTGAAAGAAAAAAATGATTTACTTTTAGAGAACGAAAGGGAATATCAGGAGTTATTTCTATCCTGGCAGAAAACATCCGACGAACAAGAAAAATCCAAAGTAAATTTTTAAAACAATTTTAATTAACTGTTAACACCAATTTCTTAATTATTAGATTTATTTTTTAATTTATTTCTAATTTTTAATTTTTGATTTTTTGTTTCTAGACGAAAACAATGCAAGTGTTGAAGGTACTAGAAATTGAAATTGAGGAGAAAAACAACACAATTTCGGAATATGAAGCGCAAATTATAAATTTCGAACATGAAGTTGGAGATATGTTTGTCATGTTGAAAACGGGTTTAAGTGAAATTGAATTTGTCGATAAGCAGAAAATTGAGAATAGAATTAATGAAGAGGAAAATATTATTTTGCAAACGAAAGCGACTGTCAGTAATGTTAATTTGGTTATAAAACTTCTTGAAACCGAAAGAATAGATTTACAAAAACAATTGGATGAAGTTAAAAATGAAAAGAGGAACGAGTCGAATTGTGCAGGTAATTTTAAACGAAAAATTCATCTCGTTAAGGAAAATAATAAACAGGTTTTAAATAAAAAAATTAAGTAAATAAAAAAAAGGTTCAAAATTTTTTAACAAGGGCAAACTATTATTAAAAGTCACCCCTTACTTAAAAATTCGAAAAAAAATTTGGAAACAAGGGTAAAAAGACCCCTAAAAGTCACCCCTTATTAAATAAACAAAAAGAATTTTGAAACGAATTTTTAATTTCTAGAAACAATTTTTTTGACATTCTAAAACAAAGGAAGTTACTTCTGAGGATATCACGTAATTAATCCACTGAAGGGTCAACACTTTACCAAAGAAATTTTGAAATTAATTTTGAAAATAATTATCTTTCACAAAAAATTTTTTTGGTTTCCTAAAACAAGGGAAGTTGCTTATAAAGATACCCACTTATTTTTTTAGATTATAACAAGAGTAAACTAACCCTAAAAGTCAACCCCTTACTAAAATAAACGAAAATTATTTTGAAAAAATTATTAAAATTTTACAAAACAATTTTACCTACGTTCTAAAACGACGAAAGTTGCTTTGGAGGACGCCCCCTAATTTATTCAGATGATAGTAATGGTAAACAACCTTTGAAAGTCGACCCCTTTCTAAAATAAACAAAAATAAATATTGAAAAAATTATCAATTTTTATAAAAAGATTTGTTCACGTTCTAAAACGATAAAAGTTACTTAAAGGGATGCCCCATAATGTTTTCAGATGATAACAATGGTAAACAATCTTTAATAGTCGACCCCGTTCTAAAATAAACGAAAATAATTTTTGAAAATATTATCAATTTTTATAAAAAGCTTTGTTCATGTTCGAAAACGATAAAAGTTATTAAAAAGGATACTCCATAATGTTTTCAGATGATAACAAGGGTAAAAAATCTTTAATACTCGACCCCTTTCTAAAATAAACGAAAATAAATTTTGAAGAAATTATCAATTTTTATAAAAAGATTTGTTCACGTTCTAAAACGATAAAAGTTCCTTAAAGGGATGCCCCTTCAATGTTTTCAGATGATAACAAGGGTAAACAACCCCTAAAAGTAGACCCCTTATTCAAATAAACAGAAATAATTTTGGAAAAAATATTAAATTTTATAAAGCAATTTTATCTATGTTCTAAAACAAAGGAATTTACTTCGGAGGACGCCCCCTAATTTATTCAGATGATAGTAATGGTAAACAACCTTTGAAAGTCGACCCCTTTCTAAAATAAACAAAAATAAATATTGAAAAAATTATCAATTTTTATAAAAAGATTTGTTCACATTCTAAAACGATAAAAGTTACTTAAAGGGATGCCCCATAATGTTTTCAGATGATAACAAGGGTAAACAATCTTTAATAGTCGACCCCGTTCTAAGGTAAACGAAAATAATTTTTGAAAAAATTATCAATTTTCATAAAAAGATTTGTTCACGTTCTAAAACGATAAAAGATACTTAAAGGGATGCCCCACAATATTTTCAGATGATAACAAGGGTAAACAGTCTTTAATAGTCGTCCCCTTTCTAAAATAAACGAAAATAATTTTTGAAAAAATTATCAATTTTCATAAAAAAATTTGTTTACGTTCTAAAACGATAAAAGTTACTTAAAGGGATACCCCATAATGTTTTCAGATGATAACAAGGGTAAAAAACTCCTAAAAGTTGACCCCTTTCTAAAATAAACGAAAATAATTTTGAATAAATTATGTATTTTCACAAAAAAATTGTGTTTACATTCTAAAACGACGCAAATAACTTGAGGGATCCTCCCTAATTTGTTTGCAGATTAAAACAACCGCTAAAAGTCGACCCTACACTATAAATACTATAAATAATACTAATAAATATAATAGATAATTTGTTTCAAAATTATTTTTGTTTATTTGAGTGACTTTCAAGGGTTGTTTACCCTTTTTATCACCTGGAAAAATTAGGAGGCATCCATTCAACTAATGTCTATCTTTTTAGAACATAAACAAAACTTCTTAAATTTAATTAGAAAATTTTCTAAAATGATTTTCGTTTATTTTAGTAGGGGTCGACTTTTAGGGGCTGCTTACTTTTGTTATCTGGAAAAATTAGGGGTGATTCTTTCAAGTAACTTTTATCGTTTGAGAACGTGAACATATCTTTTTATACAAATTGATAATTTTTTCAAAATTTATTTTCATTTTAAAAAAGGATCGACTTTTAGGGTTTGTTTACCCTTACTATCAGCTGGATAAATTTAGGGGCATCCTCTGTGGTAACTTCCGTCGTTTTAGAACGTAGATAAAATTGTTTTATGAAATTAAATAATTTTTCCAAAATTATTCCGTTCATTTTAATAAAGGGTCGACTTTTAGGGGCTGCTTACTCTTGTTATCTTCTAAAAACATTATGAGACATCCCTTTAAGTAACTTTTATCGTTTTGGAACGTAAACAAATCTTTTTATGAAAATTAATAATTTTTTCAAAATTTATTTTCGTTTATTTTAGAAAGGGGTCGACTTTGAGAGGTTGTTTACTCTTACTATCAGCTGGATAAATTAGGGGGCATCCTCCAACGTAAATTTTTTTGCTTTACAAAGCAGATAAAATTGTTTTATAAAATTTAATAATTTTTCCAAAATTATTTCCGTTCATTTTAGTAAAGGGTCGACTTTTAGGGTTGACATTTACCCTTGTTATCATCTGAAAACATTATGGGGCATCCTTTTAAGTAACTTTTGTCGTTTTAGAACGTAAACAAATCTTTTTATAAAAATTGATAATTTTTTCAAAATTTATTTTCGTTTATTTTTGAAAGGGGTCGACTTTTAGAGGTTGTTTACCCTTACTATTAGCTGGATAATTTAGGGGGCATCCTCCAAAGTAAATTTCTTTGCTTTTGAAAGTAGATAAAATTGTTTTATAAAATTTAATAATTTTTCCAAAATTATTTCCGTTCATTTTAGTAAAGGGTCGACTTTTAGGGTTGACATTTACCCTTGTTATCATCTGAAAACATTATGGGGCATCCTTTTAAGTAACTTTTGTCGTTTTAGAACGTGAACAAATCTTATTATAAAAATTGATAATTTTTTAAAAATTTATTTTGATTCATTTTAGAAAGGGGTCGACTTTAAAGGGTTGTTTACCCTTACTATCAGCTGGATAAATTAGGGGGCATCTTCCAACGTAACGTACTTTGTTTTAGAAAGTAGATAAAATTGTTTTATAAAATTTAATAATTTTTTCAAAATTATTTCCGCTCATTTTAGTAAGGGGTCGACTTTTAGGGGTTGTTTACCCTTGTTCTCATCTGGATACATTATGTGGCATCCCATCAAGTAACTTTTATCGTTTTAGAACGTAAACAAATCTTTTTATGAAAATTTATATTTTTTTCAATATTTCTTTTTGTTTATTTTAGAAACGGGTAGACTTTTAGGGGTTGTTTAAACCTTATTATCAGCTGAATAAATTAGGGGCCCTCCGAAGTAACTTTAGTCGTTCTAGAACGTAGATAAAATTGTTTTGTAGAATTTAATAATTTTTTTAAAAATAATTTTCGTTTATTTTAGTCAGGGGTGTCTTTTGAAGGTAGTGTACCCTTGATATCTTCTGTGAAATTTAAAGGGTGTCGTTATAAGTAACTTTCTCTGTTTTAAAACAAAAACAAAATCTTTTTGAGAAAAAAACAGTTTTTTTTATAATTATTTTTGTTTATTTAAGTAAAATGATGACTTTTAGGGGGTTTTATCCTTGTTATCGTCTGGATTAATTAGTGGGCATCCTCTAAAGTAGCTTACGTCGTTTTAGAACGTAAACAAATTTTTCTTGTGACATTTGATAATTTTTTTGAAAATTATTTTTCATTAGTTTATTAAGGGGTGACTTTTAAGGGTAATTTACCCTTGTCATCATTTGTAAAAATTAAAGAGTATTCTTATAAGTAACTTTTTTTGTTTAAAAACGTATACAAAACTTTTTTGTGAAAATTAATAATTTTTTCCAAATTTATTTTTGTTTATTTTAGAATGGGGTTGACTTTTAAAGATAGTTCACCCCTATTATCATCTGTAAAAATTAGGAGATAACTTCATAAATAACTTTCTTTGTTTTGGAACTTAAAAAAATGCTTTTTGTGAAGATTGATAAATTTTTTAAAAACTTATTTTCGATTATTTTGATAAGGGGTGACTTTTGAAGGTATATTATTATCTGTAAAAATTAGGGGGTGTCCTCACAAGTAACTTCCTTTGTTTTAGAATATTAACAAAATTTTATTGTAAATTTTAATAATCTTTTTCCAAATTATTTTCGAATAATTTATTAAAGGGTGATTTTTAAGGGTAGTTTACCCTTGTTAACGTCTGTAAAAATTAGGGGGCATCCCCATAAGTATATTTTTTTGTTTTAGATTATAAACAAACTTTTTTTTTGTGGAAATTAATAATCTTTTTCAAAATTATTTTTTATTTATTAAGGGGTGACTTTTAAGAGTATTTTACCCTTGTTAAAATCTGTAAAAATTAGGGAGTATCCTTATAAGTAACTTCGTTTCTATTATAATGTAAACAAAAATTTGTTTTTGTAATTTAATAATTTTTTTCAAATTTTTTTTTTTTCTATTTTAGTAGGGGGTGACTTTTAGGGGATATAATCGAAGATAACAAGGGTAACTTCTGTCTTTTTTTTTATTCCCCGGATTTTTCTATTACAATTTCTTATAAAGATATATAAATAATTTAAAGAAATAAAAAGTTACTATATTTCTATTTTTATCCTTTTATAACTTATTTTATATCATTTTTCAAAAAATACGATTTTTCAGTTTGTGATGCAGGCACGAATGTAAATTACGAAAGTTCCACAGATTTGGAAGAAACTCGAAAAGAAAGTCAAGCTGAGATTAAAAATCTAAATTTAGACGAGAATTCAAATATTCAAGTACGTAATCAACACTTTTGCCTTTTTAACCCAAAATTGGTAAAAAAAAATGATATTTATTTATTATAAACTGTTATTTATCGTTTTAAAGTACTTTTTAAAACTATTTTTTTATTATTCATTTTTCATTATCTAAATGTAATTAATAGTAATTTTTCACAAAATTATTCAGAATCATCTGGAATCTCAGGAATCGATCATAGAAATGTGGAATTATTCCTTGGACAAAAAAATAGATTCCGCGCTAGAAACTCATCTGAAAAATTCCATTCTCAAAATTCGTCAACTTACCGAAGCCTTTAAAGGTAATTTCTAAACGAATTCTTTATTTATTTAATTTTCCATTTAATGCAAAATTCCTAACAATTAATTTATTTTCTTCCTCTTTAAAAAGATATAGAAATAAAAAAACTGATGAAAATGGAAGAGTTGAGGTGTGAAATTAATAAGAGAAATGTGGAAATAGAAAATTTGAAAAATCAGAATTCACAGTGGAAAGGAGAGGGAGATTGTTATCAACGAGAAATAGCCGATCGTGAGAAAAGGGAGCGAAAATTGGAGGAAAAAGTTTGTTCCTACGAATTCAAATTGCACGGAGTTAATCAAGATAACTCAAAATTAAAAATTGAGGTTCAACATTTGCAAGAGGAGAAAAGTTTACTTCTAGAAAAACACGAGGAGGCCTGCAAAGAAATTGAAATTAAAAATCAAGCCTTGGCGTCGATCGAAAATTATAAACAGAAAGTCGAAGAAATGCAATCGAGGTTGGAAAATCAGTTTTTTAGAACAGAAATAAAAATAACTTTTTTTTTTCAATTTTGAATGTTGACAAATGAGACAATTTAAAATATCTCCAAATTTTTATTCTTCGAATTTTAAAATTCCTCTAATTTAAATTCGTCAAATTTTAAATCTCTACAATTTTAAATGCAAAAAACTGTGAATATTTCTCCAATTTTTTATGTTTTCAAATCCAGGGCTGCCAGTGACTCACTTTCCTAATTAATTAATTTTTTAAATTAATATATTAAATTTTTTTATTTTTTATTCCATTTTTGAATTATATTTCTCATTAATTTTTTCCCCAAATTTTAGTTATTTTGTCATTTTTTAATTATTTTCTTAAAGTTTCAATTATGTTCTTCAATATTTAAATTATTGTCAGGAGTATTTAAATTTTTACTATACATGTTTCAATTCATTTTTGTCATTTTTCAATTATTTTCTTCAAACTAAAATTACTTTTGTCATTGTTCAAGTATTTTTGCTGTTTTTCAATTATTTTCTACATATTTCTGTTATTTTAAAATTATTTTCTACAAAGTTCAATTATTTTATTCAACATTTTTTTTATTGTCATAAATTTTTAAATTTTCTATACCAGTTTAAAATTATTTTCTTCAAATTTCAATTATTTTCTTCATACTTCAATTAATTCCTTAAAATTTCAATTATTCAATCTTCGACTATTGTCTTCAAGTTTTCAATTTTTTACGCCAGCTATCAATTATTTTCTTCTAATTTCAATTACTTTTGTCATTAATCAAGAATTTTTGTTATTTTCCAATAATTTTCTTCATATATCTATTATTTTTGACATTTTAAAATTGTTTACTAATTTCTGTTACTCTCGACATTTTTAGAAATTAATTCTAAAAATATCAATTATTTAAAAAAAAACATTTTTAATGTTATGAGTTTTCAAAACTTTTACACTATTTTTCAATTATTTTCTACAAATTTCAATTATTTTCTTAAAACTTCAATTTCTTTCTTCATGTTTAAAATTTTTTGACATTTCGGAATTATTCTCTTCAAATTGGAATTATTTTCCACATGCTTCTGATATCTGTTTCAATTTTTTAATTATTGTCTATAAATTGTTAATTTTTACACCAGCTTTCAATTATTTATGTCATTATTCAATTAGTTTCTGAAACTTTCAATTTTTTATTATTTATGTCATTATGCAATTACTTTTTTCATATTCCAATTATATCGTTAATTTTTCCATTATTTTATATAATTTTTTAACTAATGTATTAAATTAATTTCTTTTACATTTTTGAATTATATTTCTCATTTCTCATCCTTTTTTTTCAAATTTCATTGATTTTTGTTATTTTTCAATTATTTTCTTCAAATTTCAATTATTTTTGTCATTATTCAAGTATTTTTGTCATTTTGCAATTATTATTTTTCTTCATATTTCTATTATTTTTGCCATTTTAGAATTAATTACTACAAATTAAAATTTTTTATTGTTATTAATTTTTAAATTTACTACACCAGTTTTAAATTATTTTCTTTAAATTTCAATAATTTATTTCAGTCTTTTTATCATTGTCATAAAATTATTAATTTTTTACATCTTTTTCAATTATTTTCTACAAATTTTAATTAATTTCTTCTAATTGCAATTGCTTTTGTCATTATTCAAGTATTTTTGGTCATGATCCAATAATTTTCTTCATATTTCTATTATTCTTGCAATTTTTGAATTGTTTTCTAATTTATACTATTCTTGCTATTTTAGAATTGATTACTAAAAATTTCATTGAAAAAAAAAAAAAAAATATTTTCTTTGTCATGACCAAGAAAACCAGTTTTCGATTGTTTTCTACAAACTTCAATTATTTTCCTCAAACTTTAATTACTTTCTTCATATTTGAATTTTTTTTTGGCATTTTTGAATTATTCTCTACAAATTTCAATTATTTTTTTCAAACAAAAAATTAATCTTTTCAACTTTCAATTATTTTCCTTAAACTTCTGAGATTTGTTTCTAAAAATTTCAATTATTTTTAAAAAAATATTTTTTTTTCATGAATTTTTAAATATTTTACACCAGTTTTTTATGATTATTTTTTTTTCAATTTTTAGTTATTTTCTCATTTTTCAATTATTTTCTTAAAATTTTAATTATGTTCTTCAATATTTAAATTATTGTCAGGAGTATTTAAATTTTTACTATACATGTTTCAATTCATTTTTGTCATTTTTCAATTATTTTCTTCAAACTAAAATTACTTTTGTCATTGTTCAAGTATTTTTGCTGTTTTTCAATTATTTTCTACATATTTCTGTTATTTTAAAATTATTTTCTACAAAGTTCAATTATTTTATTCAACATTTTTTTTATTGTCATAAATTTTTAAATTTTCTATACCAGTTTAAAATTATTTTCTTCAAATTTCAATTATTTTCTTCATACTTCAATTAATTCCTTAAAATTTCAATTATTCAATCTTCGACTATTGTCTTCAAGTTTTCAATTTTTTACGCCAGCTATCAATTATTTTCTTCTAATTTCAATTACTTTTGTCATTAATCAAGAATTTTTGTTATTTTCCAATAATTTTCTTCATATATCTATTATTTTTGACATTTTAAAATTGTTTACTAATTTCTGTTACTCTCGACATTTTTAGAAATTAATTCTAAAAATATCAATTATTTAAAAAAAAACATTTTTAATGTTATGAGTTTTCAAAACTTTTACACTATTTTTCAATTATTTTCTACAAATTTCAATTATTTTCTTAAAACTTCAATTTCTTTCTTCATGTTTAAAATTTTTTGACATTTCGGAATTATTCTCTTCAAATTGGAATTATTTTCCACATGCTTCTGATATCTGTTTCAATTTTTTAATTATTGTCTATAAATTGTTAATTTTTACACCAGCTTTCAATTATTTATGTCATTATTCAATTAGTTTCTGAAACTTTCAATTTTTTATTATTTATGTCATTATGCAATTACTTTTTTCATATTCCAATTATATCGTTAATTTTTCCATTATTTTATATAATTTTTTAACTAATGTATTAAATTAATTTCTTTTACATTTTTGAATTATATTTCTCATTTCTCATCCTTTTTTTTCAAATTTCATTGATTTTTGTTATTTTTCAATTATTTTCTTCAAATTTCAATTATTTTTGTCATTATTCAAGTATTTTTGTCATTTTGCAATTATTATTTTTCTTCATATTTCTATTATTTTTGCCATTTTAGAATTAATTACTACAAATTAAAATTTTTTATTGTTATTAATTTTTAAATTTACTACACCAGTTTTAAATTATTTTCTTTAAATTTCAATAATTTATTTCAGTCTTTTTATCATTGTCATAAAATTATTAATTTTTTACATCTTTTTCAATTATTTTCTACAAATTTTAATTAATTTCTTCTAATTGCAATTGCTTTTGTCATTATTCAAGTATTTTTGGTCATGATCCAATAATTTTCTTCATATTTCTATTATTCTTGCAATTTTTGAATTGTTTTCTAATTTATACTATTCTTGCTATTTTAGAATTGATTACTAAAAATTTCATTGAAAAAAAAAAAAAAAATATTTTCTTTGTCATGACCAAGAAAACCAGTTTTCGATTGTTTTCTACAAACTTCAATTATTTTCCTCAAACTTTAATTACTTTCTTCATATTTGAATTTTTTTTTGGCATTTTTGAATTATTCTCTACAAATTTCAATTATTTTTTTCAAACAAAAAATTAATCTTTTCAACTTTCAATTATTTTCCTTAAACTTCTGAGATTTGTTTCTAAAAATTTCAATTATTTTTAAAAAAATATTTTTTTTTCATGAATTTTTAAATATTTTACACCAGTTTTTTATGATTATTTTTTTTTCAATTTTTAGTTATTTTCTCATTTTTCAATTATTTTCTTAAAATTTTAATTATGTTCTTCAATCTTTAAATTATTGTCAGGAATATTTAAATTGTTACTACAGAAGTTTTAATTTATTTTCTTATTTTTCAATTATTTTCTTTAAATTTCAATTACTTTTGTCATTATTTAAGTATTTTTGTCATTTTCCAATTATTTTCTTCCTATTTCTTTTTTTTTGACATATTTGAATTATTCTCTTCAAATTTCAATTATTTTCTTCAAACTTTAATTAATTTATTCTATTTTCAATTATTTTTCTCAAACTTCTAATATTTTTTTTTAATTGTTTAATTATTGTCTAAAAAATTGTTATTTTTTACACCAGCTTTCAACTATTTAGATCATTATTCAATTCGTTTCTTAACATTTGAATTGGTTTGTCAATTTTTCAAGTATTGTCTTCTAATTTTTAATTTTTTACAATTAATTATTTTTGCCATTTATTAATAATTTTTTTAAATTCAATTTCTTTTGTCATTATTCAAAATTTTTGTCTTTTTCCAAATATTTTCTTCATATTTCTTTATTCTTGACATTTTAAAATTGTTTTCTAAAAATTTCAATTATTTTTAAAAAATATTTTTTTTTTCAGGAGTTTTTAACTTTTTTCCACCAATTTTTTATCATTAATTTTTTTTTCAAATTGCAGCTCTTCTTCTCATTTTTCAATTATTTTCTTAAAATTTTAATTATGTTTTTCAATCTTTACATTATTGCCAGGAATATTTAAATTGTTACTACACAAGTTTTAATTTACTTTCTTATTTTTCAAATATTTTTTTCAAATTTCAATTATTTTTGACATTTTTGAATTATTTTCTTCAAACTTCAATTAATTTCTTCAACCATCAATTATTTTCCTCAAACTTCTAATATTTTTTTCAATTTTTCAATTATTGTCTATAAATTGTTCATTTTTACACCAGCTTTTAATTATTTATGTCATTATTTATGTAGTTTTTTAACATTTGAATTCTTTCGTCAATTTTTCAAGTATTGTCTGCAATTTTTTATTTTTTAGACCAGTTATCAATTATTTTTGTCATTTCTCAATTATTTTTTTTCAAATTTCCATTATTTTTGTCATTATTCAAATAATTTTGACATTTTTCAATTATTTTCTTTAAATGTCCTTTCTCTCTACCTTTTTATTATTGTCCTGAATTTATTAACTTTTACACCAGTTTTCAATTATTTAAGTAATTATTTAATTAGTTTCTTCAAATTTCAATTATATCGTTAATTTATCAATTATTTCAAACAATTTTTCAATTAATGTATTACATTTCTTTTTAACCCCATTTTTGAATCATGTTTCTCATTTTTCATAAAATTTTTTTTCTAAATTTCAGTTATTTTTTGTATTTTTAAACTGTTTTCTACATACAAACATTTTATTTCACCATTTTTTAATTATTTTCTTCAATTTTTCAAATATTGTCTAAAAAGTTTAATTTTTACACCAGCTTTCAATTATTTCTGTCATTCAATTATTTTCTTCATATTTTAATTATTTTGTCAAAATCTCAATTATTGTACACAAATTTTTAAATTTCTCCCCCAGTTTTAAATTTGTTTTTCAAAATTTAATTAATCTTTATCATTCTTAAATTATTTTCTTGTAATTTCAAATATTTTCTAAACTTTTTAATTATTTTCTTTAAATTTCAATTATTTCTTTCAATTTTTCCAATTTTTGTCTTCATTTTTTAAATTTTAATAATTTTTTCAATTAGTTTTGTCCTCTGTCAGACCCTTAAATCCAAATATGTAAAATTACCAAATTTACCAACATTAAAAATTATATATAAACAATTCAATTCTAAATGTTCCAGACTGAGTGTTCTTCAAACCGAAAATGAGAAATCAACTAAAGATTTACTTCAGGCAGATAAAATAATTGAAAAGCAAAAAATCGATTTTCAAGATTTACTCGACGAGAAACATGAAATGGAAGAAATTCTCAATAAATTTGAGACTGAGATTCAAACAAAAAATTCCCACATTAAAAATTTAAGTGACAATAATTGTTTTCTTGCTGAGAAACTGGAGAAAAATGAAGCTGAAATCAAGGCGCTAAATAAGGAAAATAAATTCAAGAATAATCAAAATTTGAAAGAACTGTCATTTTTGCAAAAAGAGGTGACAATGTTGAGCGACGAAAAGTATCGATTGACTGATAAAAATTGCGCTCTCAAGTCTGATTTCACGAATTATCAAAATAAAAATTTGCAACTTGAGTGTGAACTTGAGACTATAAACAAGGAAAACGAAAAATTGTCGAATTGTATTAATATTTTGAAGGATCAATTTGAAAAAGTCGTTTCAGCGGATATTGAAAATAAAATTTCAATGGAGAAAGATTATTCGAATAAAATGATGAAAAATATTGCAGCTTTACGTGAAAATTACGAGAATCAAATTCTTCAAGAGAAGGTGAAGTTATATTTTAATTATTCTCACTGAAAATATTTTTTTTAAAATAAAAATTGTAAATAAAAGTAAAAAATAATTTTTTTTTACAGGAACGTAAACGTGAAATAAAATTAAAATACACAGGTTCAGAAAGTGAATCGATTGTCTCGAAGGATTGTGAATTAAATCAGAATTCGTCAGAAAATTCTTTGGAAAGAAAGGAGAAAATTGTTCTTATCAATAAATCGACAAATTTTGATTCTGAATTGTGTTTATTGAATGATTGCTTGAACGAAAAAATGAAAAATGATTTGGAAAATGAGAGCAGACAGAAGGACAATGAAATTGAAAAACTGAAACACGAGATTGATGCTAAAAATTCAGAAATCAGAATTATTGATGTATTTTTGGTTTAGTTAAAAATTACGAAAATTTTTTTTTTTAGAATTTTAAAAAATTATCCAGTTTTTGGCATTTTAAACAAATTATCATTATTATTATTGTAGGAAAAACATAAAAGAACGTTAATAACTGTGGCCAAAAAGAAAGACGAAGAAATAAAAAATTTAAAGATTCGTCACGATCAAAAAATACAAAAATTGGAAGATAATTTTAATAGTTGGAATAGTGACGGATTTTCTTTCGGGACGGAAAATTGGCTGAAGGTAATTTTTTAAAAATATATTAAAATAATTAAATATTGTTAAATATAAACAATTTAAAAAAGTAATTATTAAAATAATTCAAAATAAAAAAGTGTTCAAATTAAATAATTTGTTTTTTAAGTAGAAATATTTATTTATTAATTGTTTTAATTAATTTTAATTGTTTTGTTAAGATTCTTACTCTTAATAATTTTTAATTTTTTTTTCAGTCTCTTAGCATTGAAGAATTGAAAAATTTGTGCAAAAGAATTTCTTCTTTGTTGCCATTCGAGGAACTGGTGAAAATAATCAACAATAAACAAAATAAGTATCATCAGGAAGATTTGAGCGAAAAGCAAAAATTAATTGAAAAAGTGACCGAATTGGAAAATCATATTTTAAAAATAAATCAGAGCACGACAATTCAAGGTTTTGTTTCCGATCAATTAATTTTCTTTCGTTCGATTTTTTAAACAAATTTTTCAGAAATTAAAATAAATTGAATTCGAATATTGAAATTAATTATTGAATTAATTTAATTGAAAAGAATTAAATTTTTTTTTATTTGTTTTATTTTCTTAGAGCTTTAAAATTTAATCCGGTTTTGTATAAACCAAACAAAAATTATTTTTAACATTTTTATTTCAAAAACATGATTTACCGAAAAATTAAATTGAAAATTTGAAAAAAAAAAATTTCAGTTGAAGAATTGGATTTAAAACTTCAACAAGAGAGATGCAAATCGGCAGGTCTTCAAAAACTTTTGGCGCAAAATGAGAGACTAAATGAAATAAATAATAAAAGTGGACAAGAAAATTATAAATTATTTACTTACGACGACGGAGTTAATAAAGAAGCAAAATTTTGGCAATATATTTCCGAGCAAAATTATATAAAAACAAACAGGTTTGAAAATTTTAAGTAAAAAATTAACAAAGATTAAATTTTAAATTAAATTAATTTATAAAAAAAATGTGTTCTTTTTAGATTTTTGTGCAATCAATCGGGAAAAAGAAAACATTTACTCGAAAGAAAAGCCTTTTCCGGTGACGAGTGTGTGAGTATTTAATAAAAAAAAGTCGGTAATTTGATAAATTATTGAATATAATGAAAAAAACGTAAAAATAAAAATATTTGAATTTATATTAAAAAAAAATCAAAAATTATTTAAAGAGTGACAACAGAAGGAGAGATTTTATACATCTTTGTAGTGCAAATATGCGACACAAGTAAAATTTTGGAAAAAAGATGCTGGATTTTTCACTCAAATTGAAAAGAAGCAAAGAAATTATGATTATGGAAAACTGGACAATTTAACAGAAAAAGGCAATATTTATGTGAACCAAAAGTTTATTTATATTTTATGTTGAAAATGAATAGTTGCGTCGTTGTTTTTTAAACTTTTTGAAAAGTTGTACTTTTTTATAGACATTTACACTTTATTTGACGAGTGAAATAGCGAAATGCTTAAATTATTGCTGATTTTATGAACTACGAATCAAAAATGTACATAATATTAACAATTTTGTAATAAATTTAAATTTATTTACGAAAACTTTGTTCTTTTTTTTGGGAACAATTTCGAATATTTATTTTACAGTATAGTAATTTTTCTTCATTTTCTAGTTATCTTTAATCAGATTCTAGTTACATTTTTATGTTCTAGGAACTTTTCTCAACTTTCTAGTTAGTTTTAATTTTTCTCCAGTTTATAGTTTACTTTTACTTTATCGAAACTTTTTTTGTTTTCTAGTTCTTTTTATTTTTTTTTCTAGTTACTTTAAACTGAATTATAATTTCTTATTCCCTCACTTTCCGGTAATTTTTCATCCTTTTTTAATTACTTTCCTTAAATTTAGGTTTTTTAAAACTTGTAGTACTTTTTTTCTTTCTCTAGTTACTTTAAATCAAATTCTAGTAATTTTTTACTGTCTAGTAAGTTTTCTTGACTTTTTAATTATTTTTATACATACTAGTAAGTTGTCTCCATTTTCTAGTTCTAGTTAATTAATTTCTAGTTATATTTTAATCATTTTATTTTTTCTTTTCTATTACTTTAAAGAAAATTCTAGTAACTTTTTAACTGTCTATTAATTTTTCTTCCTTTTTTAATTATTTTTATACATACTAGTAAATTTTCTCCATTTTCTAGTTAATTTTAATTAAATTCTAGTTATTTTTTAAACGCTTTTCTTTTCTAGTTACTTTTAATTAAATTTTAATTATTTTTTTAACGTTTTTCTTTTCTAGTTACTTTAAATCAAATTCTAGTAAATTTTTAACTGGCTAGTAATTTTTCTTCCTTTTTTAATTATTTTTATACATACATTAAGTTGTCTCCATTTTCTAAGTAATTTTTTTTTTTCTAGTTATTTTTTAAACGTTTCTACTTATTTTTTAAAACACTACTGTTTTGCTTGTCCAATTGTTTTTCCCCTAGTGATTATTCTTCATTTTACAGTTATTTTATTTAGTCATTCGTGTTTTTTATTATTTAATTAATCCTCCTTTGATTTGCAATTTTTTTCACTTTCTAGTTCTTTTTTCTAGTTACTTTTAATTAGGTTTTAATTACTTTTTACTTTCTAGTAACTTTTCTTTTCTTTTAGTTACTTCTAAACAATTTCAAGTTGCTTTGTTGCTTTCTAGTAATTTTTCTATATTTTATATTTAATTGTTTATAGATTCTAGTAAATTTCAAAAATGTAATGTTACTTTTTTAACTTATTTATTTAGCCGTTGCTTGTTTTATTTTGTAGTAATTTTTCTTCATTCTTTAGTTTCTTTAAATCAAATTACAGTTTCTCTTTTCTCTTTCTAGTACTTTTTCTTTTTTTCGTAATTACTTTTCCTTAAATTAGAGCTTTGTAACTTTTAGTAATTTTTTTTCATTTCTAGTTACTTTGTTCATTTTGTAATTTTTCTACAATTTTTTTTGGTAATATTTAATACATTCTAGTATTTTTAATAATTCTAGATTTAGTTTTTTCTTTTTCTATCAATTCTTCTTCAATTGGTAGCATTTTTCCTTCAATTTTTAATTTTTTTTTACTCTAGTTATTCTTCTTCCTATCCTAGTTACTTTTATTGAATTCTAGTTACTTATTCTTTCTATAAATTTTTCTCTATTTTCTAGTTATTTTTATTGTCTTAATAATTGTTTATTTATGTTTATTCTTAGTTGTTTTTCATCGATGTAGTTATTTTTCACTTTCTTGGTATTTTTTAGTCTTTTATAGTTATTTTTATTAATTTTCTAGTTACTTTGTAACTATATAGTAACTCTTATTAAAAAAATTAATTATTACAATAAAGAAAAAACAACATTGACTACAATTTATAAGATTTGTAGTGTAAAATATAAATTACATATCCATAAATACAAATTTGAAATTTAAATATTCCCTCCAAAAAAAATTAAGACCTTTTCATCTTCCTCTTCTATTTCATGCTTCAATGCATGCGTTGAACAATAAGGTTTATTTTGCTAAGATTATATTCTAAAAATTTTGAAATTAATAAGACATTTTAGCAACTCTAAACATTATTTTGTTTTGAAAAGCTTTAGAAATTACAAAAATTCATTTATCTAGTCAAAATTCTGCTAAAAAATTATTTTCCTAGAAAATGACATCAGAAAGTAAAGTTAGGTTAGAAGTAGTAATAAGGAACATAGCAGACCAGGCCGATCTGCCGTTATTGTGTTTAGCAGTTTTTAGCTTTTATTTAAAAATATAAGTTTAAGTATATTATTAAAAAGTCAAGAAACATTTTTAGTGTTTTTTAAATGTTTTAGTGCCAAAAGAAGTTTAAAGATAAGTGTAGAATAAGTTGTAAATTTTTTGTGTATTTCGAGGAAATTTTTTTTAATAACACAACAAGGAACAAGTGGTTTGCATATGTGGTTAAAACTCATTCACATACGCACTTACGGCAGCACACACACACATGTGCATAGACATATGAGAATTGAGATGCGTGATTCATAATCAGAGGTGGGCATGTGGCATACAAAATATATAATCAGGGATGAGAACGTAAAGTACCCTAAAATTAGGCGTAATTTAACGTAATGAACTGTAATTTGTGCCAGTTAAAAAACTAATTAAGTAAAATAAACAATAAATTAGGTCAAAGTCAGATATGAAAGATTAGAGGATCAGGGGAATAGAATAGGCCAATCAAAAAATGCTTTCCAATGTGACCGATTATCTGATTGGTCTATTCTATTCCCCTGATATCTTAATATGACTTCATCCTTACCGTAAAAAACCAAAAAATTGATCTTGAGTATTTTATGCGCCCAACCCTGGTTCTCTAACGCACGACTACGTATGTTACGTAAATTTACTTATACAAAAACGCCACTTTCGCAACGCGGGAAATTTAAACTTAAATTCAAATAAATATACAAATAACCAGTAAATAATTAAGTACATTATTATTTTTCCAGTTTTCATTATATAATTAACAATTCAATAAATTCATTCACTTATTAAATAAAATCTATTTTTTAAATACAAATTTTTTTTTCAGGAAATGAGTCTAGAGATGGACGCAATTTGTTGTTCTTCCAAGGCTAATTTAGCCAAGGACAAAATAAATCTCAAAGATCTTCAGAGAGTGGAAAAAAATCTTGACAAACAGGAGAAAATTTCTATAATCTTTCTCACAAGTCCCACGGAAATTTTACCAAACGTTTATGAAATTATAACGACTTTATTGGAAAGAAATGAAGAGGATATGATTTCACGCTGGATCACGGAATTCAAAATAAAAAATTGGGAAGAAAATTTTTTGGAATCGTTACTTCTGATTCAGAATCTAGAAACTGTTATGGATCTCGGCTTCACTGAATCTGAAATAAATTTGTTTAAAACACAATTTCAAACCGAAGAAAGAGAAGTTACTCCAAATTTAAATCGAGTTTTAAAAACATTATATTTTTTGTGCGAGGAACTCGACGACAAGGATAGAAAATTATTTGTTAGTTATTTCGAGGGAATCGACATTGACCGGGAAGAACTCGAATTATATTTACTTTTCTGGATCAAAACAAAATTGATTTCAATCTCAGGTAAATAACATTTAACTGAAGAACTCGATATAAATTATTTGGTTATTTTCTGGTAACTTTTACTTTATTGTAGTGGTATTTTTTTTTTTTTTTTTTTTTTAAATATGTTTTTATCCCACAGGCACAAACATGGCGCTTTTAGATGCCTGTAGGCAGGGTCTAAACGCATTCATTTGTTCGACCGGGTAAAAATGGCTTCCATTTTTTCCCTAGGGAAAAAATGAACAGCTGATCCATGCATTTTTTCCACCACAGGGCAAAAATGGCCGCCATTTTTACACGGTCAAACAAGTGAATGCATTTGGACCCCAACCTACAAACATTTAAAAGCACCAAGTTTGTGCCTTTGGAATAAAAAGTATCGTAAGCAACACGGGTTTAAAGTCAGTCCAATTTGTTTACAATGATGTTTGTGTACTCGTTTACGTCTCGGGCTTCGCCCTCGACTATCACTCGTACACATACATCAGCGTAAACAAATGGCTGCCTTTAACCCCTTGTTGCTTAATATACTATTAGTAACTTTCTCTTCTTCTAGTTATTTTTCTTAAATTCCAAAACGCTTTTTTCTTTCTAGTAATTTTTCTTTATTTTCTAGTTATTAAAAAAAAATTTAGTTACATTTTTTCAAATTATAGCTGTTTTCTAAATTTCTAGTAACTTTTCTAGTAATTATTTGATTACAATTTTTCAGAAGCGAGCGGAAATTTAAAAACTCTTCTCGTCAATTTGAAAAAAATTGAATTTGATATCGACAGTCCGACGTATATCAGTTTAGAAAATTGGAACGATAAGGAAATAAAAAGAGAAATTTCCAGAAATATTCCAAGAAATATGCATGACGCGATGCAAAGTTTAGGTAACAGTTTACCAACAATGGAAGAAACTTTTAAGGAGATTGGAATATCCAATAATTCAGAAAACAATGATACAATTTATGATTTTGAGAAAGGTCTTTGTTTTATTATAAATGAAGAAAAATTCGATTCAAGCGTAAGATTTTTATTAATTTTATTTAAACATTTATCTATATTTAATTCATTCTGGATTAAGTTTGAGTTTTTGTTAAATTGGCAAGAAAATTTTAACAAAAATACTGATAATTTTTCTTTTTTAGCATTTACTAATAGTTACTTTTTACTTAAAGAAATAAATAATATTTTCGATTATTTTACAGATTTGGAAAGAAAGATTTGGATCCCAGAAAGATATTATAAAATTGAAAGAAACTTTCGACAATTTTGGATTTGAAATAAGAATTAAAGAAAATTTAACATTTGAAGAGATAAAAGAAGAATTGAAAATTCTTGGAAATTATACTAAAGAGGACTACGACTGTATTATTGTTTGTATTTTGAGCCACGGAGAAAAAAGTACGATATTTTTATATATTTTTTTTTCAAATTGTTTTTCTTGAATTTCTAGCTATTTTATCAATTTTCAAATTTTTACTTTATTTTCAAAATCTTTTTTGTATTTTTATCATATTATTTAGTTATTTTTTATTTTTCAAGTTAATTTAAATTCTAGTACATTTCTAGTAATTTTTTTTATGTTTTTTCAACTTCTAGTAATTTTTTCTCTTCTAGTCACTTTTCTACATTTTCCAGTTATTTATTATCATTATAATCATATTCTATTTCTTATTTATTTTAGACCTTTATAAGCTAATTTATTAATTTTAAAATTCAAAGTTAATTCAACATTATTTTCAGGAAAAATTGTGACAAAAGACGGACAAAAAATGCTCATTGGTGATATTAGGGACATAATTTGTACCCCGGGATTAAAAAATGTGGTAAAAATTATTTTGGTCCAAGCTTGTCAAGGAGAATATTTAGGTATTTATTATACCTTCAAAAAAAATTTGTTTAATAAATAATTTTTTTTATCAGACATTGTATTAATTTAAATTTTTAGGCTACAATACAACAGACGGAGCTTCATTTGACGAAATTTCAGATTATGACGGTCCTTCGAAAATGAACACTCAAAAATTAAGAGACAATATTCAATTGGCTGATTCAGTCATGTTTGTAGCATCGATACAGTTATTTAAAAGTATTCGTAATACAGTCGAAGGTTCGAATCTCACCTGAAAGCATAATTTCTCGAAAAATTGTTTTATTTTAAATATAATGGGTTTTATAATATTACTTATTTATTTTTGAAAATTAATAGTCTTAGAAAATAAATAAATTTCTGATTTAATTTCCAGGTTCTTGGTTTATTCAAACCATCTGCAAAGTCCTGGAAAACGAAGATCGAATTTCTTGGAAAAAATTTGCTTTAAGGGTGAAAAATCTAGTGGCGAAGGAGAGAGGAGAAGTTCAAGACGTAAATGGCCATAGTTACAAAAATATCGTTCAAATTCCAGAAATAGTCGAAGATCGATTAATTAAGGATTTTATATTTCAAAGGAAAAAAAATTTTAGTGCGCGTAAAAAAAGTGAAAACTGACTTTTTGAACTTTTTTCAAATTTTTTTAATGTGTTAAGTTAAGAGACATATATTTTAAATTAAAATTGACACGAAAAATGTATTTTTTTAAACACAGAAAAAAGAAAAGTACGTCTGTGATATGAGAAACTACTTTATATCTGATTCTTTTAAATAAATGATTTTTAAAAAAATTCTTGATTTATGATTTCGCTTGTGATAATTTGACAATCCAAAATAAATCAAATATAATTAAAGAATAAATGAGAAATTCACCGCATTTGTATTTCAAAAAGAGGAGAGAAAAATTAAGAAAACAAAATCTCCTTTGAGAAAACATAATTGATATTTTTCAACATAATAGCCCCGTTTGACGGTAATTAAAAATTTTATTTAAAAATAATTTTTTATTCAATTACTGTAAAACAGGCTAACTTCGCTCATGTAGTGTAACTTCGCTCAGCGGAAACTTTTTTTTCAAAAATTATTTATTGTTATTTCTAGGAAGAAAAATATAAAATTTGCAATTGCTAATGTTAAGAAAAGTATCAAACTGTGTCTCAAGGGTATTTTAAAGTAGAATTATAGTCAAGTTTTAATAAAAATAATATTTATTTAAAGATGTCTATTTTGCTCATTAAACAAGTAGTGTGTATAAGTCGCTTGTGAAACCTATATTTAAAATATTTTATGTTAAAATCATCTAATAATCTTATTTCCTATATCCCTGACATGATTTAGAAAAAATAAAATTACTGAAAAGTTTAATAGATTTTAAAAAAAGTCAATTTAAAAAACATATTTCATATTTGTTGGGTAATTTCGTTCATGAATATAATGTATCATTCAATTGTTTTGACGACGAACAGGAATGTTGCGCGAATGTTTTGTGTCGGACTTGGACGGACTCTAACGAACGTGCTAAGTTCAGCGCGTAAATGCTACGAAATCTACAATGTGTGTCGATAAATCCTAGCCATAAAAAACGGTTCTGCATAACGTGCTTTTTTAGGAATTTATTCAATTTTAGATTTTCTTTATTTTTCTAAAATTATTGTTAGGCTTGTTTCAAATCTAATGGGTATTATAAAAATATTTTTCGATAATTTTTAAAAACTGTTTTATTTTACAAAAGTTTTTAATTAATTTTGATTTTAAGAAAAGAAAAAACAGCGAAAATATTCCTGTGAATTTTAGAATACATGGAAAAACATAACCTCAAATAGTTAAACTTCATTTTTTTTATAGAATGACTTGAACAAACTAAGATTACTAATTTCTAATGTCCCATGGTAAAAACAAGAAATTAATATTAAATAAAGGACAGAAATACTTCAAAAAGCAGGTATTATAATGAAAAGTTGATTCACTTCAATTCACAGAAAGCATGAATGCAGCATGACTTCTCACGTCAAGCCTGGCGTTTCTTGACGTTTAGGACCGATTGCTTACGTTTCTCCTTGAACGCTATACGAAATCCAACGGAATCATACGTTGTAGATACGCTTGCTCTTAAATGTTAACTGTTTTCAAGTTATCGTTTTGAAAGAAAATATACTTAAGTATATAAAAATGTGCGTTACGGTAAAAGTACGAAGTGTGATAAATTTATAAAAAATTGTAAAGGGAAATGCGACAGTAGAAGATATAGCTGTAAATCACAAAACCTACTGTGAAATTCCAAAGAGTCACGGAAGTATGGTCCTTGTTCTAATAAATATCAACAAAATATATTTTTGTACTTAAAAACTGTTCTAATAAATAGCAAAAAAATATATTTTATGAAAATATTTTTTGTACTTTAATAAATAAATTAAAAAATAAATCAAATATCACTCATAATGATAGTAGCAATAGTAGCAAATAAAGTTTGAGTCTTTTTAATAAGTTACTTACCACCTTTTGACATTACATCTAATTGAATTAAAACAAACTTTCTACATTTACCAATTATGTACTTTTACCGTAACATACATATCCTTCAGCCCAAGTCGAACGTACTTATCTGTTTTCAAACAGTTGGAAGTTGCGTATCTTTTAAGAACAGGTTAGAAAGTACGTATCTTTAGTGGTGTTTTGAGAAACTACTCATGTTCTGTAGGTACAAAAAGTACATTGAGAAAAATGGCTGTTCATGGATATTAAAATTAAATATTCAGATATTAAAACTTAAGGCAAGATATTAATATCTTGATACTCAAACTAAATATCTTAAATATTAAAAATATTAATTTTAATGTCTAAGATATTAAGTTTAAATATATCCATTTTTCTCAGTGTACATAGTGCGCTGTTTCTAAGCCTCTCCACAAAGATACGTACTTTCTGCTTTTTTTTCTTAAAAGTTTCGTGTTTTCCAAATTGTGACAAACACTTGCGTACATTCCACTTGGGTTGAACGCAGAGATGCCAACGACCGTCACCAAACGCATCTGCGCATGTCTGTGGAAAATCGTTTGATTGGTCGAAGAAAGCGGGAAGATTTAAAACACATTTAATAAAGCTATTTTAAATCGTCCCGCTTCCTTCGACCAATCAAACGATTTTCCACAGACATGCGCAGATGCGTTTGGTGACGGTCGTTGGCATCTCTGGTTGAACGATATTAATATACACATACACATTGTAAATTTTAATAAATACAAAGATTCCGCCATCAGAAAGCATAATGTTTCAGAGCGTAGAGCAATGCATAACTATAAGCCTTTAAATATTCATAAAGTGTTTATACCCAACATCCTTGTAAAATTCTTTGATTATCCAGTGGATATGCTAAGAACATCCTAGGGATGTTTTCAGGATATTTTGACATTATTTCAGGATATCCTGAGGATATCTTTTGGTTGTTAGCGAGTCCACTAAACTTTACGAAAGAGTAACAATGATTTATAACATTTTCAATATCAAGTGCTAAGATAGCCGAGAGCCTTAATTGAGCGGGTTAAATTAGCGTTCAGTAGTTTAGAAATAGGTTCCATCCCCCTATACTCATAAGAATTTTCCTATGCGTTTAATCGTTAAATGAGCATGTATAAGGATAAGAATTAGAAAAATTACAAAAAAAATTTGACAATTACTTTATTAAAAATTTTTTTTAAGAATATCCCTGGGATATCCGAGAGATATTCTGATATTATGTTCGATATCCTGAGGACATTCTAGAAATATCCTTTTGTTGTGAAGAAATATCCTTTAGTGCGGAAATTAGGATATCTATAGGACGTCCTTGGCATGTCCCAGGATGCAATGAGGACGTTTTCTGGATATCTTAGATGCTCATAGGATATCCATAGGATGTCCTAGGGGGACGTCCATACATTACGTAACGCTTTTTTCTGATATTTTTGGAACCCCCCCCCTCCCACCTCGTAATGGAGCTTTACATGTAAAAGTTCATTTTTTTACCCCCCCCCCCCCCCCCCCTCCACCATTAAGCGTTACGTAATATATGAACGACCCCTAGGGATATCCTTTGGCTGTAAGGGAATATTTCGAAAGGTCTGAAAATGAGATACGTTATGTTTCAAAGGGGAAACAAGACACGCATTGAGTCTTACTTACACTTACACTTTTTGTTATACTGCTTCAAGCCTAGGCGTTGCTAAGTGAATCGAATTTTTTGGATTTCTTTTAAACGACCGTCGCATGAAATTGGCTTCTATTGCTTTCATTTTTTTAATGTTAATTGATAGTTTTTGAGTTGCTTTTTGAGTTCCAAAAATCAAAATTTGATTCCTGCAATAATTTTTCTTGTTATGAATGTTCAAACATAGGTATGTTAAAGGTCTCGATTTTTCTTTCTCCTCTTTGCCCGTCCGTCCTTTAAGGTTTGCTTTCTCAGCGATAGCACCCTTCTCTCGCGGGAAGTCACATATGAGCAATTTCATATCAGATCGACTGGTCATGTCAGCGATTTTAATTAACTTACGTTTTTTGGATAGACATTTGTAGTCTATTTATGCATACAAAATTTTATTTAATAATATTTATTTTTTACTTATTATTAAAAAATTAATGCAATTTCTTTTTCAATCAGTCATAACTTTCTTAATTTTAATTTCCTGCATTGTTCATGGCTCATTAAGGCCTTATAATATTCATACAGTTTGGTACATCATTTTAGAAATGTTTATGCAATGTAAAAAAATTTGATAAAACTTGGTACCCTTTGGTTTTTGGGGTCCCTGAATACGCATCTGAACTCATTTTCCAAAAATCCAATATGGCGCACGAAAATTATATTTCTTTTCAATTTTCACGAAACTTGGACAGAGGGGTTTTTAGGGTCTCTGATAACGAATCTGAAGTCAGTTTTCAAAAATTCAAAATGGCGATCAAAAATAAAAAATTTAAATTTAGTTTCATAAAACTTGGTATATAGAGGTTTTTTAGGTCTCCGAATGCGAATCTGAAGTCAATTTTTAAAAATTCAAAATGGTGGTTCCAATATGGCGGTCAAAAACGAAAAATTTTAATTTCATTTCATGAAACTTGGTATATAGAGGTTTTTGGGGTTTGTGATAACGAATCTAAAGTCATTTTCAAAAATTTAAAATGGCGGATCCAATATGGTGGTCAAAATTGAAAAGTTTCAATTTAATTTCATAAGTTTTGGTATATAGGGGTTTTTGGTTTTACGATTGCGAATCTAAAGTCATTTTTTAAAAATTCAAAATAGCGAATCAAATATAGCAGTCGAAAATGAAAATATTTTAATTTAATTTCATGAAACTTGGTACATAAAAGTCGTTCTTGGCCAACCGGACAAACCTGCGCTCAAAAATTAGTGTACATAGGTTTAAAGTTCACTTTAAAAAATTTACTTTTAAGTACCGAATGATGTTTTTTAAAATTCAATATGGTTGACTAAATATATAGCAGATATTTCAATCTCTTATTAATTTCACTTACTTTCTTGACCTTAAAATTTTTTAACAGCCTTAGTAAAATGGGGAAATGATTTATTGGGTATCTAAAATTAATCAGATGTAATAACCGAACATAATGATAATTTGAATTTTTAAAAAATGACTTAAGACTCGCAATCGGAGACCAGAAAACCGCTATATAACAAAATTAATGAAATGAAAATGAAATTTTTCATTTTTGACCGCCATATTGGAACCGCCATTTTTAACTTTTAAAAATTTGCAGATTCGCAATCGGAGACCTCAAAAACCCTTATATACCAAGTTTCATGAAATTAAATTAAAATTTTTAATTTTTGATCGCCATATTGAATTTTTGAAAAATGATTTCAAATTCGTTATCAGAGACTCCAAAAACCCCTGTTTACCAACTTTCGTGAAAATTGAATAAAAAATTGAATTTTCGTCCGCCATATTGGATCTGCCATTTTAGAATTTAAAAAAATTACTTCATATTCGTACTCAGGGACCTCAAAAACCCACTGGTACCAAGTTTTATCAAATTCGGGCTATTTTTAAAGACTTGGTACACTAGGCTAATATTTTACAAAAAGAAGTTATTTTAGTTGACATATTATAGCCACCATCTTGTATTTTCGTATATGTTTTTGCGAATATTTACAGCTGAAAACTTAAAGACACGATATTTTGATGCTTTAACTTAATCTCTTTTCTTGTTCTACATGAAAATATTGATTTAAAAATCTTTTTTGAGAAACAAATCGTGTTTTTTGTTAAATAATTGTTTATAACTTTTATCATATTTGTTGTAAACAAATTTTGATAAACGAATCTAAAAGAGGGATAAATTTTACGTTGAAAATGGTTTGTTTTAAATTTTTAGAAAATTTTTTTATTGCCAAGAAAAAGCCTTAAAATTTTTATGAAATTTGTGTCCTCTTGAGCGTTAATTGGTTAAAATTAAAGTATTCAAAAAAATTATTTTTTTACACCTAAAAAATCTAAAGAAAGAAGGCGTTTTGTTCCTTTTAATCATTATTATGAATCAAGTTTTGTTCGTACTTAAAGCTAAACTTAAAATACAAAATTATTTTTGAAAAAATTTTTCCTGGCTCCCAGTATGGTTTAGTACGCTCAGTGGCGCCCAATCGGCTGGAGCAGGGGGGGGCGGCCGCCCCCCCCCTGGTCGAGGGGTGGGTGGTGTCAGGAGGCTGGTAAAAAATATAAATAAAAAATTAAATTTTACGTAACAAAATAATCAGAAAAATACGGAATTCAAACACCCCATGAACTTACGCACATATGAACTATGGTTAATTTGATTTTAATATAATTGTAAACCTAATATTTAATCCCGTAGCTGTTTTTTAGTTAGAATGTCTTTGAAATATTGGTTTTCAAATTAAAGTATAACCATAAATTATTAAATAATTATATTTTTAATCATTAATAATATGTTCCGATAAAAATTCAAGAGTACTCTATTGGAAATAACAAAATGAACGCACCGCAAGGTCCAGAATCTTTTTACTGTTGTTGGTTATTTAAAACTATATAAATATGAAACTAAAATAATTTCAAATTAAAAAATTAAGGAAATTGTAGGAATAATTGTGGGAAATAATTGTAAATTGAATAATTGGATTGAAAATCGAAGAAAATAATTTGAAATTCAAGAAAATCACTGAAAATTGAAAAATGTAATTGAAATTTAAAGATTATAATTAAAAATTTTAAAAAGTTATTGAAAAAAGGCGAGAATTTTTGAATAGTAAAGAAAATACATATAATTGGAATTTAAAGAAAATAAATAAGGATTGAAGAAAATATTTGTAGAATTAAACAATTGAATTAATTTAAAATCTATTTTTCATAATTGAATAAAATAACTGGAAAAAGCCGAGAATTGTTTAAAATTGAAAAATTAAATAAAAATCGAAAATGTAATTAAAAATTTAAGAAAATAATTGAAAAATTAAAAATGGAATTGAAATTTTATAAAAAATAATTAAAGAAGACGAAAATTATTAAATATGGTAGGAAATTATGTGAAATTGCAGAAAATAATTGAAAATAGAGTAAAATATCGGATTTTTAAAAAATATTTGTAAAAAACATAGAATTATTAAATATGGAAGAAATAATAAATGACAAATGATAATATTTATTGAATTTTGTAAAAAATTCAAAAAAGCCAGAATAATGGACACAATGTAAAAGTAATTAAAAAATTAATGCATAATTATACAGTTTTAATAGAAAAATAATTAAAAATAACCGAGAATTATTGAATACTGAAGAAAATAGTTAAAACTTTATGCATGTAATTAAGCAATTTAATTCAAATTTAAATAAAATTGAATAAAGCCAAGTATTATTGAATATTGAAGCAAATAATTTGAAATTAAAGGAAATCACTGAAAATTGAAGAATGGAACTGAAAGTTAAAGATTATTATAATATCAAGTTCAAAACATTTATTGAAAAAAGGCGAAAATTATTGAATTTAGAAGATACTAATTGGAAACTGAAAAATCAAATTGAAATTTGAAGCATATAATTACACTGAGAAAAAAGAAGAATTAAATTTACCTGGAGGAGTGTCAAACGTGACAATATTTCAAGGTCAACTATAGGACAACACTCTATTGTATGAAGGTTATTGAGTGTCAAATATGTTTTACACTCCAGAAAGGTAAATTACAATGTTTTACAGGGTTAACTTATTTTTTTAAAAAAGGATGCTGTTTTTAGGAAGTATTAATTTAAAATTTTCAAAATATTTAATTTAAGTGGGAAAAATAATTATTCACAACAAATTTTTATATTATTAAATGATTAACTCATGATTGTCTTATATTTGGAATTAACTTTTTGCAAATAATTAAAAAAGTTTAACAAAATTTATACTATCTTTGCAGCAAAGATTAAGTCCCTTTTGGATAGAAAAAATAATTCAAATATTCCAAAATATTGTATTTACGTGCTGCAATGTTATTCAGTTTTAAAACCAATAGTTTAATAATTATTTGAATCAATTTTTAATACAAACGTTACCCTTATATTTACCCTCTATAAATTTTGTGTGCATATCTGTATTCCAGAACCTAAAATCAAATTTAAAATATCTAAAAATAAAATAATATAAAATGTTAAAAAAAATATAGAATTCTTTTAAATTACAGAAAGTATAATGTAATTAAAAACATCAGGATCTTCGAAATCAATGAGAATCCTGTTGATATAATTTCATCCCTTAGGAGGTTAATAATAACCAAGTTATTTGTTTACTCATTAATAACCACATTACGAAAAAATTTTAACCCATATCAAACTGACACATTGTATTTATCGTTATTCATTTATTATTGAAAATTTGGTTACATTCGCATATTATATAATTGAACATCCAACTCGTCAGCTTGACTCTCCGGAGTGTAAGAGAAATTATGAACTACGGGTAATGTTTACAAAATAAGAAATATAGTAGAGTTTAAGTGCTATAATATGCAGTGTCTGATAAATAAAATAACTTTTTAACCATGAGAATTTAACACTCCAGTTTTCTCAGTGTAAAAATTGAAAAAAAAAATTGAAAAAAGCCGATAATTATTGATTATTGAAAATTTAATTAAAAATTACAGAAAAGAATTGAAATTTGAAAAAAAATTGAAAATTGAAAAAAATAATTTAAAATTTCATTAAAATAATCGTACATTAAATTTTCAATGAAATTTGAAATAAGTAATTGAAAAATTGAATTGTGAATTCCTGAATATAGAAGAAAATAATTGAAAACTGAAGAATGGATTTGAAAATTGAAGAAAATAGTCATAGAATCAAACAATTGAATTGAAATATTTGAACAATATTTATGATTGCAAGAAGACAGAAATGACTAAATATTGAAGTATTAATTGAAAATTAAAAAGAATAATTATAAAATAACGACAATAATTTAATATTAAAAAAGTAATTGAGATAAGTGGAAAATATTTGACAACATTCGACAAAAATTCGATAATTGTTGAGAATATTTGACAATTGAAAAAAAATCGAAAATTGTTGAGTATATTTGACAATTTAAAACAAAATCTAAAACTGTTGAGAATATTAGGCAACGGAGCAAGGTAATTTAGCAAATTTAAGAATAATTGTAAAATTTAAGGAGAATAATTGTAGATTGAAAACTGCTTAAAATTTAATAAAAAATTATAAATTTATTGGATAATGAAATTATAATTACAATAGTTAGTTATAAATTTAAATTTTGATCGATTCAAAGGCATTTTTAAAAAAGTAATTGACTTATTATTACTCTTTAAATTTTAAATCAGTGAGAATTTAGCCTAAAAATCATTAATATTTCACTGACTTAAACTTAGAGAGTATAGATCATTTTATTATGAGAACCTTTTTTTTTTGCTTGTCAAAATTAGAGTTCATGAAAGGGGGGTAGTATCCTGGAATCGGGTCTGGCCCCCCTGCTAGAAATCCAATGGGCGCCACTGAGTACGCTTGTAACTTACAGGATTATTTGTTTATGTTGATAAGAACTTATAGTAAAAAATTTAAAGAAAAAAAAGTGGAGGTTTTTGAGAAAATCGACCTTATTTATTTTTGGAAAATCATCTTAAACGTTTTTAATTTCAACGAAAATAAAAAAATAGGTGTCTTTTTATTTTTTATATATAACATATTTTATAGGCAGTTAAATCTACAACTTAAAGAGAAAAAAAACGAAATTATAGTAAGCAAAACTTTTAAAGTTATTTATTTGTTAACTAAGATTATTTAAACAAATTAAAAATCATTCGTTAGTAGCTGGAACTATTGAAAAATATTTTATACACATTTTATTTGTAAAATATATAACAGGCATCACAGTATCTTCAGTATCTTCAAAAAAGATAAAAAGGTGAGAGAAAGGTGACCAAAAATATAACAAAAACAAACTAGAATGTGTTTAAAACAGGTTTGCTACGTTTTCAAAATTCCAATATTCAATGACTTCCAGGTTTTCAAGACCATTTTTCATCAAATTCCATGACCAAATATATAATAAGTAGCAACATTAACACGCGCCCAAGGACGCGAGAAACTTTGCATTATTGTTGGTCATTTAAAACTATAAATTTTTTCAAATGCAATAAATAATGAAAATTACGAGCATAATTACAAAATTAAAGAAAATATCTAAAAAATGGCGAAAATAATGAACAATTGAAAACAAAATTCAAAAAATAGCTAGACTAATGCACAGCCGAAAAAAAATTGAAGAAATCAAAGAATAATTATAAAATTTTAGGAAAATAACTGAATATTGAAAAAACTGCAGAAAATAATTGAAAATTTTCGAAAAACAATTGAAAATCGAAGAAAATAATTAATAACTAGCAAAATATAGCGATTAGTTTTCCATGCATTTTAGGAATTAAACTATAATAATAGATAAAACAAATCGATGAATAATATTTATGCAATAAGGAGGGCCGCCAGTGAACTTGCAGATTGAAAATAGTGAAAAAATAGTATATTATGCACCAAGGGTGGAAAATGCGAGTTTTTTTGACGAGCATAATGTTCAATAAACGAGTCAAAGCACGAGTGAAAGTTTTTACATACAAAAAAGGGAATACCTAAGCAATATACTTTGATATTACTGATATTAAATTGGGGGGCACCAGCAGCAAAAGCCATTCAAATTTGAAAAAAACAATTCGAACATCGCAAAAATAATTGAAATATGTAGAAAATAATTAAATAATGACAAAAATAATTTGATTTGAAAAAAAAGTTGTAAATGACAAAACTAATTGAAAAATTGATTAAAAATCAAAAAATTATTTACAAAAAAATAATTAAAGAATGACAAAAATAATTAAACTTTGAGAGGAAAGTTTGAGTCTGGTGTAAAAAATTTTAATTTTTGCACAATAATTGAGATATTGAAGAAATAAGTAAAATGTAAAGAAACTAATTGAATAATTTCATAAATAATTATAAAAACTGGTGTAAAAATTACATTTGTTAGGCAATAATTGAAAACTTGAAGAAACTAATAAGAATTTTCAAGAAAATAATTGAAACTTGAAAAAAAAAATTACAAAATATCAAAAAAATGTGTATGTGTAGATAATAGTTGAATAATGACAAAAATAATTTATATTTAGAAAAAAGTTAATAAAAAATGAGAAATATATTCAAAAATGAAGTAAAAAAACAAAAAAATTTAATACATGAATGGAAAAATTGTATGAAATAATTGAAAAATTAACGATATAATTAAAATGTGAAGAAAGTAATTGAATAATGACATAAATAATTGAAAAATGATCTTCAAAAATTAATAAATTCATGACAAAAATAAAAAGATTGAAGAAAATGACATTTAAAGAAAATAATTCCAAAATGTCAAAAATATTTGAATATTGACAAAAATAGTTGTAATTTGAAAAAATAATTGATAACTTTAAAAAAATTAAAAATTTGAAGAAAATACTTGCAAACTTGACAAAACAATTGAAATATTGAATAAATAATTCAAAACTGGTGCAAAATTAAAAAATTGTAGACAATAATAATTGTAAAGTTAAAAAAAATATTATAAGTTTCAGGAAAATAGTTGCAAGTTGAAGAAATTAATTGAAGTTTCAAGACAATAATTAAAACTAAAAGAGAATAATTCAAAAACGGCAAAAAAATTCAAATATGAAAAAATCATTTAAGTTTGAAGATTTGTAAAAAATAATTCTAAAATTGCAAAAGTAACAAAAATATGGAAAAATAATTGAATTTATGACAAAAATAATTGATTAATAACAAAAGTAATTAGAATTTGAAGAAAATAATTGAAAAATAATGAAAGTGAATTGAATTTGTGTAGAAAATTTGGATATTCCTGAAAATAATTTGAAGATTGAAGAACATAATCAAAATTTAAAAAAAAAATTTAAATTACAAGAAGATAATTGAAAAATAACAAAAATAATTGTAATTTGAAAAAAATAATTGATAACTGGTGCATAAAATTAAAAATTTAAAGACAGTACTTAAAAAATTGACCAAACAATTGAAATTTTAAGAAACTGATTAAATAATGACATAAATAATTGGAAGCTGGTGTATCAATAAAAAATTTATAGAGAATAATTGAAGTTCGAAGAAAATAATTGAAATTTGTTGAAATTAATTTTAAAAAAATGTACAAATTTAATAAACTTATGACAATAATAAAAATAATGAAGAAAATGATTGAAATTTGTAAAAAATAATTAAAAACTAATATGTGTACGTCCATATGAAAAGGGCCCACTTTGGCACTATTGGACTTATCTATATGACCATATTCTTTATTAAATTTCGAACATTTCGAGAGGTTTTGGACCCCTTTAGATGAAAAATTCACAAAGTTATAAGCATTCAAAGTTAAAAGTATCAAAATCCTAGTTTTGAGAAAAACGAGTTTAAAGTTCAAGATTTCCATTAGCGCCCATGCATTTTTAAAATTAAAAATAAGATTTCTTTGTGTTTTTAATTACTATAAAGTTATTGTAAATGCATGATTCGACGAAGGACATTACGAAGTTTGTTTTTCAGCAATAAAAAAAATTTCGAAAATCTGAATCTTCTTTAGAAAAATGCGAATATCTCGATAAATAAAATCGACAACCTGGGCCTTTTTCATATTGACGTACACATATAATAAATTACAAAATTCTTGACAATAAAAAACATTGAATTTATTTATTTATTTACGGGAAAAAGCCCATTGCAATATTAAATTTAAGAATGTATTTCAAGTAACAATAAAATTAAAATTTGATGTAACAATAATAATTACTATATTAAATATTAATAGGTCCCATGCAATAGTTTGAATAAAATAATAATTTAAATTTGTAGAAAATAATTCTAAAATTGCAAAATCAATAGAAATATGAAGAAAATAATCGTAAAATGACAAAAAAAACTTGAATAATAACAAAAGTTATTTAAATTTGAACAAAATTATTGAAAATTAACAAAAGTAGATTAGAAACTTGTGTTGAAAATTTAAATATTCCTGGCAATAATTTAAAGATAGGAAAAGATAATTGAAATGTTGAGAAAATAATTGAAAAATGACAGAAGTAAATGAAAGCTTGTGTAATCAATTTAAATATTCATGACAACAATTTAAAGACTGAAGATAATAATTGATACTTGAAAAAATTAAATTCAGAATTTCAAAAATACATAAAAATTGACAATACATAATACTTTAGAGTTGACAAAAGTACTTTAAAAATAACAAAAATAATTGAAAAGAGGTGTAAAAATTACGTATTTGTAAATTGTAATTAAAAAATTGACGATGTAATTAGAATATATACGGGAAAAATGCTTTAGGTAAAGTTTACCATATTTATAATAGACCTCGAATTAAAGTCACAAATGCAGAATTGTACTCAAGTTTTTAGAAAATCATTCCCATATTTCTGGCAATTTTGAGGGAAATTACTAGAAACATGGGAAAAATTTTCTAAAAAATTGAGTACAATTCTGCATTTGTGACTTTAATCCGAGGTCTATCATAAATATGGTAAACTTTACCCAAAGCTTTTTTTCAGTGTAAACAAACTAATTGATTTATAAGGAAAATTTTTAATCGAGCACCTAATATCAGAAGACCCCCCCCCCGCTGTTGAATAGACATTTTACTAAAAAATTTTACTAACTTTGCTTTAGATATTAAACGTGGACAGCAAAAGATGAATGAATATAAAAACTAACCTACTTCACTTCAAGTTTTAAATCGTTTACAGAAAAAAAAAGAATAAATATAAATAGTAATACTAACTTCAGGAGTTTACTGAGGTTATTATTATTTAATTGTAAGAATTGATTACAAAAAAACGAGAATAATTGAATAATTGAAGAAAATATGTGAAAAATGACAAGAAAAATTGACAATTAAAAAAAAATTAGAAAAATGATTAGATTAATAGGACAACTAAAAAAAATAATTGAAAAAATTAAGCAAGAAATATTATTTAATTTAAATTAAGAAATTAAAAAAATTATAGGAATAATTGTTGAAAATAATTACAAATTAAGCAACTGGATTAAAAATTGAAAATTGAACAATGGAATTGAAATTTCAAGAATATAATTAAAAATTGAAGAAAAGTAATTAAAGAAGCTGAAAATTGTGAAATATAGAAGAAAATAATTAAAAACTGAAAAATTAAAAGTTGAAGAAATAAATTAAAAATATAAATAAAGTTTGCGTAAACAAACTACGTTCATAAATTTGTGAAATGTGGATATATTCTTTACAGAGAAAACTGAAAAAAACTGTTTTTGATGCACTGAAGAAAAAATTTACCTAAAATACAAACACGTCTTTTAATTGAAATAAGACAATTTAAAAATAAATGTACTTACGATTTATTTTGTATTGGGCCTTAACTACAATATTCTAATGAGATAAAGATTTTGGAATATTGGATTAAGTTATAAAAAACCATTTTAGTTGCACATGTCATGTTGATTCAATATGTTAGCGTCAGTTTGGCGGGAAATGTGGTAAACAATAATAGCCACTGATGGGCCGTTACAAGCAGGGATGTAAAGTTACGCGTAACTCGAGGTTTTCGACGTATAATACATGGTATTACCCCCTATCTACATGGAAGCTGATTCTGCGTCAGGGTAAAATCCCATTTGAGCAGAAAGCGCAAAACCGAAAGCAAAATCATGAGAGTGAGAGAGACAGGCATATATCACTGACTCTCTTACTTTCATATTTTCTGCTTTCGGTTTTACGATTTCTGCTTACATGAGATTTTACCCTCTAGCGTCAAAACGCGCAATAAAGCCAATGAGAGAGAAAAGGACGGCAACAATAATAAACATTGTCTGTCCTTGTCTCTCACACAAATCTATGTTTAAACGTTCCGCGTATTTACGCATAACCGCAGAATCAGCTTCCATGTACTAGATAGGTGGTAAGGGTAAAATCTCATGTGAGCAGAAAGCGTAAAACCGAAAGCAGAAAATATGAGAGTAATGGCCTGTTTACACCTTCGAAAACTTTTTTTTTTGCACGAGAGTAAAGAGGACAGATACACAGTTCGTCCTCTTCCCTCCAATGCAAAAAAATTTTTTTTTAGAAGGTGTAAATAGGCCATTAGATAGACAGTGATATCTGTCTGTCTCTCTTGCACTAATGTTTTTCGGCTTTTGGTTTTACTCTTTCTGCTCACATACACTCTAAAAAAAATCTGTGTTTTTTTACAACGTCCGACGATGAAAATTTGTTTCACTATGTCCGACATAGTAGAGATCCTCAAGGGAGAGTTGAGACATGTTGACTTAGATTCTGATTGGTCGCGGGTTTCCGGAAACGGATGTTCATAAAAAGTTAGTTTCATTGGTTCAAAATGGCGGTTCCATTTTAAAATGCGTTTAAAACAAACATTTTTAAAATTAGCCCGCTCTTATCGACCAATGATACAATTTGCAATATCGTCACTTCCGTTTCCGGAAACCCGCAAAGGTAGTAGAAGGGGAAACTTGTCTCAACTCTCCCTTGAGGATCTCTACGACATAGTAAAGTTACAAGCGGTGTGTAATCTAACATAACCTGTAAGTTATTCTACAACTGAATGTAAAAATACTAGCGTTATGTTTCTTACAATAAAAGGAAAAGATTAAACAAAAAATAAGTCAGCAGCTGGAACTGATCACGTGATCTGCAACTTGAAAACCTGACACACTGTTTCAAAGAAGTGTCTGGGTTTTTTTAAAAAAATTCATAAGTCCAAATTTTCGAGTAGCGGAGGGGAAAGTGTTTAAGGACCACTGCAAATTTTCTCCTTCCAACAGCCTTAAAATTTCTGATAAGCAACACTCTAAAAGAACTCAGTGTATGAAAACATCTAACATGTTATTTTACATGCTGAAATACACGTTAGAGGTCGTAAGTTTACTAGATGTCAATGCGTAATTCAGCATTACACTGTAAAAATATTATTTGCGAGAAAGTATTTTAGCAGTTTTGTGTAAAATTACAATATCCGACGTTGGAAAATAGTTTCACTATGTCCGACGTGTATTTTAACAAACGACAGTTAATATACACCTAGGTGCATAAATGCCTTACCCCAGATCTCTCTCTCTTACTCACGTATTCTCATGCGCAGGGACAACTAGTTGAGGGTATACGCGATTTGATCTACATCTATCTACTTATTTAAATAAAAAAAAATTATGTTAAGTATCTCCATGGAACAGAGAACACTGTATCAGGTTTTCAAGTTGCAGATCCCGTGATCAGTTCCAGCTGCTGACTTATTTTTCGTTTAATTTTTTCCTTTTATTGTAAGAAACATAACGCTTGTATTTTTACATTCAGTTGTAAAATAACTTACAGGTTATTTTAGATTACACACCGCTTGTAACTTTACTAAGTCGGACATAGTGAAACAAATTTTCATCGTCGGACGTTGTAAAAAAACACAGATTTTTTTTAGAGTGTATGTGAGCAGAAAGCGTAAAACCAAAAGCCGAAAAACATTAGTGCAAGAGAGACAGACAGATATCACTGTCTATCTAATGGCCTATTTACACCTTCTAAAAAAAAATTTTTTTGCATTGGAGGGAAGAGGACGAACTGTGTATCTGTCCTCTTTACTCTCGTGCAAAAAAAAAGTTTTCGAAGGTGTACACAGACCATTACTCTCATATTTTCTGCTTTCGGTTTTACGCTTTCTGCTCACATGAGATTTTACCCTTACCACCTATCTAGTACATGGAAGCTGATTCTGCGGTTATGCGTAAATACGCGGAACGTTTAAACATAGATTTGTGTGAGAGACAAGGACAGACAATGTTTATTATTGTTGCCGTCCTTTTCTCTCTCATTGGCTTTATTGCGCGTTTTGACGCTAGAGGGTAAAATCTCATGTGAGCAGAAATCGTAAAACCGAAAGCAGAAAATATGAAAGTAAGAGAGTCAGTGATATATGCCTGTCTCTCTCACCCTCATGATTTTGCTTTCTTATGTGTTATGTGTACTTATGTGTTCTGTTTTGTTGAAAAACGAACCAACGAACGCGAGAGCACGTTCATGTGTTCCCTTTCGTAAATTGAGTCCAGGGTTGGTTAATTACAGTCGGATTTGCCAAAATTCATTTAAGAAGAAGAAAGAAAGAGAATAATTTAATGACGAGAGAAAAATTAAGAATTTAAAGGTAATTGATTACTTTATTTTTCGTTCCTTTAATTAATTTAGACATTTTCATATGTACTTTTATAAAAATAAACTTTCTTGACGGACATAACCAAAAATTATTTTCAAAAACATTTTATTAAAGTATTTCATTAAAGTGTATTTCGATATAAATTTTACGTGTTGTATTTATATTTATTAAAAAATTGTTATTTTTAAATCATATTCAATTATTAATTCAATTCTATACAACATTTTTCAAACTTGAGTGTACCTATAATTTTAAAAGATCATAAATTTCTTTATTTAACATTTCTATAGGATTGTTGGTTTATATAGGTAAAATATAAATATTTTGTCTTTAAAAATTAGTATCTAGACGTTATAATTGATAATTTTCTTTTAATTTGTAGATGGAAGCGAAGTCCTCTTGGTACAACGATGTCGTATAGGTAAATCTCAGAACGTAAATAGATGTGATTTTCGTCACTTTCTAATAAGAATGATTCTCCATTAATGGCATAATGGAGTTTAAATCCTTTGGGAAAATAATCATTAATAAAACACTTTTTAAGAACGTTATTTGCGACAATAACGTTCTGCACCTCGTCCTTTAATTTTATTTTAATTTGTCTGCTAGACTTCGCTTCCATCTACAAATTAAAATAAACTTATCAATTATAACGTCTAGATACTAATTTTTAAAGACAAAATATTTATATTTTACATATATAAACCAACAATCCTATAGAAATGTTAAATAAAGAAATTTATGGTCTTTTAAAATTATAGGTACACTCAAGTTGGAAAAATGTTGTATAAAATTGAATTAATAATTGAATATGATTTAAAAATAACAATTTTTTAATAAATATAAATACAACACGTAAAATTTATATCGAAATACTTTAATAAAATGTTTTTGAAAATAATTTTTGGTTATGTCCGTCAAGAAAGTTTATTTTTATAAAAGTACATATGAAAATGTCTAAATTAATTAAAGGAACGAAAAATAAAGTAATCAATTACCTTTAAATTCTTAATTTTTCTCTCGTCATTAAATTATTCTCTTTCTTTCTTCTTCTTAAATGAATTTTGGCAAATCCGACTGTAATTAACCAACCCTGGACTCAATTTACGAAAGGGAACACATGAACGTGCTCTCGCGTTCGTTGGTTCGTTTTTCAACAAAACAGAACACATAAGTACGCGCCTTGACGTGGCACATAGGCGCTTCCGTAATTATACGTCGAAAACCTCGAGTTAGGCGTAACTTTACATCCCTGCTTGTAACGGCCCATCAGTGGCTATTATTGTTTACCACATTTCCCGCCAAACTGACGCTAACATATTGAATCAACATGACATGTGCAACTAAAATGGTTTTTTATAACTTAATCCAATATTCCAAAATCTTTATCTCATTAGAATATTGTAGTTAAGGCCCAATACAAAATAAATCGTAAGTACATTTATTTTTAAATTGTCTTGTTTCAATTAAAAGACGTGTATTTCAATTGTTTTGTCAAGTTTTCAAGTATTTTCTTCAAATTTTTAATTTTTTTAAAGTTATCAATTATTTTTTCAAATTACAACTATTTTTGTCAATATTCAAATATTTTTGACATTTTGGAATTATTTTCTTTAAATGTCATTTTCTTCAATCTTTTTATTATTGTCATGAATTTATTAATTTTTGAAGATCATTTTTCAATTATTTATGTCATTTCTCAATTACTTTCTTCACATTTTAATTATATCGTTAATTTTTCAATTATTTTATACAATTTTTCCATTTATGTATTAAATTTTTTTGTTTTTTTACTTCATTTTTGAATATATTTCTCATTTTTATTAACTTTTAATTCCTAAAATGCATGGAAAACTAATCGCTATATTTTGCTAGTTATTAATTATTTTCTTCGATTTTCAATTGTTTTTCGAAAATTTTCAATTATTTTCTGCAGTTTTTTCAATATTCAGTTATTTTCCTAAAATTTTATAATTATTCTTTGATTTCTTTAATTTTTTTTCGGCTGTGCATTAGTCTAGCTATTTTTTGAATTTTGTTTTCAATTGTTCATTATTTTCGCCATTTTTTAGATATTTTCTTTAATTTTGTAATTATGCTCGTAATTTTCATTATTTATTGCATTTGAAAAAATTTATAGTTTTAAATGACCAACAATAATGCAAAGTTTCTCGCGTCCTTGGGCGCGTGTTAATGTTGCTACTTATTATATATTTGGTCATGGAATTTGATGAAAAATGGTCTTGAAAACCTGGAAGTCATTGAATATTGGAATTTTGAAAACGTAGCAAACCTGTTTTAAACACATTCTAGTTTGTTTTTGTTATATTTTTGGTCACCTTTCTCTCACCTTTTTATCTTTTTTGAAGATACTGAAGATACTGTGATGCCTGTTATATATTTTACAAATAAAATGTGTATAAAATATTTTTCAATAGTTCCAGCTACTAACGAATGATTTTTAATTTGTTTAAATAATCTTAGTTAACAAATAAATAACTTTAAAAGTTTTGCTTACTATAATTTCGTTTTTTTTCTCTTCAAGTTGTAGATTTAACTGCCTATAAAATATGTTATATATAAAAAATAAAAAGACACCTATTTTTTTATTTTCGTTGAAATTAAAAACGTTTAAGATGATTTTCCAAAAATAAATAAGGTCGATTTTCTCAAAAACCTCCACTTTTTTTTCTTTAAATTTTTTACTATAAGTTCTTATCAACATAAACAAATAATCCTGTAAGTTACAAGCGTACTCAGTGGCGCCCATTGGATTTCTAGCAGGGGGGCCAGACCCGATTCCAGGATACCACCCCCCTTTCATGAACTCTAATTTTGACAAGCAAAAAAAAAAGGTTCTCATAATAAAATGATCTATACTCTCTAAGTTTAAGTCAGTGAAATATTAATGATTTTTAGGCTAAATTCTCACTGATTTAAAATTTAAAGAGTAATAATAAGTCAATTACTTTTTTAAAAATGCCTTTGAATTGATCAAAATTTAAATTTATAACTAACTATTGTAATTATAATTTCATTATCCAATAAATTTATAATTTTTTATTAAATTTTAAGCAGTTTTCAATCTACAATTATTCTCCTTAAATTTTACAATTATTCTTAAATTTGCTAAATTACCTTGCTCCGTTGCCTAATATTCTCAACAGTTTTAGATTTTGTTTTAAATTGTCAAATATACTCAACAATTTTCGATTTTTTTTCAATTGTCAAATATTCTCAACAATTATCGAATTTTTGTCGAATGTTGTCAAATATTTTCCACTTATCTCAATTACTTTTTTAATATTAAATTATTGTCGTTATTTTATAATTATTCTTTTTAATTTTCAATTAATACTTCAATATTTAGTCATTTCTGTCTTCTTGCAATCATAAATATTGTTCAAATATTTCAATTCAATTGTTTGATTCTATGACTATTTTCTTCAATTTTCAAATCCATTCTTCAGTTTTCAATTATTTTCTTCTATATTCAGGAATTCACAATTCAATTTTTCAATTACTTATTTCAATATTTAATTATATTTCTAATTTTTCTTTGAATTATCAATTATTTCTTTCAAATTTCATTGAAAATTTAATGTACGATTATTTTAATGAAATTTTAAATTATTTTTTTCAATTTTCAGTTTTTTTTCAAATTTCAATTCTTTTCTGTGATTTTTAATTAAATTTTCAATAATCAATAATTATCGGCTTTTTTCAATTTTTTTTTTCAATTTTTACACTGAGAAAACTGGAGTGTTAAATTCTCATGGTTAAAAAGTTATTTTATTTATCAGACACTGCATATTATAGCACTTAAACTCTACTATATTTCTTATTTTGTAAACATTACCCGTAGTTCATAATTTCTCTTACACTCCGGAGAGTCAAGCTGACAAGTTGGATGTTCAATTATATAATATGCGAATGTAACCAAATTTTCAATAATAAATGAATAACGATAAATACAATGTGTCAATTTGATATGGGTTAAAATTTTTTCTTAATGTGGTTATTAATGAGTAAACAAATAACTTGGTTATTATTAACCTCCTAAGGGATGAAATTATATCAACAGGATTCTCATTGATTTCGAAGATCCTGATGTTTTTAATTACATTATACTTTCTGTAATTTAAAAGAATTCTATATTTTTTTTAACATTTTATATTATTTTATTTTTAGATATTTTAAATTTGATTTTAGGTTCTGGAATACAGATATGCACACAAAATTTATAGAGGGTAAATATAAGGGTAACGTTTGTATTAAAAATTGATTCAAATAATTATTAAACTATCGGTTTTAAAACTGAATAACATTGCAGCACGTAAATACAATATTTTGGAATATTTGAATTATTTTTTCTATCCAAAAGGGACTTAATCTTTGCTGCAAAGATAGTATAAATTTTGTTAAACTTTTTTAATTATTTGCAAAAAGTTAATACCAAATATAAGACAATCATGAGTTAATCATTTAATAATATAAAAATTTGTTGTGAATAATTATTTTTCCCACTTAAATTAAATATTTTGAAAATTTTAAATTAATACTTCCTAAAAACAGCATCCTTTTTTAAAAAAATAAGTTAACCCTGTAAAACATTGTAATTTACCTTTCTGGAGTGTAAAACATATTTGACACTCAATAACCTTCATACAATAGAGTGTTGTCCTACAGTTGACCTTGAAATATTGTCACGTTTGACACTCCTCCAGGTAAATTTAATTATTCTTTTTTCTCAGTGTAATTATATGCTTCAAATTTCAATTTGATTTTTCAGTTTCCAATTAGTATCTTCTAAATTCAATAATTTTCGCCTTTTTTCAATAAATGTTTTGAACTTGATATTATAATAATCTTTAACTTTCAATTCCATTCTTCAATTTTCAGTGATTTCCTTTAATTTCAAATTATTTGCTTCAATATTCAATAATACTTGGCTTTATTCAATTTCATTTAAATTTGAATTAAATTGCTTAATTACATGCATAAAGTTTTAACTATTTTCTTCAGTATTCAATAATTCTCGGTTATTTTTAATTATTTTTCTATTAAAACTGTATAATTATGCATTAATTTTTTAATTACTTTTACATTGTGTCCATTATTCTGGCTTTTTTGAATTTTTTAGAAAATTCAATAAATATTATCATTTGTCATTTATTATTTCTTCCATATTTAATAATTCTATGTTTTTTACAAATATTTTTTAAAAATCCGATATTTTACTCTATTTTCAATTATTTTCTGCAATTTCACATAATTTCCTACCATATTTAATAATTTTCGTCTTCTTTAATTATTTTTTATAAAATTTCAATTCCATTTTTAATTTTTCAATTATTTTCTTAAATTTTTAATTACATTTTCGATTTTTATTTAATTTTTCATTTTTAAACAATTCTCGGCTTTTTCCAGTTATTTTATTCAATTATGAAAAATAGATTTTAAATTAATTCAATTGTTTAATTCTACAAATATTTTCTTCAATCCTTATTTATTTTCTTTAAATTCCAATTATATGTATTTTCTTTACTATTCAAAAATTCTCGCCTTTTTTCAATAACTTTTTTAAATTTTTAATTATAATCTTTAAATTTCAATTACATTTTTCAATTTTCAGTGATTTTCTTGAATTTCAAATTATTTTCTTCGATTTTCAATCCAATTATTCAATTTACAATTATTTCCCACAATTATTCCTACAATTTCCTTAATTTTTTAATTTGAAATTATTTTAGTTTCATATTTATATAGTTTTAAATAACCAACAACAGTGAAAAGATTCTGGCCCTTGCGGTGCGTTCATTTTGTTATTTCCAATAGAGTACTCTTGAATTTTTATCGGAACATATTATTAATGATTAAAAATATAATTATTTAATAATTTATGGTTATACTTTAATTTGAAAACTAATATTTCAAAGACATTCTAACTAAAAAACAGCTACGGGATTAAATATTAGGTTTACAATTATATTAAAATCAAATTAACCATAGTTCATATGTGCGTAAGTTCATGGGGTGTTTGAATTCCGTATTTTTCTGATTATTTTGTTACGTAAAATTTAATTTTTTATTTATATTTTTTACCAGCCTCCTGACACCACCCACCCCTCGACCAGGGGGGAGGGGGGCGGCCGCCCTTCCTGCTCCAGCCGATTGGGCGCCACTGAGCGTACTAAACCATACTGGGAGCCAGGAAAATTTTTTTCAAAAATAATTTTGTATTTTAAGTTTACCTGTAAGTACGAACAAAACTTGATTCATAATAATGATTAAAAGGAACAAAACGCCTTCTTTCTTTAGATTTTTTAGGTGTAAAAAAATAATTTTTTTGAATACCAATATGGCGGTCAAAAATAAAAAATTTCATTTTCATTTCATTAATTTTGTTATATAGCGGTTTTCTGATCTCCGATTGCGAGTCTTAAGTCATTTTTTAAAAATTCAAATTATCATTATGTTCGGTTATTACGTCTGATTAATTTTAGATACCCAATAAATCATTTCCCCATTTTACTAAGAATGTTAAAAAAGTTTAAGGTCAAGAAAGTAAGTGAAATTAATAAGAGATTGAAATATCTGCTATATTTAGTCAACCATATTGAATTTTAAAAAACATCATTCGGTACTTAAAAGTAAATTTTTTAAAGTGAACTTTAAACCTATGTACACTAATTTTGGAGCGCAGGTTTGTCCGGTTGGCCAAGAACGACTCTTATGTACCAAGTTTCATGAAATTAAATTAAAATATTTTCATTTTCGACTGCTATATTTGATTCGCTATTTTGAATTTTTAAAAAATGACTTCAGATTCGCAATTGTAAAACCAAAAACCCCTATATACCAAAACTTATGAAATTAAATTGAAACTTTTCAATTTTGACCACCATATTGGATCCGCCATTTTAAATTTTTGAAAAATGACTTTAGATTCGTTATCACAGACCCCAAAAACCTCTATATACCAAGTTTCATGAAATGAAATTAAAATTTTTCGTTTTTGACTGCCATATTGGAACCGCCATTTTGAATTTTTAAAAATTGACTTCAGATTCGCATTCGGAGACCTAAAAAACCTCTATATACCAAGTTTTATGAAACTAAATTTAAATTTTTTATTTTTGATCGCCATTTTGAATTTTTGAAAAATGACTTCAGATTCGTTATCAGAGACCCTAAAAACCCCTCTGTACCAAGTTTCGTGAAAATTGAAAAGAAATATAATTTTCGTGCGCCATATTGGATTTTTGGAAAATGAGTTCAGATGCGTATTCAGGGACTCCAAAAACCCAAGAGTACCAAGTTTTATCAAATTTTTTTACATTGCATAAACATTTCTAAAATGATGTACCAAACTGTATGAATATTATAAGGCCTTAAGTACCTCATGCTGAGCCATGAACAATGCAGGAAATTAAAATTAAGAAAGTTATGACTGATTGAAAAAAAAATTGCATTAATTTTTTAATAATAAGTAAAAAATAAATATTATTAAATAAAATTTTGTATGCTTAAATAGACTACAAATGTCTATCCAAAAAACGTAAGTTAATTAAAATCGCTGACATGACCAGTCGATCTAATATGAAATTGCTCATATGTGACTTCCCGCGAGAGAAGGGTGCTATCGCTGAGAAAGCAAACCTTAAAGGACGGACGGGCAAAGAGGAGGAAGAAAAATCGAGACCTTTAACATACCTATGTTTGAACATTCATAACAAGAAAAATTATTGCAGGAATCAAATTTTGATTTTTGGAACTCAAAAAGCAACTCAAAAACTATCAATTAACATTAAAAAAATGAAAGCAATAGAAGCCAATTTCATGCGACGGTCGTTTAAAAGAAATCCAAAAAATGCGATTCACTTAGCAACGCCTAGGCTTGAAGCATTATAACAAAAAGTGTAAGTGTAAGTAAGACACAATGCGTGTCTTGTTTCCCCTTTGAAACATAACGTATCTCATTTTCAGACCTTTCGAAATATTCCCTTACAGCCAAAGGATATCCCTAGGGGTCGTCCATATATTACGTAACGCTTAATGGTGGAGGGGGGGGGGGTCAGAAAAAATGAACTTTTACATGTAAAGCTCCATTACGAGGTGGGAGGGGGGGGGTCCAAAAATATCAGAAAAAAGCGTTACGTAATGTATGGACGTCCCTCTAGGACATCCTATGGATATCCTATGAGCATCTAAGATATCCAGAAAACGTCCTCATTGCATCCTGGGACATGCCAAGGACGTCCTATAGATATCCTAATTTCCGCACTAAAGGATATTTCTTCACAACAAAAGGATATTTCTAGAATGTCCTCAGGATATCGAACATAATATCAGAATATCTCTCGGATATCCCAGGGATATTCTTAAAAAAAATTTAAATAAAGTAATTGTCAAATTTTTTTTGTAATTTTTCTAGTTCTTATCCTTATACTTGCTCATTTAACGATTAAACGCATAGGAGAATTCTTATGAGTATAGGGGGATGGAACCTATTTCTAAACTACTGAACGCTAGTTTAACCCGCTCAATTAAGGCTCTCGGCTATCTTAGCACTTGATATTGAAAATGTTATAAATCATTGTTACTCTTTCGTAAAGTTTAGTGGACTCGCTAACAACCAAAAGATATCCTCAGGATATCCTGAAATAATGTCAAAATATCCTGAAAACATCCCTAGGATGTTCTTAGAATATCCACTGGATAATCAAAGAATTTTACAAGGATGTTGGGTATAAACACTTTATGAATATTTAAAGGCTAATAGTTATGCATTGCTCTACGCTCTGAAACATTATGCTTTCTGATGGCGGAATCTTTGTATTTATTAAAATTTACAATCTGTATGTGTATATTAATATCGTTCAACCCAAGTGGAATGTACGCAAGTGTTTGTCACAATTTGGAAAACACGTAACTTTTAAGAAAAAAAAGCAGAAAGTACGTATCTTTGTGGAGAGGCTTAGAAACAGCGCACTATGTACACTGAGAAAAATGGATATATTTAAACTTAATATCTTAGACATTAAAATTAATATTTTTAATATCTAAGATATTTAGTTTGAGTATCAAGATATTAATATCTTGCCTTAAGTTTTAATATCTGAATATTTAATTTTAATATCCATGAACAGCCATTTTTCTCAATGTACTTTTTGTACCTACAGAACATGAGTAGTTTCTCAAAACACCACTAAAGATACGTACTTTCTAACCTGTTCTTAAAAGATACGCAACTTCCAACTGTTTGAAAGCAGATGAGTACGTTCGACTTGGGCTGAACGATATGTAAGTTACGGTAAAAGTACATAATTGGTAAATGTAGAAAGTTTGTTTTAATTCAATTAGATGTAATGTCAAAAGGTGGTAAGTAACTTATTAAAAAGACTCAAACTTTATTTGCTACTATTGCTACTATCATTATGAGTGATATTTGATTTATTTTTTAATTTATTTATTAAAGTACAAAAAATATTTTCATAAAATATATTTTTTTGCTATTTATTAGAACAGTTTTTAAGTACAAAAATATATTTTGTTGATATTTATTAGAACAAGGACCATACTTCCGTGACTCTTTGGAATTTCACAGTAGGTTTTGTGATTTACAGCTATATCTTCTACTGTCGCATTTCCCTTTACAATTTTTTATAAATTTATCACACTTCGTACTTTTACCGTAACGCACATTTTTATATACTTAAGTATATTTTCTTTCAAAACGATAACTTGAAAACAGTTAACAAAATTCACATAGATATGGTTATTTTTAATACTAAAACCTGAAATCACAAGGCACAAGGGTATCTTCAGACGTATTTTTTTAAATGAAAATCATTCTTTTGACTTTGACAGGTCGCCATTATGTCCAATTTTTATTCGAGAGACTTCTCGCTTGGAAATCAACGCAACATTCCCGTTAAAAGTACGTCTTATGCGTTGTTAGATGAACGTTAGCGTTATACACGTTGATCCAGAAGCGTCGGCGGAATACATTGCTTCGCGAGGCTATGCGAGTTTCGCTCGGATTCGATATTTAAGAGCAAGCATATCTACAACGTATGATTCCGTTGGATTTCGTATAGCGTTCAAGGAGAAACGTAAGCAATCGGTCCTAAACGTCAAGAAACGCCAGGCTTGACGTGAGAATTCATGCTGCATTCATGCTTTCTGTGAATTGAAGTGAATCAACTTTTCATTATAATATTTGCTTTTTGAAGTATTTCTGTCCTTTATTTAATATTAATTTCTTGTTTTTACCATGGGACATTAGAAATTAGTAATCTTAGTTTGTTCAAGTCATTCTATAAAAAAAATGAAATTTAACTATTTGAGGTTATGTTTTTCCATGTATTCTAAAATTCACAGGAATATTTTCGCTGTTTTTTTTTTTCTTAAAATCAAAATTAATTAAAAACTTTTGGAAAATAAAACAGTTTTTAAAAATTAAACGAAAAATATTTTTATAATACCTATTAGATTTGAAACAAGCCTAACAATAATTTTAGAAAAATAAAGAAAATCTAAAATTGAATAAATTTCCAAAAAAGCACGTTATGCAGAACCGTTTTTTATGGCTAGGATTTATCGACACACATTGTAGATTTCGTAGCATTTACGCGCTGAACTTAGCACGTTCGTTACAGTCCGTCCAAGTCCGACACAAAACATTCGCGCAACATTCCTGTTCGTCGTCAAAATCTCGGCAAACCAAAAGCGACACTTGCAAATGTCATATAATGTCTTACAAAGCAAACGTTGTCTATATTTTTTTTTTACATTGCAGACATTGTGTGATTTATATGACCAGTCCAGCTGTAACTTTAGACGCAATTCGTTAGCATTTCGGTCGAAATTTGTTCGAAATTCGCCTGATCGGAAATTATTAACTAGGGCAGAAAATTGTGATTCCGTCCGAAATTCACCAGAAATTCGTCAGATTACAAATTTTTGTATTTGAAGCACAAGTCATACTGTAATTTCGGTTGAAAATCGTTAGCTGTTTGGACGAAATTCGTACAGAATTCGCATGTTAAGAAATGAGTGTCTAAGGGCGCAATTGTGATTCCTTCTGAAATTCACCTGAAATTCGACAGTGAATAAATCCACATGGAATTCCATTAAAAAGTCTACTTGTAATTCCGTGAGAAAATCCATATGGATTTCCAAGTAGAATTTAAAGTGGAAGTAGGTACATTGAGGTTCAAATTTTTTCTCATTTCGACTATAGATAAATAAATTTGAAAATCCATGTAGAAGTGGGTACCATTATGTCTAAACTTTACATTATTCCGACCATGAACAAAACCACATGGAATTTAAAGTAAAATTCTGTACTCTTTTGTTTAAAATTTCCATTATTCCGTCCATGAAGAAATCCATATGGAATTTTTATGTGAAAATCCATATGGAATTCTACGTGGATGTTTGTACTTTGTATTAAATTTTTTTTTCATTCTATCCATGGAGAAATATACCTGGAATTCCATGTGAAAACCATATAGAATTCCACGTGGATGTTTGTACTGTATATTAAAAATGTTTTTCATTCCGTCCATTGAAAAATCCATAAGAAATTTCACGTGGATGTAAGTACTTTTTATTAAAATTATTTTATTCCGTCCATGGAAAAATCCACATGGAATTACATATGAAAATCCATATGGAATTCCACATAGTTGCTTGTACTTTTTATTTAAATTTCTTTTCAGTTCGGCCATGGAACAATCCACATGGAATTCCATGTGGATGCTGGTACTTTTTATTAAATGTTTTTATACCATTTGCTATAGGAAAAATCCCCATTGAATTTTATGTTGAGAATGGTGCTTCTTTATTAGAATTTTAGTCAGTCTTTTTGTGGGGAAATCTCTTTGGATTTTTACGTAAAATTTGATACTTCTTTATTAGCTACTTTAATGTTTCGTTCTATACAGAAATCCACATGGAATTCCACATGGAATTCCAGTTTCACAAGGTCACGTGGAAATCTACCTCGATTCAATGTGGAATTCCATGAGGAAATCCACCTGGATATTTTAAATAGGGATCCTGTCTACGTAAAACTCTGACTTCTTTGTTCTCGCGAGCTAAAAATGCGCGCAAAACTAAGTTAAAGGTACGGTCATTCAACAGACTTTAACTTCGTTAGTTTTGCTCCGAATAAGTTAAAAATTTAATAAAATTTTCTTAAGATGTTGTTCTTTTAGGAAAAATTTTTTTAAAAAAAGTGGAGAAATAAATTTTACCCCCCCCCCCCCCCCCTTTAATGTGTTTTGTTTGTTTTATTGTGAAGTACAGATTTTCATGATCATTAGTCGATCATAAAAGAAAAAGCAAATCAATTAATGTTGATTTATTAGAAACAATTACATTCACATGTATTACATGGGATAAAAATATAGAAAGGTGAGTAGGTTTGTAGATGGATTTTTATGTAGGATTTATTGTTGGATTCTTCATAGGATCCTACATGGAATGTCATGTAGGAACATGTATAGGTAAAAACGTGGGATCAAAGTACGTAGGATTTTATACAGGATTCTTCATAGAATCCTTTATGGGATCCTTTATGTAAGTATCTTTATGGGATCCCACGTAGGATAAAGTCATGAGTAAAAAGTGACAAAGGGACAAAGGGTTTTTTTAAGTAATTTTTCATGCTCTATCCGTTTTTTGGGTCCATTTTGTAAAATATATACATTTAGTCATCGAAATTGTTACTTAAACATAAATTTGCTGATGTCATCACGATACATAATTCTGACCTTGAAATAAACATTTTTATCGGAAAGCCAATGTTTTTTCATAATTGTATTTCAAATTCCAGATTATACTCTTGCTTTATTGGAAAGTTATTGAAAGTGAAATAATCAGTCGCAGCAAAATTAAGCCGCTTTTTGGATTCGGTCATTTTTGGGCTAGAGAGTCCAAGCTCATCGAGTCTAGTCACGTGACCCAGGATGATTTTCTTTCGCTACCGCGCATTCTTTAAACTGCAATATCTCTGTAACGAAAAGACATTTTAATCTAAAATTTGGTATACGATTAAAAAAAAACATTGGCTTTCCGTTAAAAATGTTTATTGCAAGCTCAGAAGTATGTATCGTGATGACATCAGCATACTTATGTTTAAGTAACATATTCGATAACTAAAACAATGAACTTTATAAAATAGACCCAAAAAACTGTTAGAGCATAAAAAAATAGGTTAGAATTCCTTTGGCTTTAAAATTTTTTATCAACTCTACAGACTTAAAAAATTTGAATAAAAATCCGTGCAATGAAGAAAAGGGCGATTTTAATATATTTAGGCTATATTGTAGGGTATCCATTTTTGTAAAAAGTGAAAGGGACAATGGGTTTTTTAATGTAATTTTTCATGCTCTATCCGTTTTTTCGGTCCATTTTGTAAAATATATACATTTAGTCATCGAAATTGTTACTTAAACATAAATTTGCTGATGTCATCACGATACATAATTCTGACCTTGAAATAAACATTTTTATCGGAAAGCCAATGTTTTTTCATAATTGTATTTCAAATTCCAGATTATACTCTTGCTTTATTGGAAAGTTATTGAAAGTGAAATAATCAGTCGCAGCAAAATTAAGCCGCTTTTTGGATTCGGTCATTTTTAGGCTAGAGAGTCCAAGCTCATCGAGTCTAGTCACGTGACCCAGGATGATTTTCTTTCGCTACCGCGCATTCTTTAAACTGCAATATCTCTGTAATGAAAAGACATTTTAATCTAAAATTTGGTATACGATTAAAAAAAAACATTGGCTTTCCGTTAAAAATGTTTATTTCAAGGTCAGAAGTATGTATCGTGATGACATCAGCATACTTATGTTTAGGTAACATATTCGATAACTAAAACAATGAACTTTATAAAATAGACCCAAAAAACGGTTAGAGCATAAAAAAATAGGTTAGAATTCCTTTGGCTTTAAAATTGTTTATCAACTCTACAGACTTAAAAAATTTGAATAAAAATCCGTGCAATGAAGAAAAGGGCGATTTTAATATATTTAGGCTATATTGTAGGGTATCCCCTTTTGTAAAAAGTGAAAGGGACAATGGGTTTTTTAATGTAATTTTTCATGCTCTATCCGTTTTTTCGGTCCATTTTGTAAAATATATACATTTAGTCATCGAAATTGTTACTTAAACATAAATTTGCTGATGTCATCACGATACATAATTCTGACCTTGAAATAAACATTTTTATCGGAAAGCCAATGTTTTTTCATAATTGTATTTCAAATTCCAGATTATACTCTTGCTTTATTGGAAAGTTATTGAAAGTGAAATAATCAGTCGCAGCAAAATTAAGCCGCTTTTTGGATTCGGTCATTTTTAGGCTAGAGAGTCCAAGCTCATCGAGTCTAGTCACGTGACCCAGGATGATTTTCTTTCGCTACCGCGCATTCTTTAAACTGCAATATCTCTGTAATGAAAAGACATTTTAATCTAAAATTTGGTATACGATTAAAAAAAAACATTGGCTTTCCGTTAAAAATGTTTATTCCAAGGTCAGAAGTATGTATCGTGATGACATCAGCATACTTATGTTTAAGTAACATATTCGATAACTAAAACAATGAACTTTATAAAATAGACCCAAAAAACGGTTAGAGCATAAAAAAATAGGTTAGAATTCCTTTGGCTTTAAAATTTTTTATCAACTCTACAGACTTAAAAAATTTGAATAAAAATCCGTGCAATGAAGAAAAGGGCGATTTTAATATATTTAGGCTATATTGTAGGGTATCCCCTTTTGTAAAAAGTGAAAGGGACAATGGGTTTTTTAATGTAATTTTTCATGCTCTATCCATTTTTTGGGTCCATTTTGTAAAATATATACATTTAGTCATCGAAATTGTTACTTAAACATAAATTTGCTGATGTCATCACGATACATAATTCTGACCTTGAAATAAACATTTTTATCGGAAAGCCAATGTTTTTTCATAATTGTATTTCAAATTCCAGATTATACTCTTGCTTTATTAGAAAGTTATTGAAAGTGAAATAATCAGTCGCAGCAAAATTAAGCCGCTTTTTGGATTCGGTCATTTTTGGGCTAGAGAGTCCAAGCTCATCGAGTCTAGTCACGTGACCCAGGATGATTTTCTTTCGCTACCGCGCATTCTTTAAACTGCAATATCTCTGTAATGAAAAGACATTTTAATCTAAAATTTGGTATACGATTAAAAAAAAACATTGGCTTTCCGTTAAAAATGTTTATTTCAAGGTCAGAAGTATGTATCGTGATGACATCAGCATACTTATGTTTAAGTAACATATTCGATAACTAAAACAATGAACTTTATAAAATAGACCCAAAAAACGGTTAGAGCATAAAAAAATAGGTTAGAATTCCTTTGGCTTTAAAATTGTTTATCAACTCTACAGACTTAAAAAATTTGAATAAAAATCCGTGCAATGAAGAAAAGGGCGATTTTAATATATTTAGGCTATATTGTAGGGTATCTCCTTTTGTAAAAATTGAAAGGGACAATGGGTTTTTTAATGTAATTTTTCATGCTCTATCCGTTTTTTGGGTCCATTTTGTAAAATATATACATTTAGTCATCGAAATTGTTACTTAAACATAAATTTGCTGATGTCATCACGATACATAATTCTGACCTTGAAATAAACATTTTTATCGGAAAGCCAATGTTTTTTCATAATTGTATTTCAAATTCCAGATTATACTCTTGCTTTATTGGAAAGTTATTGAAAGTGAAATAATCAGTCGCAGCAAAATTAAGCCGCTTTTTGGATTCGGTCATTTTTGGGCTAGAGAGTCCAAGCTCATCGAGTCTAGTCACGTGACCCAGGATGATTTTCTTTCGCTACCGCGCATTCTTTAAACTGCAATATCTCTGTAATGAAAAGACATTTTAATCTAAAATTTGGTATACGATTAAAAAAAAACATTGGCTTTCCGTTAAAAATGTTTATTCCAAGGTCAGAAGTATGTATCGTGATGACATCAGCATACTTATGTTTAAGTAACATATTCGATAACTAAAACAATGAAATTTATAAAATAGACCCAAAAAACGGTTAGAGCATAAAAAAATAGGTTAGAATTCCTTTGGCTTTAAAATTATTTATCAACTCTACAGACTTAAAAAATTTGAATAAAAATCCGTGCAATGAAGAAAAGGGCGATTTTAATATATTTAGGCTATATTGTAGGGTATCCCCTTTTGTAAAAAGTGAAAGGGACAATGGGTTTTTTAATGTAATTTTTCATGCTCTATCCGTTTTTTGGGTTCATTTTGTAAAATATATACATTTAGTCATCGAAATTGTTACTTAAACATAAATTTGCTGATGTCATCACGATACATAATTCTGACCTTGAAATAAACATTTTTATCGGAAAGCCAATGTTTTTTCATAATTGTATTTCAAATTCCAGATTATACTCTTGCTTTATTGGAAAGTTATTGAAAGTGAAATAATCAGTCGCAGCAAAATTAAGCCGCTTTTTGGATTCGGTCATTTTTAGGCTAGAGAGTCCAAGCTCATCGAGTCTAGTCACGTGACCCAGGATGATTTTCTTTCGCTACCGCGCATTCTTTAAACTGCAATATCTCTGTAATGAAAAGACATTTTAATCTAAAATTTGGTATACGATTAAAAAAAAACATTGGCTTTCCGTTAAAAATGTTTATTTCAAGGTCAGAAGTATGTATCGTGATGACATCAGCATACTTATGTTTAAGTAACATATTCGATAACTAAAACAATGAACTTTATAAAATAGACCCAAAAAACGGTTAGAGCATAAAAAAATAGGTTAGAATTCCTTTGGCTTTAAAATTGTTTATCAACTCTACAGACTTAAAAAATTTGAATAAAAATCCGTGCAATGAAGAAAAGGGCGATTTTAATATATTTAGGCTATATTGTAGGGTATCCCCTTTTGTAAAAAGTGAAAGGGACAATGGGTTTTTTAATGTAATTTTTCATGCTCTATCCGTTTTTTGGGTCCATTTTGTAAAATATATACATTTAGTCATCGAAATTGTTACTTAAACATAAATTTGCTGATGTCATCACGATACATAATTCTGACCTTGAAATAAACATTTTTATCGGAAAGCCAATGTTTTTTCATAATTGTATTTCAAATTCCAGATTATACTCTTGCTTTATTGGAAAGTTATTGAAAGTGAAATAATCAGTCGCAGCAAAATTAAGCCGCTTTTTGGATTCGGTCATTTTTGGGCTAGAGAGTCCAAGCTCATCGAGTCTAGTCACGTGACCCAGGATGATTTTCTTTCGCTACCGCGCATTCTTTAAACTGCAATATCTCTGTAATGAAAAGACATTTTAATCTAAAATTTGGTATACGATTAAAAAAAAACATTGGCTTTCCGTTAAAAATGTTTATTCCAAGGTCAGAAGTATGTATCGTGATGACATCAGCATACTTATGTTTAAGTAACATATTCGATAACTAAAACAATGAAATTTATAAAATAGACCCAAAAAACGGTTAGAGCATAAAAAAATAGGTTAGAATTCCTTTGGCTTTAAAATTATTTATCAACTCTACAGACTTAAAAAATTTGAATAAAAATCCGTGCAATGAAGAAAAGGGCGATTTTAATATATTTAGGCTATATTGTAGGGTATCCCCTTTTGTAAAAAGTGAAAGGGACAATGGGTTTTTTAATGTAATTTTTCATGCTCTATCCGTTTTTTGGGTCCATTTTGTAAAATATATACATTTAGTCATCGAAATTGTTACTTAAACATAAATTTGCTGATGTCATCACGATACATAATTCTGACCTTGAAATAAACATTTTTATCGGAAAGCCAATGTTTTTTCATAATTGTATTTCAAATTCCAGATTATACTCTTGCTTTATTGGAAAGTTATTGAAAGTGAAATAATCAGTCGCAGCAAAATTAAGCCGCTTTTTGGATTCGGTCATTTTTAGGCTAGAGAGTCCAAGCTCATCGAGTCTAGTCACGTGACCCAGGATGATTTTCTTTCGCTACCGCGCATTCTTTAAACTGCAATATCTCTGTAATGAAAAGACATTTTAATCTAAAATTTGGTATACGATTAAAAAAAAACATTGGCTTTCCGTTAAAAATGTTTATTTCAAGGTCAGAAGTATGTATCGTGATGACATCAGCATACTTATGTTTAAGTAACATATTCGATAACTAAAAGAATGAACTTTATAAAATAGACCCAAAAAACGGTTAGAGCATAAAAAAATAGGTTAGAATTCCTTTGGCTTTAAAATTGTTTATCAACTCTACAGACTTAAAAAATTTGAATAAAAATCCGTGCAATGAAGAAAAGGGCGATTTTAATATATTTAGGCTATATTGTAGGGTATCTCCTTTTGTAAAAATTGAAAGGGACAATGGGTTTTTTAATGTAATTTTTCATGCTCTATCCGTTTTTTGGGTCCATTTTGTAAAATATATACATTTAGTCATCGAAATTGTTACTTAAACATAAATTTGCTGATGTCATCACGATACATAATTCTGACCTTGAAATAAACATTTTTATCGGAAAGCCAATGTTTTTTCATAATTGTATTTCAAATTCCAGATTATACTCTTGCTTTATTGGAAAGTTATTGAAAGTGAAATAATCAGTCGCAGCAAAATTAAGCCGCTTTTTGGATTCGGTCATTTTTGGGCTAGAGAGTCCAAGCTCATCGAGTCTAGTCACGTGACCCAGGATGATTTTCTTTCGCTACCGCGCATTCTTTAAACTGCAATATCTCTGTAATGAAAAGACATTTTAATCTAAAATTTGGTATACGATTAAAAAAAAACATTGGCTTTCCGTTAAAAATGTTTATTCCAAGGTCAGAAGTATGTATCGTGATGACATCAGCATACTTATGTTTAAGTAACATATTCGATAACTAAAACAATGAAATTTATAAAATAGACCCAAAAAACGGTTAGAGCATAAAAAAATAGGTTAGAATTCCTTTGGCTTTAAAATTATTTATCAACTCTACAGACTTAAAAAATTTGAATAAAAATCCGTGCAATGAAGAAAAGGGCGATTTTAATATATTTAGGCTATATTGTAGGGTATCCCCTTTTGTAAAAAGTGAAAGGGACAATGGGTTTTTTAATGTAATTTTTCATGCTCTATCCGTTTTTTGGGTCCATTTTGTAAAATATATACATTTAGTCATCGAAATTGTTACTTAAACATAAATTTGCTGATGTCATCACGATACATAATTCTGACCTTGAAATAAACATTTCTATCGGAAAGCCAATGTTTTTTCATAATTGTATTTCAAATTCCAGATTATACTCTTGCTTTATTGGAAAGTTATTGAAAGTGAAATAATCAGTCGCAGCAAAATTAAGCCGCTTTTTGGATTCGGTCATTTTTAGGCTAGAGAGTCCAAGCTCATCGAGTCTAGTCACGTGACCCAGGATGATTTTCTTTCGCTACCGCGCATTCTTTAAACTGCAATATCTCTGTAATGAAAAGACATTTTAATCTAAAATTTGGTATACGATTAAAAAAAAACATTGGCTTTCCGTTAAAAATGTTTATTCCAAGGTCAGAAGTATGTATCGTGATGACATCAGCATACTTATGTTTAAGTAACATATTCGATAACTAAAACAATGAAATTTATAAAATAGACCCAAAAAACGGTTAGAGCATAAAAAAATAGGTTAGAATTCCTTTGGCTTTAAAATTATTTATCAACTCTACAGACTTAAAAAATTTGAATAAAAATCCGTGCAATGAAGAAAAGGGCGATTTTAATATATTTAGGCTATATTGTAGGGTATCCCCTTTTGTAAAAAGTGAAAGGGACAATGGGTTTTTTAATGTAATTTTTCATGCTCTATCCGTTTTTTGGGTCCATTTTGTAAAATATATACATTTAGTCATCGAAATTGTTACTTAAACATAAATTTGCTGATGTCATCACGATACATAATTCTGACCTTGAAATAAACATTTTTATCGGAAAGCCAATGTTTTTTCATAATTGTATTTCAAATTCCAGATTATACTCTTGCTTTATTGGAAAGTTATTGAAAGTGAAATAATCAGTCGCAGCAAAATTAAGCCGCTTTTTGGATTCGGTCATTTTTGGGCTAGAGAGTCCAAGCTCATCGAGTCTAGTCACGTGACCCAGGATGATTTTCTTTCGCTACCGCGCATTCTTTAAACTGCAATATCTCTGTAATGAAAAGACATTTTAATCTAAAATTTGGTATACGATTAAAAAAAAACATTGGCTTTCCGTTAAAAATGTTTATTCCAAGGTCAGTAGTATGTATCGTGATGACATCAGCATACTTATGTTTAAGTAACATATTCGATAACTAAAACAATGAAATTTATAAAATAGACCCAAAAAACGGTTAGAGCATAAAAAAATAGGTTAGAATTCCTTTGGCTTTAAAATTTTTTATCAACTCTACAGACTTAAAAAATTTGAATAAAAATCCGTGCAATGAAGAAAAGGGCGATTTTAATATATTTAGGCTATATTGTAGGGTATCCCCTTTTGTAAAAAGTGAAAGGGACAATGGGTTTTTTAATGTAATTTTTCATGCTCTATCCATTTTTTGGGTCCATTTTGTAAAATATATACATTTAGTCATCGAAATTGTTACTTAAACATAAATTTGCTGATGTCATCACGATACATAATTCTGACCTTGAAATAAACATTTTTATCGGAAAGCCAATGTTTTTTCATAATTGTATTTCAAATTCCAGATTATACTCTTGCTTTATTGGAAAGTTATTGAAAGTGAAATAATCAGTCGCAGCAAAATTAAGCCGCTTTTTGGATTCGGTCATTTTTGGGCTAGAGAGTCCAAGCTCATCGAGTCTAGTCACGTGACCCAGGATGATTTTCTTTCGCTACCGCGCATTCTTTAAACTGCAATATCTTTGTAATGAAAAGACATTTTAATCTAAAATTTGGTATACGATTAAAAAAAAACATTGGCTTTCCGTTAAAAATGTTTATTTCAAGGTCAGAAGTATGTGTCGTGATGACATCAGCATACTTATGTTTAAGTAACTTATTCGATAACTAAAACAATGAACTTTATAAAATAGACCCAAAAAACGGTTAGAGCATAAAAAAATAGGTTAGAATTCCTTTGGCTTTAAAATTGTTTATCAACTCTACAGACTTAAAAAATTTGAATAAAAATCCGTGCAATGAAGAAAAGGGCGATTTTAATATATTTAGGCTATATTGTAGGGTATCCCCTTTTGTAAAAAGTGAAAGGGACAATGGGTTTTTTAATGTAATTTTTCATGCTCTATCCGTTTTTTGGGTCCATTTTGTAAAATATATACATTTAGTCATCGAAATTGTTACTTAAACATAAATTTGCTGATGTCATCACGATACATAATTCTGACCTTGAAATAAACATTTTTATCGGAAAGCCAATGTTTTTTCATAATTGTATTTCAAATTCCAGATTATACTCTTGCTTTATTGGAAAGTTATTGAAAGTGAAATAATCAGTCGCAGCAAAATTAAGCCGCTTTTTGGATTCGGTCATTTTTAGGCTAGAGAGTCCAAGCTCATCGAGTCTAGTCACGTGACCCAGGATGATTTTCTTTCGCTACCGCGCATTCTTTAAACTGCAATATCTCTGTAATGAAAAGACATTTTAATCTAAAATTTGGTATACGATTAAAAAAAAACATTGGCTTTCCGTTAAAAATGTTTATTTCAAGGTCAGAAGTATGTATCGTGATGACATCAGCATACTTATGTTTAAGTAACTTATTCGATAACTAAAACAATGAACTTTATAAAATAGACCCAAAAAACGGTTAGAGCATAAAAAAATAGGTTAGAATTCCTTTGGCTTTAAAATTGTTTATCAACTCTACAGACTTAAAAAATTTGAATAAAAATCCGTGCAATGAAGAAAAGGGCGATTTTAATATATTTAGGCTATATTGTAGGGTATCCCCTTTTGTAAAAAGTGAAAGGGACAATGGGTTTTTTAATGTAATTTTTCATGCTCTATCCGTTTTTTGGGTCCATTTTGTAAAATATATACATTTAGTCATCGAAATTGTTACTTAAACATAAATTTGCTGATGTCATCACGATACATAATTCTGACCTTGAAATAAACATTTTTATCGGAAAGCCAATGTTTTTTCATAATTGTATTTCAAATTCCAGATTATACTCTTGCTTTATTGGAAAGTTATTAAAAGTGAAATAATCAGTCGCAGCAAAATTAAGCCGCTTTTTGGATTCGGTCATTTTTAGGCTAGAGAGTCCAAGCTCATCGAGTCTAGTCACGTGACCCAGGATGATTTTCTTTCGCTACCGCGCATTCTTTAAACTGCAATATCTCTGTAATGAAAAGACATTTTAATCTAAAATTTGGTATACGATTAAAAAAAAACATTGGCTTTCCGTTAAAAATGTTTATTTCAAGGTCAGAAGTATGTATCGTGATGACATCAGCATACTTATGTTTAAGTAACATATTCGATAACTAAAACAATGAACTTTATAAAATAGACCCAAAAAACGGTTAGAGCATAAAAAAATAGGTTAGAATTCCTTTGGCTTTAAAATTGTTTATCAACTCTACAGACTTAAAAAATTTGAATAAAAATCCGTGCAATGAAGAAAAGGGCGATTTTAATATATTTAGGCTATATTGTAGGGTATCCCCTTTTGTAAAAAGTGAAAGGGACAATGGGTTTTTTAATGTAATTTTTCATGCTCTATCCATTTTTTGGGTCCATTTTGTAAAATATATACATTTAGTCATCGAAATTGTTACTTAAACATAAATTTGCTGATGTCATCACGATACATAATTCTGACCTTGAAATAAACATTTTTATCGGAAAGCCAATGTTTTTTCATAATTGTATTTCAAATTCCAGATTATACTCTTGCTTTATTGGAAAGTTATTGAAAGTGAAATAATCAGTCGCAGCAAAATTAAGCCGCTTTTTGGATTCGGTCATTTTTGGGCTAGAGAGTCCAAGCTCATCGAGTCTAGTCACGTGACCCAGGATGATTTTCTTTCGCTACCGCGCATTCTTTAAACTGCAATATCTCTGTAATGAAAAGACATTTTAATCTAAAATTTGGTATACGATTAAAAAAAAACATTGGCTTTCCGTTAAAAATGTTTATTCCAAGGTCAGAAGTATGTATCGTGATGACATCAGCATACTTATGTTTAAGTAACATATTCGATAACTAAAACAATGAACTTTATAAAATAGACCCAAAAAACGGTTAGAGCATAAAAAAATAGGTTAGAATTCCTTTGGCTTTAAAATTGTTTATCAACTCTACAGACTTAAAAAATTTGAATAAAAATCCGTGCAATGAAGAAAAGGGCGATTTTAATATATTTAGGCTATATTGTAGGGTATCCCCTTTTGTAAAAAGTGAAAGGGACAATGGGTTTTTTAATGTAATTTTTCATGCTCTATCCGTTTTTTGGGTTCATTTTGTAAAATATATACATTTAGTCATCGAAATTGTTACTTAAACATAAATTTGCTGATGTCATCACGATACATAAATCTGACCTTGAAATAAACATTTTTATCGGAAAGCCAATGTTTTTTCATAATTGTATTTCAAATTCCAGATTATACTCTTGCTTTATTGGAAAGTTATTGAAAGTGAAATAATCAGTCGCAGCAAAATTAAGCCGCTTTTTGGATTCGGTCATTTTTAGGCTAGAGAGTCCAAGCTCATCGAGTCTAGTCACGTGACCCAGGATGATTTTCTTTCGCTACCGCGCATTCTTTAAACTGCAATATCTCTGTAATGAAAAGACATTTTAATCTAAAATTTGGTATACGATTAAAAAAAAACATTGGCTTTCCGTTAAAAATGTTTATTTCAAGGTCAGAAGTATGTATCGTGATGACATCAGCATACTTATGTTTAAGTAACATATTCGATAACTAAAACAATGAACTTTATAAAATAGACCCAAAAAACGGTTAGAGCATAAAAAAATAGGTTAGAATTCCTTTGGCTTTAAAATTGTTTATCAACTCTACAGACTTAAAAAATTTGAATAAAAATCCGTGCAATGAAGAAAAGGGCGATTTTAATATATTTAGGCTATATTGTAGGGTATCTCCTTTTGTAAAAATTGAAAGGGACAATGGGTTTTTTAATGTAATTTTTCATGCTCTATCCGTTTTTTGGGTCCATTTTGTAAAATATATACATTTAGTCATCGAAATTGTTACTTAAACATAAATTTGCTGATGTCATCACGATACATAATTCTGACCTTGAAATAAACATTTTTATCGGAAAGCCAATGTTTTTTCATAATTGTATTTCAAATTCCAGATTATACTCTTGCTTTATTGGAAAGTTATTGAAAGTGAAATAATCAGTCGCAGCAAAATTAAGCCGCTTTTTGGATTCGGTCATTTTTGGGCTAGAGAGTCCAAGCTCATCGAGTCTAGTCACGTGACCCAGGATGATTTTCTTTCGCTACCGCGCATTCTTTAAACTGCAATATCTCTGTAATGAAAAGACATTTTAATCTAAAATTTGGTATACGATTAAAAAAAAACATTGGCTTTCCGTTAAAAATGTTTATTCCAAGGTCAGAAGTATGTATCGTGATGACATCAGCATACTTATGTTTAAGTAACATATTCGATAACTAAAACAATGAAATTTATAAAATAGACCCAAAAAACGGTTAGAGCATAAAAAAATAGGTTAGAATTCCTTTGGCTTTAAAATTTTTTATCAACTCTACAGACTTAAAAAATTTGAATAAAAATCCGTGCAATGAAGAAAAGGGCGATTTTAATATATTTAGGCTATATTGTAGGGTATCCCCTTTTGTAAAAAGTGAAAGGGACAATGGGTTTTTTAATGTAATTTTTCATGCTCTATCCGTTTTTTGGGTCCATTTTGTAAAATATATACATTTAGTCATCGAAATTGTTACTTAAACATAAATTTGCTGATGTCATCACGATACATAATTCTGACCTTGAAATAAACATTTTTATCGGAAAGCCAATGTTTTTTCATAATTGTATTTCAAATTCCAGATTATACTCTTGCTTTATTGGAAAGTTATTGAAAGTGAAATAATCAGTCGCAGCAAAATTAAGCCGCTTTTTGGATTCGGTCATTTTTAGGCTAGAGAGTCCAAGCTCATCGAGTCTAGTCACGTGACCCAGGATGATTTTCTTTCGCTACCGCGCATTCTTTAAACTGCAATATCTCTGTAATGAAAAGACATTTTAATCTAAAATTTGGTATACGATTAAAAAAAAACATTGGCTTTCCGTTAAAAATGTTTATTTCAAGGTCAGAAGTATGTATCGTGATGACATCAGCATACTTATGTTTAAGTAACATATTCGATAACTAAAAGAATGAACTTTATAAAATAGACCCAAAAAACGGTTAGAGCATAAAAAAATAGGTTAGAATTCCTTTGGCTTTAAAATTGTTTATCAACTCTACAGACTTAAAAAATTTGAATAAAAATCCGTGCAATGAAGAAAAGGGCGATTTTAATATATTTAGGCTATATTGTAGGGTATCTCCTTTTGTAAAAATTGAAAGGGACAATGGGTTTTTTAATGTAATTTTTCATGCTCTATCCGTTTTTTGGGTCCATTTTGTAAAATATATACATTTAGTCATCGAAATTGTTACTTAAACATAAATTTGCTGATGTCATCACGATACATAATTCTGACCTTGAAATAAACATTTTTATCGGAAAGCCAATGTTTTTTCATAATTGTATTTCAAATTCCAGATTATACTCTTGCTTTATTGGAAAGTTATTGAAAGTGAAATAATCAGTCGCAGCAAAATTAAGCCGCTTTTTGGATTCGGTCATTTTTGGGCTAGAGAGTCCAAGCTCATCGAGTCTAGTCACGTGACCCAGGATGATTTTCTTTCGCTACCGCGCATTCTTTAAACTGCAATATCTCTGTAATGAAAAGACATTTTAATCTAAAATTTGGTATACGATTAAAAAAAAACATTGGCTTTCCGTTAAAAATGTTTATTCCAAGGTCAGAAGTATGTATCGTGATGACATCAGCATACTTATGTTTAAGTAACATATTCGATAACTAAAACAATTAAATTTATAAAATAGACCCAAAAAACGGTTAGAGCATAAAAAAATAGGTTAGAATTTCTTTGGCTTTAAAATTATTTATCAACTCTACAGACTTAAAAAATTTGAATAAAAATCCGTGCAATGAAGAAAAGGGCGATTTTAATATATTTAGGCTATATTGTAGGGTATCCCCTTTTGTAAAAAGTGAAAGGGACAATGGGTTTTTTAATGTAATTTTTCATGCTCTATCCGTTTTTTGGGTCCATTTTGTAAAATATATACATTTAGTCATCGAAATTGTTACTTAAACATAAATTTGCTGATGTCATCACGATACATAATTCTGACCTTGAAATAAACATTTCTATCGGAAAGCCAATGTTTTTTCATAATTGTATTTCAAATTCCAGATTATACTCTTGCTTTATTGGAAAGTTATTGAAAGTGAAATAATCAGTCGCAGCAAAATTAAGCCGCTTTTTGGATTCGGTCATTTTTAGGCTAGAGAGTCCAAGCTCATCGAGTCTAGTCACGTGACCCAGGATGATTTTCTTTCGCTACCGCGCATTCTTTAAACTGCAATATCTCTGTAATGAAAAGACATTTTAATCTAAAATTTGGTATACGATTAAAAAAAAACATTGGCTTTCCGTTAAAAATGTTTATTCCAAGGTCAGTAGTATGTATCGTGATGACATCAGCATACTTATGTTTAAGTAACATATTCGATAACTAAAACAATGAAATTTATAAAATAGACCCAAAAAACGGTTAGAGCATAAAAAAATAGGTTAGAATTCCTTTGGCTTTAAAATTTTTTATCAACTCTACAGACTTAAAAAATTTGAATAAAAATCCGTGCAATGAAGAAAAGGGCGATTTTAATATATTTAGGCTATATTGTAGGGTATCCTCTTTTGTAAAAAGTGAAAGGGACAATGGGTTTTTTAATGTAATTTTTCATGCTCTATCCATTTTTTGGGTCCATTTTGTAAAATATATACATTTAGTCATCGAAATTGTTACTTAAACATAAATTTGCTGATGTCATCACGATACATAATTCTGACCTTGAAATAAACATTTTTATCGGAAAGCCAATGTTTTTTCATAATTGTATTTCAAATTCCAGATTATACTCTTGCTTTATTGGAAAGTTATTGAAAGTGAAATAATCAGTCGCAGCAAAATTAAGCCGCTTTTTGGATTCGGTCATTTTTGGGCTAGAGAGTCCAAGCTCATCGAGTCTAGTCACGTGACCCAGGATGATTTTCTTTCGCTACCGCGCATTCTTTAAACTGCAATATCTTTGTAATGAAAAGACATTTTAATCTAAAATTTGGTATACGATTAAAAAAAAACATTGGCTTTCCGTTAAAAATGTTTATTTCAAGGTCAGAAGTATGTGTCGTGATGACATCAGCATACTTATGTTTAAGTAACTTATTCGATAACTAAAACAATGAACTTTATAAAATAGACCCAAAAAACGGTTAGAGCATAAAAAAATAGGTTAGAATTCCTTTGGCTTTAAAATTGTTTATCAACTCTACAGACTTAAAAAATTTGAATAAAAATCCGTGCAATGAAGAAAAGGGCGATTTTAATATATTTAGGCTATATTGTAGGGTATCCCCTTTTGTAAAAAGTGAAAGGGACAATGGGTTTTTTAATGTAATTTTTCATGCTCTATCCGTTTTTTGGGTCCATTTTGTAAAATATATACATTTAGTCATCGAAATTGTTACTTAAACATAAATTTGCTGATGTCATCACGATACATAATTCTGACCTTGAAATAAACATTTTTATCGGAAAGCCAATGTTTTTTCATAATTGTATTTCAAATTCCAGATTATACTCTTGCTTTATTGGAAAGTTATTGAAAGTGAAATAATCAGTCGCAGCAAAATTAAGCCGCTTTTTGGATTCGGTCATTTTTAGGCTAGAGAGTCCAAGCTCATCGAGTCTAGTCACGTGACCCAGGATGATTTTCTTTCGCTACCGCGCATTCTTTAAACTGCAATATCTCTGTAATGAAAAGACATTTTAATCTAAAATTTGGTATACGATTAAAAAAAAACATTGGCTTTCCGTTAAAAATGTTTATTCCAAGGTCAGAAGTATGTATCGTGATGACATCAGCATACTTATGTTTAAGTAACATATTCGATAACTAAAACAATGAACTTTATAAAATAGACCCAAAAAACGGTTAGAGCATAAAAAAATAGGTTAGAATTCCTTTGGCTTTAAAATTGTTTATCAACTCTACAGACTTAAAAAATTTGAATAAAAATTTGAATAAAAATCCGTGCAATGAAGAAAAGGGCGATTTTAATATATTTAGGCTATATTGTAGGGTATCCCCTTTTGTAAAAAGTGAAAGGGACAATGGGTTTTTTAATGTAATTTTTCATGCTCTATCCGTTTTTTGGGTTCATTTTGTAAAATATATACATTTAGTCATCGAAATTGTTACTTAAACATAAATTTGCTGATGTCATCACGATACATAATTCTGACCTTGAAATAAACATTTTTATCGGAAAGCCAATGTTTTTTCATAATTGTATTTCAAATTCCAGATTATACTCTTGCTTTATTGGAAAGTTATTGAAAGTGAAATAATCAGTCGCAGCAAAATTAAGCCGCTTTTTGGATTCGGTCATTTTTAGGCTAGAGAGTCCAAGCTCATCGAGTCTAGTCACGTGACCCAGGATGATTTTCTTTCGCTACCGCGCATTCTTTAAACTGCAATATCTCTGTAATGAAAAGACATTTTAATCTAAAATTTGGTATACGATTAAAAAAAAACATTGGCTTTCCGTTAAAAATGTTTATTTCAAGGTCAGAAGTATGTATCGTGATGACATCAGCATACTTATGTTTAAGTAACATATTCGATAACTAAAACAATGAACTTTATAAAATAGACCCAAAAAACGGTTAGAGCATAAAAAAATAGGTTAGAATTCCTTTGGCTTTAAAATTGTTTATCAACTCTACAGACTTAAAAAATTTGAATAAAAATCCGTGCAATGAAGAAAAGGGCGATTTTAATATATTTAGGCTATATTGTAGGGTATCTCCTTTTGTAAAAATTGAAAGGGACAATGGGTTTTTTAATGTAATTTTTCATGCTCTATCCGTTTTTTGGGTCCATTTTGTAAAATATATACATTTAGTCATCGAAATTGTTACTTAAACATAAATTTGCTGATGTCATCACGATACATAATTCTGACCTTGAAATAAACATTTTTATCGGAAAGCCAATGTTTTTTCATAATTGTATTTCAAATTCCAGATTATACTCTTGCTTTATTGGAAAGTTATTGAAAGTGAAATAATCAGTCGCAGCAAAATTAAGCCGCTTTTTGGATTCGGTCATTTTTGGGCTAGAGAGTCCAAGCTCATCGAGTCTAGTCACGTGACCCAGGATGATTTTCTTTCGCTACCGCGCATTCTTTAAACTGCAATATCTCTGTAATGAAAAGACATTTTAATCTAAAATTTGGTATACGATTAAAAAAAAACATTGGCTTTCCGTTAAAAATGTTTATTTCAAGGTCAGAAGTATGTATCGTGATGACATCAGCATACTTATGTTTAAGTAACATATTCGATAACTAAAACAATGAACTTTATAAAATAGACCCAAAAAACGGTTAGAGCATAAAAAAATACGTTAGAATTCCTTTGGCTTTAAAATTGTTTATCAACTCTACAGACTTAAAAAATTTGAATAAAAATCCGTGCAATGAAGAAAAGGGCGATTTTAATATATTTAGGCTATATTGTAGGGTATCTCCTTTTGTAAAAATTGAAAGGGACAATGGGTTTTTTAATGTAATTTTTCATGCTCTATCCGTTTTTTGGGTCCATTTTGTAAAATATATACATTTAGTCATCGAAATTGTTACTTAAACATAAATTTGCTGATGTCATTACGATACATAATTCTGACCTTGAAATAAACATTTTTATCGGAAAGCCAATGTTTTTTCATAATTGTATTTCAAATTCCAGATTATACTCTTGCTTTATTGGAAAGTTATTGAAAGTGAAATAATCAGTCGCAGCAAAATTAAGCCGCTTTTTGGATTCGGTCATTTTTGGGCTAGAGAGTCCAAGCTCATCGAGTCTAGTCACGTGACCCAGGATGATTTTCTTTCGCTACCGCGCATTCTTTAAACTGCAATATCTCTGTAATGAAAAGACATTCTAATCTAAAATTTGGTATACGATTAAAAAAAAACATTGGCTTTCCGTTAAAAATGTTTATTCCAAGGTCAGAAGTATGTATCGTGATGACATCAGCATACTTATGTTTAAGTAACATATTCGATAACTAAAACAATGAACTTTATAAAATAGACCCAAAAAACGGTTAGAGCATAAAAAAATAGGTTAGAATTCCTTTGGCTTTAAAATTGTTTATCAACTCTACAGACTTAAAAAATTTGAATAAAAATCCGTGCAATGAAGAAAAGGGCGATTTTAATATATTTAGGCTATATTGTAGGGTATCCCCTTTTGTAAAAAGTGAAAGGGACAATGGGTTTTTTAATGTAATTTTTCATGCTCTATCCGTTTTTTGGGTTCATTTTGTAAAATATATACATTTAGTCATCGAAATTGTTACTTAAACATAAATTTGCTGATGTCATCACGATACATAATTCTGACCTTGAAATAAACATTTTTATCGGAAAGCCAATGTTTTTTCATAATTGTATTTCAAATTCCAGATTATACTCTTGCTTTATTGGAAAGTTATTGAAAGTGAAATAATCAGTCGCAGCAAAATTAAGCCGCTTTTTGGATTCGGTCATTTTTAGGCTAGAGAGTCCAAGCTCATCGAGTCTAGTCACGTGACCCAGGATGATTTTCTTTCGCTACCGCGCATTCTTTAAACTGCAATATCTCTGTAATGAAAAGACATTTTAATCTAAAATTTGGTATACGATTAAAAAAAAACATTGGCTTTCCGTTAAAAATGTTTATTTCAAGGTCAGAAGTATGTATCGTGATGACATCAGCATACTTATGTTTAAGTAACATATTCGATAACTAAAACAATGAACTTTATAAAATAGACCCAAAAAACGGTTAGAGCATAAAAAAATAGGTTAGAATTCCTTTGGCTTTAAAATTGTTTATCAACTCTACAGACTTAAAAAATTTGAATAAAAATCCGTGCAATGAAGAAAAGGGCGATTTTAATATATTTAGGCTATATTGTAGGGTATCTCCTTTTGTAAAAATTGAAAGGGACAATGGGTTTTTTAATGTAATTTTTCATGCTCTATCCGTTTTTTGGGTCCATTTTGTAAAATATATACATTTAGTCATCGAAATTGTTACTTAAACATAAATTTGCTGATGTCATCACGATACATAATTCTGACCTTGAAATAAACATTTTTATCGGAAAGCCAATGTTTTTTCATAATTGTATTTCAAATTCCAGATTATACTCTTGCTTTATTGGAAAGTTATTGAAAGTGAAATAATCAGTCGCAGCAAAATTAAGCCGCTTTTTGGATTCGGTCATTTTTGGGCTAGAGAGTCCAAGCTCATCGAGTCTAGTCACGTGACCCAGGATGATTTTCTTTCGCTACCGCGCATTCTTTAAACTGCAATATCTTTGTAATGAAAAGACATTTTAATCTAAAATTTGGTATACGATTAAAAAAAAACATTGGCTTTCCGTTAAAAATGTTTATTTCAAGGTCAGAAGTATGTGTCGTGATGACATCAGCATACTTATGTTTAAGTAACTTATTCGATAACTAAAACAATGAACTTTATAAAATAGACCCAAAAAACGGTTAGAGCATAAAAAAATAGGTTAGAATTCCTTTGGCTTTAAAATTGTTTATCAACTCTACAGACTTAAAAAATTTGAATAAAAATCCGTGCAATGAAGAAAAGGGCGATTTTAATATATTTAGGCTATATTGTAGGGTATCCCCTTTTGTAAAAAGTGAAAGGGACAATGGGTTTTTTAATGTAATTTTTCATGCTCTATCCGTTTTTTGGGTCCATTTTGTAAAATATATACATTTAGTCATCGAAATTGTTACTTAAACATAAATTTGCTGATGTCATCACGATACATAATTCTGACCTTGAAATAAACATTTTTATCGGAAAGCCAATGTTTTTTCATAATTGTATTTCAAATTCCAGATTATACTCTTGCTTTATTGGAAAGTTATTGAAAGTGAAATAATCAGTCGCAGCAAAATTAAGCCGCTTTTTGGATTCGGTCATTTTTAGGCTAGAGAGTCCAAGCTCATCGAGTCTAGTCACGTGACCCAGGATGATTTTCTTTCGCTACCGCGCATTCTTTAAACTGCAATATCTCTGTAATGAAAAGACATTTTAATCTAAAATTTGGTATACGATTAAAAAAAAACATTGGCTTTCCGTTAAAAATGTTTATTCCAAGGTCAGAAGTATGTATCGTGATGACATCAGCATACTTATGTTTAAGTAACATATTCGATAACTAAAACAATGAACTTTATAAAATAGACCCAAAAAACGGTTAGAGCATAAAAAAATAGGTTAGAATTCCTTTGGCTTTAAAATTGTTTATCAACTCTACAGACTTAAAAAATTTGAATAAAAATTTGAATAAAAATCCGTGCAATGAAGAAAAGGGCGATTTTAATATATTTAGGCTATATTGTAGGGTATCCCCTTTTGTAAAAAGTGAAAGGGACAATGGGTTTTTTAATGTAATTTTTCATGCTCTATCCGTTTTTTGGGTTCATTTTGTAAAATATATACATTTAGTCATCGAAATTGTTACTTAAACATAAATTTGCTGATGTCATCACGATACATAATTCTGACCTTGAAATAAACATTTTTATCGGAAAGCCAATGTTTTTTCATAATTGTATTTCAAATTCCAGATTATACTCTTGCTTTATTGGAAAGTTATTGAAAGTGAAATAATCAGTCGCAGCAAAATTAAGCCGCTTTTTGGATTCGGTCATTTTTAGGCTAGAGAGTCCAAGCTCATCGAGTCTAGTCACGTGACCCAGGATGATTTTCTTTCGCTACCGCGCATTCTTTAAACTGCAATATCTCTGTAATGAAAAGACATTTTAATCTAAAATTTGGTATACGATTAAAAAAAAACATTGGCTTTCCGTTAAAAATGTTTATTTCAAGGTCAGAAGTATGTATCGTGATGACATCAGCATACTTATGTTTAAGTAACATATTCGATAACTAAAACAATGAACTTTATAAAATAGACCCAAAAAACGGTTAGAGCATAAAAAAATAGGTTAGAATTCCTTTGGCTTTAAAATTGTTTATCAACTCTACAGACTTAAAAAATTTGAATAAAAATCCGTGCAATGAAGAAAAGGGCGATTTTAATATATTTAGGCTATATTGTAGGGTATCTCCTTTTGTAAAAATTGAAAGGGACAATGGGTTTTTTAATGTAATTTTTCATGCTCTATCCGTTTTTTGGGTCCATTTTGTAAAATATATACATTTAGTCATCGAAATTGTTACTTAAACATAAATTTGCTGATGTCATCACGATACATAATTCTGACCTTGAAATAAACATTTTTATCGGAAAGCCAATGTTTTTTTCATAATTGTATTTCAAATTCCAGATTATACTCTTGCTTTATTGGAAAGTTATTGAAAGTGAAATAATCAGTCGCAGCAAAATTAAGCCGCTTTTTGGATTCGGTCATTTTTGGGCTAGAGAGTCCAAGCTCATCGAGTCTAGTCACGTGACCCAGGATGATTTTCTTTCGCTACCGCGCATTCTTTAAACTGCAATATCTCTGTAATGAAAAGACATTTTAATCTAAAATTTGGTATACGATTAAAAAAAAACATTGGCTTTCCGTTAAAAATGTTTATTTCAAGGTCAGAAGTATGTATCGTGATGACATCAGCATACTTATGTTTAAGTAACATATTCGATAACTAAAACAATGAACTTTATAAAATAGACCCAAAAAACGGTTAGAGCATAAAAAAATAGGTTAGAATTCCTTTGGCTTTAAAATTGTTTATCAACTCTACAGACTTAAAAAATTTGAATAAAAATCCGTGCAATGAAGAAAAGGGCGATTTTAATATATTTAGGCTATATTGTAGGGTATCTCCTTTTGTAAAAATTGAAAGGGACAATGGGTTTTTTAATGTAATTTTTCATGCTCTATCCGTTTTTTGGGTCCATTTTGTAAAATATATACATTTAGTCATCGAAATTGTTACTTAAACATAAATTTGCTGATGTCATTACGATACATAATTCTGACCTTGAAATAAACATTTTTATCGGAAAGCCAATGTTTTTTCATAATTGTATTTCAAATTCCAGATTATACTCTTGCTTTATTGGAAAGTTATTGAAAGTGAAATAATCAGTCGCAGCAAAATTAAGCCGCTTTTTGGATTCGGTCATTTTTGGGCTAGAGAGTCCAAGCTCATCGAGTCTAGTCACGTGACCCAGGATGATTTTCTTTCGCTACCGCGCATTCTTTAAACTGCAATATCTCTGTAATGAAAAGACATTCTAATCTAAAATTTGGTATACGATTAAAAAAAAACATTGGCTTTCCGTTAAAAATGTTTATTCCAAGGTCAGAAGTATGTATCGTGATGACATCAGCATACTTATGTTTAAGTAACATATTCGATAACTAAAACAATGAACTTTATAAAATAGACCCAAAAAACGGTTAGAGCATAAAAAAATAGGTTAGAATTCCTTTGGCTTTAAAATTGTTTATCAACTCTACAGACTTAAAAAATTTGAATAAAAATCCGTGCAATGAAGAAAAGGGCGATTTTAATATATTTAGCCTATATTGTAGGGTATCCCCTTTTGTAAAAAGTGAAAGGGACAATGGGTTTTTTAATGTAATTTTTCATGCTCTATCCGTTTTTTGGGTTCATTTTGTAAAATATATACATTTAGTCATCGAAATTGTTACTTAAACATAAATTTGCTGATGTCATCACGATACATAATTCTGACCTTGAAATAAACATTTTTATCGGAAAGCCAATGTTTTTTCATAATTGTATTTCAAATTCCAGATTATACTCTTGCTTTATTGGAAAGTTATTGAAAGTGAAATAATCAGTCGCAGCAAAATTAAGCCGCTTTTTGGATTCGGTCATTTTTAGGCTAGAGAGTCCAAGCTCATCGAGTCTAGTCACGTGACCCAGGATGATTTTCTTTCGCTACCGCGCATTCTTTAAACTGCAATATCTCTGTAATGAAAAGACATTTTAATCTAAAATTTGGTATACGATTAAAAAAAAACATTGGCTTTCCGTTAAAAATGTTTATTTCAAGGTCAGAAGTATGTATCGTGATGACATCAGCATACTTATGTTTAAGTAACATATTCGATAACTAAAACAATGAACTTTATAAAATAGACCCAAAAAACGGTTAGAGCATAAAAAAATAGGTTAGAATTCCTTTGGCTTTAAAATTGTTTATCAACTCTACAGACTTAAAAAATTTGAATAAAAATCCGTGCAATGAAGAAAAGGGCGATTTTAATATATTTAGGCTATATTGTAGGGTATCTCCTTTTGTAAAAATTGAAAGGGACAATGGGTTTTTTAATGTAATTTTTCATGCTCTATCCGTTTTTTGGGTCCATTTTGTAAAATATATACATTTAGTCATCGAAATTGTTACTTAAACATAAATTTGCTGATGTCATCACGATACATAATTCTGACCTTGAAATAAACATTTTTATCGGAAAGCCAATGTTTTTTCATAATTGTATTTCAAATTCCAGATTATACTCTTGCTTTATTGGAAAGTTATTGAAAGTGAAATAATCAGTCGCAGCAAAATTAAGCCGCTTTTTGGATTCGGTCATTTTTGGGCTAGAGAGTCCAAGCTCATCGAGTCTAGTCACGTGACCCAGGATGATTTTCTTTCGCTACCGCGCATTCTTTAAACTGCAATATCTCTGTAATGAAAAGACATTTTAATCTAAAATTTGGTATACGATTAAAAAAAAACATTGGCTTTCCGTTAAAAATGTTTATTTCAAGGTCAGAAGTATGTATCGTGATGACATCAGCATACTTATGTTTAAGTAACATATTCGATAACTAAAACAATGAACTTTATAAAATAGACCCAAAAAACGGTTAGAGCATAAAAAAATAGGTTAGAATTCCTTTGGCTTTAAAATTGTTTATCAACTCTACAGACTTAAAAAATTTGAATAAAAATCCGTGCAATGAAGAAAAGGGCGATTTTAATATATTTAGGCTATATTGTAGGGTATCTCCTTTTGTAAAAATTGAAAGGGACAATGGGTTTTTTAATGTAATTTTTCATGCTCTATCCGTTTTTTGGGTCCATTTTGTAAAATATATACATTTAGTCATCGAAATTGTTACTTAAACATAAATTTGCTGATGTCATTACGATACATAATTCTGACCTTGAAATAAACATTTTTATCGGAAAGCCAATGTTTTTTCATAATTGTATTTCAAATTCCAGATTATACTCTTGCTTTATTGGAAAGTTATTGAAAGTGAAATAATCAGTCGCAGCAAAATTAAGCCGCTTTTTGGATTCGGTCATTTTTGGGCTAGAGAGTCCAAGCTCATCGAGTCTAGTCACGTGACCCAGGATGATTTTCTTTCGCTACCGCGCATTCTTTAAACTGCAATATCTCTGTAATGAAAAGACATTTTAATCTAAAATTTGGTATACGATTAAAAAAAAACATTGGCTTTCCGTTAAAAATGTTTATTCCAAGGTCAGAAGTATGTATCGTGATGACATCAGCATACTTATGTTTAAGTAACATATTCGATAACTAAAACAATGAAATTTATAAAATAGACCCAAAAAACGGTTAGAGCATAAAAAAATAGGTTAGAATTCCTTTGGCTTTAAAATTATTTATCAACTCTACAGACTTAAAAAATTTGAATAAAAATCCGTGCAATGAAGAAAAGGGCGATTTTAATATATTTAGGCTATATTGTAGGGTATCGCCTTTTGTAAAAAGTGAAAGGGACAATGGGTTTTTTAATGTAATTTTTCATGCTCTATCCGTTTTTTGGGTCCATTTTGTAAAATATATACATTTAGTCATCGAAATTGTTACTTAAACATAAATTTGCTGATGTCATCACCATACATAATTCTGACCATGAAATAAACATTTTTATCGGAAAGCCAATGTTTTTTCATAATTGTATTTCAAATTCCAGATTATACTCTTGCTTTATTGGAAAGTTATTGAAAGTGAAATAATCAGTCGCAGCAAAATTAAGCCGCTTTTTGGATTCGGTCATTTTTGGGCTAGAGAGTCCAAGCTCATCGAGTCTAGTCACGTGACCCAGGATGATTTTCTTTCGCTACCGCGCATTCTTTAAACTGCAATATCTCTGTAATGAAAAGACATTTTAATCTAAAATTTGGTATACGATTAAAAAAAAACATTGGCTTTCCGTTAAAAATGTTTATTTCAAGGTCAGAAGTATGTATCGTGATGACATCAGCATACTTATGTTTAAGTAACATATTCGATAACTAAAACAATGAACTTTATAAAATAGACCCAAAAAACGGTTAGAGCATAAAAAAATAGGTTAGAATTCCTTTGGCTTTAAAATTGTTTATCAACTCTACAGACTTAAAAAATTTGAATAAAAATCCGTGCAATGAAGAAAAGGGCGATTTTAATATATTTAGGCTATATTGTAGGGTATCCCCTTTTGTAAAAAGTGAAAGGGACAATGGGTTTTTTAATGTAATTTTTCATGCTCTATCCGTTTTTTGGGTCCATTTTGTAAAATATATACATTTAGACATCGAAATTGTTACTTAAACATAAATTTGCTGATGTCATCACGATACATAATTCTGACCTTGAAATAAACATTTTTATCGGAAAGCCAATGTTTTTTTATAATTGTATTTCAAATTCCAGATTATACTCTTGCTTTATTGGAAAGTTATTGAAAGTGAAATAATCAGTCGCAGCAAAATTAAGCCGCTTTTTGGATTCGGTCATTTTTGGGCTAGAGAGTCCAAGCTCATCGAGTCTAGTCACGTGACCCAGGATGATTTTCTTTCGCTACCGCGCATTCTTTAAACTGCAATATCTCTGTAATGAAAAGACATTTTAATCTAAAATTTGGTATACGATTAAAAAAAAACATTGGCTTTCCGTTAAAAATGTTTATTTCAAGGTCAGAAGTATGTATCGTGATGACATCAGCATACTTATGTTTAAGTAACATATTCGATAACTAAAACAATGAACTTTATAAAATAGACCCAAAAAACGGTTAGAGCATAAAAAAATAGGTTAGAATTCCTTTGGCTTTAAAATTTTTTATCAACTCTACAGACTTAAAAAATTTGAATAAAAATCCGTGCAATGAAGAAAAGGGCTATTTTAATATATTTAGGCTATATTGTAGGGTATCCCCTTTTGTAAAAAGTGAAAGGGACAATGGGTTTTTTAATGTAATTTTTCATGCTCTATCCGTTTTTTGGGTCCATTTTGTAAAATATATACATTTAGTCATCGAAATTGTTACTAAAACATAAATTTGCTGATGTCATCACGATACATAATTCTGACCTTGAAATAAACATTTCTATCGGAAAGCCAATGTTTTTTCATAATTGTATTTCAAATTCCAGATTATACTCTTGCTTTATTGGAAAGTTATTGAAAGTGAAATAATCAGTCGCAGCAAAATTAAGCCGCTTTTTGGATTCGGTCATTTTTAGGCTAGAGAGTCCAAGCTCATCGAGTCTAGTCACGTGACCCAGGATGATTTTCTGTCGCTACCGCGCATTCTTTAAACTGCAATATCTCTGTAATGAAAAGACATTTTAATCTAAAATTTGGTATACGATTAAAAAAAAACATTGGCTTTCCGTTAAAAATGTTTATTCCAAGGTCAGAAGTATGTATCGTGATGACATCAGCATACTTATGTTTAAGTAACATATTCGATAACTAAAACAATGAACTTTATAAAATAGACCCAAAAAACGGTTAGAGCATAAAAAAATAGGTTAGAATTCCTTTGGCTTAAAAATTGTTTATCAACTCTACAGACTTAAAAAATTTGAATAAAAATCCGTGCAATGAAGAAAAGGGCGATTTTAATATATTTAGGCTATATTGTAGGGTATCCAGTTTTGTAAAAAGTGAAAGGGACAATGGGTTTTTTAATGTAATTTTTCATGCTCTATCTGTTTTTTGGGTCCATTTTGTAAAATATATACATTTAGTCATCGAAATTGTTACTTAAACATAAATTTGCTGATGTCATCACGATACATAATTCTGACCTTGAAATAAACATTTTTATCGGAAAGCCAATGTTTTTTCATAATTGTATTTCAAATTCCAGATTATACTCTTGCTTTATTGGAAAGTTATTGAAAGTGAAATAATCAGTCGCAGCAAAATTAAGCCGCTTTTTGGATTCGGTCATTTTTGGGCTAGAGAGTCCAAGCTCATCGAGTCTAGTCACGTGACCCAGGATGATTTTCTTTCGCTACCGCGCATTCTTTAAACTGCAATATCTCTGTAATGAAAAGACATTTTAATCTAAAATTTGGTATACGATTAAAAAAAAACATTGGCTTTCCGTTAAAAATGTTTATTTCAAGGTCAGAAGTATGTATCGTGATGACATCAGCATACTTATGTTTAAGTAACATATTCGATAACTAAAACAATGAACTTTATAAAATAGACCCAAAAAACGGTTAGAGCATAAAAAAATAGGTTAGAATTCCTTTGGCTTTAAAATTGTTTATCAACTCTACAGACTTAAAAAATTTGAATAAAAATCCGTGCAATGAAGAAAAGGGCGATTTTAATATATTTAGGCTATATTGTAGGGTATCTCCTTTTGTAAAAATTGAAAGGGACAATGGGTTTTTTAATGTAATTTTTCATGCTCTATCCGTTTTTTGGGTCCATTTTGTAAAATATATACATTTAGTCATCGAAATTGTTACTTAAACATAAATTTGCTGATGTCATCACGATACATAATTCTGACCTTGAAATAAACATTTTTATCGGAAAGCCAATGTTTTTTCATAATTGTATTTCAAATTCCAGATTATACTCTTGCTTTATTGGAAAGTTATTGAAAGTGAAATAATCAGTCGCAGCAAAATTAAGCCGCTTTTTGGATTCGGTCATTTTTGGGCTAGAGAGTCCAAGCTCATCGAGTCTAGTCACGTGACCCAGGATGATTTTCTTTCGCTACCGCGCATTCTTTAAACTGCAATATCTCTGTAATGAAAAGACATTTTAATCTAAAATTTGGTATACGATTAAAAAAAAACATTGGCTTTCCGTTAAAAATGTTTATTCCAAGGTCAGAAGTATGTATCGTGATGACATCAGCATACTTATGTTTAAGTAACATATTCGATAACTAAAACAATGAAATTTATAAAATAGACCCAAAAAACGGTTAGAGCATAAAAAAATAGGTTAGAATTCCTTTGGCTTTAAAATTATTTATCAACTCTACAGACTTAAAAAATTTGAATAAAAATCCGTGCAATGAAGAAAAGGGCGATTTTAATATATTTAGGCTATATTGTAGGGTATCCCCTTTTGTAAAAAGTGAAAGGGACAATGGGTTTTTTAATGTAATTTTTCATGCTCTATCCGTTTTTTGGGTCCATTTTGTAAAATATATACATTTAGTCATCGAAATTGTTACTTAAACATAAATTTGCTGATGTCATCACGATACATAATTCTGACCTTGAAATAAACATTTTTATCGGAAAGCCAATGTTTTTTCATAATTGTATTTCAAATTCCAGATTATACTCTTGCTTTATTGGAAAGTTATTGAAAGTGAAATAATCAGTCGCAGCAAAATTAAGCCGCTTTTTGGATTCGGTCATTTTTGGGCTAGAGAGTCCAAGCTCATCGAGTCTAGTCACGTGACCCAGGATGATTTTCTTTCGCTACCGCGCATTCTTTAAACTGCAATATCTCTGTAATGAAAAGACATTTTAATCTAAAATTTGGTATACGATTAAAAAAAAACATTGGCTTTCCGTTAAAAATGTTTATTTCAAGGTCAGAAGTATGTATCGTGATGACATCAGCATACTTATGTTTAAGTAACATATTCGATAACTAAAACAATGAACTTTATAAAATAGACCCAAAAAACGGTTAGAGCATAAAAAAATAGGTTAGAATTCCTTTGGCTTTAAAATTGTTTATCAACTCTACAGACTTAAAAAATTTGAATAAAAATCCGTGCAATGAAGAAAAGGGCGATTTTAATATATTTAGGCTATATTGTAGGGTATCCCTTTTTGTAAAAAGTGAAAGGGACAATGGGTTTTTTAATGTAATTTTTCATGCTCTATCCGTTTTTTGGGTCCATTTTGTAAAATATATACATTTAGTCATCGAAATTGTTACTTAAACATAAATTTGCTGATGTCATCACGATACATAATTCTGACCTTGAAATAAACATTTTTATCGGAAAGCCAATGTTTTTTCATAATTGTATTTCAAATTCCAGATTATACTCTTGCTTTATTGGAAAGTTATTGAAAGTGAAATAATCAGTCGCAGCAAAATTAAGCCGCTTTTTGGATTCGGTCATTTTTAGGCTAGAGAGTCCAAGCTCATCGAGTCTAGTCACGTGACCCAGGATGATTTTCTTTCGCTACCGCGCATTCTTTAAACTGCAATATCTCTGTAATGAAAAGACATTTTAATCTAAAATTTGGTATACGATTAAAAAAAAACATTGGCTTTCCGTTAAAAATGTTTATTCCAAGGTCAGAAGTATGTATCGTGATGACATCAGCATACTTATGTTTAAGTAACATATTCGATAACTAAAACAATGAAATTTATAAAATAGACCCAAAAAACGGTTAGAGCATAAAAAAATAGGTTAGAATTCCTTTGGCTTTAAAATTTTTTATCAACTCTACAGACTTAAAAAATTTGAATAAAAATCCGTGCAATGAAGAAAAGGGCTATTTTAATATATTTAGGCTATATTGTAGGGTATCCCCTTTTGTAAAAAGTGAAAGGGACAATGGGTTTTTTAATGTAATTTTTCATGCTCTATCCGTTTTTTGGGTCCATTTTGTAAAATATATACATTTAGTCATCGAAATTGTTACTTAAACATAAATTTGCTGATGTCATCACGATACATAATTCTGACCTTGAAATAAACATTTTTATCGGAAAGCCAATGTTTTTTCATAATTGTATTTCAAATTCCAGATTATACTCTTGCTTTATTGGAAAGTTATTGAAAGTGAAATAATCAGTCGCAGCAAAATTAAGCCGCTTTTGGATTCGGTCATTTTTGGGCTAGAGAGTCCAAGCTCATCGAGTCTAGTCACGTGACCCAGGATGATTTTCTTTCGCTACCGCGCATTCTTTAAACTGCAATATCTCTGTAATGAAAAGACATTTTAATCTAAAATTTGGTATACGATTAAAAAAAAACATTGGCTTTCCGTTAAAAATGTTTATTTCAAGGTCAGAAGTATGTATCGTGATGACATCAGCATACTTATGTTTAAGTAACATATTCGATAACTAAAACAATGAACTTTATAAAATAGACCCAAAAAACGGTTAGAGCATAAAAAAATAGGTTAGAATTCCTTTGGCTTTAAAATTTTTTATCAACTCTACAGACTTAAAAAATTTGAATAAAAATCCGTGCAATGAAGAAAAGGGCTATTTTAATATATTTAGGCTATATTGTAGGGTATCCCCTTTTGTAAAAAGTGAAAGGGACAATGGGTTTTTTTAATGTAATTTTTCATGCTCTATCCGTTTTTTGGGTCCATTTTGTAAAATATATACATTTAGTCATCGAAATTGTTACTTAAACATAAATTTGCTGATGTCATCACGATACATAATTCTGACCTTGAAATAAACATTTCTATCGGAAAGCCAATGTTTTTTCATAATTGTATTTCAAATTCCAGATTATACTCTTGCTTTATTGGAAAGTTATTGAAAGTGAAATAATCAGTCGCAGCAAAATTAAGCCGCTTTTTGGATTCGGTCATTTTTAGGCTAGAGAGTCCAAGCTCATCGAGTCTAGTCACGTGACCCAGGATGATTTTCTGTCGCTACCGCGCATTCTTTAAACTGCAATATCTCTGTAATGAAAAGACATTTTAATCTAAAATTTGGTATACGATTAAAAAAAAACATTGGCTTTCCGTTAAAAATGTTTATTCCAAGGTCAGAAGTATGTATCGTGATGACATCAGCATACTTATGTTTAAGTAACATATTCGATAACTAAAACAATGAACTTTATAAAATAGACCCAAAAAACGGTTAGAGCATAAAAAAATAGGTTAGAATTCCTTTGGCTTAAAAATTGTTTATCAACTCTACAGACTTAAAAAATTTGAATAAAAATCCGTGCAATGAAGAAAAGGGCGATTTTAATATATTTAGGCTATATTGTAGGGTATCCAGTTTTGTAAAAAGTGAAAGGGACAATGGGTTTTTTAATGTAATTTTTCATGCTCTATCTGTTTTTTGGGTCCATTTTGTAAAATATATACATTTAGTCATCGAAATTGTTACTTAAACATAAATTTGCTGATGTCATCACGATACATAATTCTGACCTTGAAATAAACATTTTTATCGGAAAGCCAATGTTTTTTCATAATTGTATTTCAAATTCCAGATTATACTCTTGCTTTATTGGAAAGTTATTGAAAGTGAAATAATCAGTCGCAGCAAAATTAAGCCGCTTTTTGGATTCGGTCATTTTTGGGCTAGAGAGTCCAAGCTCATCGAGTCTAGTCACGTGACCCAGGATGATTTTCTTTCGCTACCGCGCATTCTTTAAACTGCAATATCTCTGTAATGAAAAGACATTTTAATCTAAAATTTGGTATACCATTAAAAAAAAACATTGGCTTTCCGTTAAAAATGTTTATTTCAAGGTCAGAAGTATGTATCGTGATGACATCAGCATACTTATGTTTAAGTAACATATTCGATAACTAAAACAATGAACTTTATAAAATAGACCCAAAAAACGGTTAGAGCATAAAAAAATAGGTTAGAATTCCTTTGGCTTTAAAATTGTTTATCAACTCTACAGACTTAAAAAATTTGAATAAAAATCCGTGCAATGAAGAAAAGGGCGATTTTAATATATTTAGGCTATATTGTAGGGTATCTCCTTTTGTAAAAATTGAAAGGGACAATGGGTTTTTTAATGTAATTTTTCATGCTCTATCCGTTTTTTGGGTCCATTTTGTAAAATATATACATTTAGTCATCGAAATTGTTACTTAAACATAAATTTGCTGATGTCATCACGATACATAATTCTGACCTTGAAATAAACATTTTTATCGGAAAGCCAATGTTTTTTCATAATTGTATTTCAAATTCCAGATTATACTCTTGCTTTATTGGAAAGTTATTGAAAGTGAAATAATCAGTCGCAGCAAAATTAAGCCGCTTTTTGGATTCGGTCATTTTTGGGCTAGAGAGTCCAAGCTCATCGAGTCTAGTCACGTGACCCAGGATGATTTTCTTTCGCTACCGCGCATTCTTTAAACTGCAATATCTCTGTAATGAAAAGACATTTTAATCTAAAATTTGGTATACGATTAAAAAAAAACATTGGCTTTCCGTTAAAAATGTTTATTCCAAGGTCAGAAGTATGTATCGTGATGACATCAGCATACTTATGTTTAAGTAACATATTCGATAACTAAAACAATGAAATTTATAAAATAGACCCAAAAAACGGTTAGAGCATAAAAAAATAGGTTAGAATTCCTTTGGCTTTAAAATTATTTATCAACTCTACAGACTTAAAAAATTTGAATAAAAATCCGTGCAATGAAGAAAAGGGCGATTTTAATATATTTAGGCTATATTGTAGGGTATCCCCTTTTGTAAAAAGTGAAAGGGACAATGGGTTTTTTAATGTAATTTTTCATGCTCTATCCGTTTTTTGGGTCCATTTTGTAAAATATATACATTTAGTCATCGAAATTGTTACTTAAACATAAATTTGCTGATGTCATCACGATACATAATTCTGACCTTGAAATAAACATTTTTATCGGAAAGCCAATGTTTTTTCATAATTGTATTTCAAATTCCAGATTATACTCTTGCTTTATTGGAAAGTTATTGAAAGTGAAATAATCAGTCGCAGCAAAATTAAGCCGCTTTTTGGATTCGGTCATTTTTGGGCTAGAGAGTCCAAGCTCATCGAGTCTAGTCACGTGACCCAGGATGATTTTCTTTCGCTACCGCGCATTCTTTAAACTGCAATATCTCTGTAATGAAAAGACATTTTAATCTAAAATTTGGTATACGATTAAAAAAAAACATTGGCTTTCCGTTAAAAATGTTTATTTCAAGGTCAGAAGTATGTATCGTGATGACATCAGCATACTTATGTTTAAGTAACATATTCGATAACTAAAACAATGAACTTTATAAAATAGACCCAAAAAACGGTTAGAGCATAAAAAAATAGGTTAGAATTCCTTTGGCTTTAAAATTGTTTATCAACTCTACAGACTTAAAAAATTTGAATAAAAATCCGTGCAATGAAGAAAAGGGCGATTTTAATATATTTAGGCTATATTGTAGGGTATCCCTTTTTGTAAAAAGTGAAAGGGACAATGGGTTTTTTAATGTAATTTTTCATGCTCTATCCGTTTTTTGGGTCCATTTTGTAAAATATATACATTTAGTCATCGAAATTGTTACTTAAACATAAATTTGCTGATGTCATCACGATACATAATTCTGACCTTGAAATAAACATTTTTATCGGAAAGCCAATGTTTTTTCATAATTGTATTTCAAATTCCAGATTATACTCTTGCTTTATTGGAAAGTTATTGAAAGTGAAATAATCAGTCGCAGCAAAATTAAGCCGCTTTTTGGATTCGGTCATTTTTAGGCTAGAGAGTCCAAGCTCATCGAGTCTAGTCACGTGACCCAGGATGATTTTCTTTCGCTACCGCGCATTCTTTAAACTGCAATATCTCTGTAATGAAAAGACATTTTAATCTAAAATTTGGTATACGATTAAAAAAAAACATTGGCTTTCCGTTAAAAATGTTTATTCCAAGGTCAGAAGTATGTATCGTGATGACATCAGCATACTTATGTTTAAGTAACATATTAGATAACTAAAACAATGAAATTTATAAAATAGACCCAAAAAACGGTTAGAGCATAAAAAAATAGGTTAGAATTCCTTTGGCTTTAAAATTTTTTATCAACTCTACAGACTTAAAAAATTTGAATAAAAATCCGTGCAATGAAGAAAAGGGCTATTTTAATATATTTAGGCTATATTGTAGGGTATCCCCTTTTGTAAAAAGTGAAAGGGACAATGGGTTTTTTAATGTAATTTTTCATGCTCTATCCGTTTTTTGGGTCCATTTTGTAAAATATATACATTTAGTCATCGAAATTGTTACTTAAACATAAATTTGCTGATGTCATCACGATACATAATTCTGACCTTGAAATAAACATTTTTATCGGAAAGCCAATGTTTTTTCATAATTGTATTTCAAATTCCAGATTATACTCTTGCTTTATTGGAAAGTTATTGAAAGTGAAATAATCAGTCGCAGCAAAATTAAGCCGCTTTTTGGATTCGGTCATTTTTGGGCTAGAGAGTCCAAGCTCATCGAGTCTAGTCACGTGACCCAGGATGATTTTCTTTCGCTACCGCGCATTCTTTAAACTGCAATATCTCTGTAATGAAAAGACATTTTAATCTAAAATTTGGTATACGATTAAAAAAAAACATTGGCTTTCCGTTAAAAATGTTTATTTCAAGGTCAGAAGTATGTATCGTGATGACATCAGCATACTTATGTTTAAGTAACATATTCGATAACTAAAACAATGAACTTTATAAAATAGACCCAAAAAACGGTTAGAGCATAAAAAAATAGGTTAGAATTCCTTTGGCTTTAAAATTGTTTATCAACTCTACAGACTTAAAAAATTTGAATAAAAATCCGTGCAATGAAGAAAAGGGCGATTTTAATATATTTAGGCTATATTGTAGGGTATCCCTTTTTGTAAAAAGTGAAAGGGACAATGGGTTTTTTAATGTAATTTTTCATGCTCTATCCGTTTTTTGGGTCCATTTTGTAAAATATATACATTTAGTCATCGAAATTGTTACTTAAACATAAATTTGCTGATGTCATCACGATACATAATTCTGACCTTGAAATAAACATTTTTATCGGAAAGCCAATGTTTTTTCATAATTGTATTTCAAATTCCAGATTATACTCTTGCTTTATTGGAAAGTTATTGAAAGTGAAATAATCAGTCGCAGCAAAATTAAGCCGCTTTTTGGATTCGGTCATTTTTAGGCTAGAGAGTCCAAGCTCATCGAGTCTAGTCACGTGACCCAGGATGATTTTCTTTCGCTACCGCGCATTCTTTAAACTGCAATATCTCTGTAATGAAAAGACATTTTAATCTAAAATTTGGTATACGATTAAAAAAAAACATTGGCTTTCCGTTAAAAATGTTTATTCCAAGGTCAGAAGTATGTATCGTGATGACATCAGCATACTTATGTTTAAGTAACATATTCGATAACTAAAACAATGAAATTTATAAAATAGACCCAAAAAACGGTTAGAGCATAAAAAAATAGGTTAGAATTCCTTTGGCTTTAAAATTTTTTATCAACTCTACAGACTTAAAAAATTTGAATAAAAATCCGTGCAATGAAGAAAAGGGCTATTTTAATATATTTAGGCTATATTGTAGGGTATCCCCTTTTGTAAAAAGTGAAAGGGACAATGGGTTTTTTAATGTAATTTTTCATGCTCTATCCGTTTTTTGGGTCCATTTTGTAAAATATATACATTTAGTCATCGAAATTGTTACTTAAACATAAATTTGCTGATGTCATCACGATACATAATTCTGACCTTGAAATAAACATTTTTATCGGAAAGCCAATGTTTTTTCATAATTGTATTTCAAATTCCAGATTATACTCTTGCTTTATTGGAAAGTTATTGAAAGTGAAATAATCAGTCGCAGCAAAATTAAGCCGCTTTTTGGATTCGGTCATTTTTGGGCTAGAGAGTCCAAGCTCATCGAGTCTAGTCACGTGACCCAGGATGATTTTCTTTCGCTACCGCGCATTCTTTAAACTGCAATATCTCTGTAATGAAAAGACATTTTAATCTAAAATTTGGTATACGATTAAAAAAAAACATTGGCTTTCCGTTAAAAATGTTTATTTCAAGGTCAGAAGTATGTATCGTGATGACATCAGCATACTTATGTTTAAGTAACATATTCGATAACTAAAACAATGAACTTTATAAAATAGACCCAAAAAACGGTTAGAGCATAAAAAAATAGGTTAGAATTCCTTTGGCTTTAAAATTGTTTATCAACTCTACAGACTTAAAAAATTTGAATAAAAATCCGTGCAATGAAGAAAAGGGCGATTTTAATATATTTAGGCTATATTGTAGGGTATCTCCTTTTGTAAAAATTGAAAGGGACAATGGGTTTTTTAATGTAATTTTTCATGCTCTATCCGTTTTTTGGGTCCATTTTGTAAAATATATACATTTAGTCATCGAAATTGTTACTTAAACATAAATTTGCTGATGTCATTACGATACATAATTCTGACCTTGAAATAAACATTTTTATCGGAAAGCCAATGTTTTTTCATAATTGTATTTCAAATTCCAGATTATACTCTTGCTTTATTGGAAAGTTATTGAAAGTGAAATAATCAGTCGCAGCAAAATTAAGCCGCTTTTTGGATTCGGTCATTTTTGGGCTAGAGAGTCCAAGCTCATCGAGTCTAGTCACGTGACCCAGGATGATTTTCTTTCGCTACCGCGCATTCTTTAAACTGCAATATCTCTGTAATGAAAAGACATTTTAATCTAAAATTTGGTATACGATTAAAAAAAAACATTGGCTTTCCGTTAAAAATGTTTATTCCAAGGTCAGAAGTATGTATCGTGATGACATCAGCATACTTATGTTTAAGTAACATATTCGATAACTAAAACAATGAAATTTATAAAATAGACCCAAAAAACGGTTAGAGCATAAAAAAATAGGTTAGAATTCCTTTGGCTTTAAAATTATTTATCAACTCTACAGACTTAAAAAATTTGAATAAAAATCCGTGCAATGAAGAAAAGGGCGATTTTAATATATTTAGGCTATATTGTAGGGTATCCCCTTTTGTAAAAAGTGAAAGGGACAATGGGTTTTTTAATGTAATTTTTCATGCTCTATCCGTTTTTTGGGTCCATTTTGTAAAATATATACATTTAGTCATCGAAATTGTTACTTAAACATAAATTTGCTGATGTCATCACCATACATAATTCTGACCATGAAATAAACATTTTTATCGGAAAGCCAATGTTTTTTCATAATTGTATTTCAAATTCCAGATTATACTCTTGCTTTATTGGAAAGTTATTGAAAGTGAAATAATCAGTCGCAGCAAAATTAAGCCGCTTTTTGGATTCGGTCATTTTTGGGCTAGAGAGTCCAAGCTCATCGAGTCTAGTCACGTGACCCAGGATGATTTTCTTTCGCTACCGCGCATTCTTTAAACTGCAATATCTCTGTAATGAAAAGACATTTTAATCTAAAATTTGGTATACGATTAAAAAAAAACATTGGCTTTCCGTTAAAAATGTTTATTTCAAGGTCAGAAGTATGTATCGTGATGACATCAGCATACTTATGTTTAAGTAACATATTCGATAACTAAAACAATGAACTTTATAAAATAGACCCAAAAAACGGTTAGAGCATAAAAAAATAGGTTAGAATTCCTTTGGCTTTAAAATTGTTTATCAACTCTACAGACTTAAAAAATTTGAATAAAAATCCGTGCAATGAAGAAAAGGGCGATTTTAATATATTTAGGCTATATTGTAGGGTATCCCCTTTTGTAAAAAGTGAAAGGGACAATGGGTTTTTTAATGTAATTTTTCATGCTCTATCCGTTTTTTGGGTCCATTTTGTAAAATATATACATTTAGACATCGAAATTGTTACTTAAACATAAATTTGCTGATGTCATCACGATACATAATTCTGACCTTGAAATAAACATTTTTATCGGAAAGCCAATGTTTTTTTATAATTGTATTTCAAATTCCAGATTATACTCTTGCTTTATTGGAAAGTTATTGAAAGTGAAATAATCAGTCGCAGCAAAATTAAGCCGCTTTTTGGATTCGGTCATTTTTGGGCTAGAGAGTCCAAGCTCATCGAGTCTAGTCACGTGACCCAGGATGATTTTCTTTCGCTACCGCGCATTCTTTAAACTGCAATATCTCTGTAATGAAAAGACATTTTAATCTAAAATTTGGTATACCATTAAAAAAAAACATTGGCTTTCCGTTAAAAATGTTTATTTCAAGGTCAGAAGTATGTATCGTGATGACATCAGCATACTTATGTTTAAGTAACATATTCGATAACTAAAACAATGAACTTTATAAAATAGACCCAAAAAACGGTTAGAGCATAAAAAAATAGGTTAGAATTCCTTTGGCTTTAAAATTGTTTATCAACTCTACAGACTTAAAAAATTTGAATAAAAATCCGTGCAATGAAGAAAAGGGCGATTTTAATATATTTAGGCTATATTGTAGGGTATCTCCTTTTGTAAAAATTGAAAGGGACAATGGGTTTTTTAATGTAATTTTTCATGCTCTATCCGTTTTTTGGGTCCATTTTGTAAAATATATACATTTAGTCATCGAAATTGTTACTTAAACATAAATTTGCTGATGTCATCACGATACATAATTCTGACCTTGAAATAAACATTTTTATCGGAAAGCCAATGTTTTTTCATAATTGTATTTCAAATTCCAGATTATACTCTTGCTTTATTGGAAAGTTATTGAAAGTGAAATAATCAGTCGCAGCAAAATTAAGCCGCTTTTTGGATTCGGTCATTTTTGGGCTAGAGAGTCCAAGCTCATCGAGTCTAGTCACGTGACCCAGGATGATTTTCTTTCGCTACCGCGCATTCTTTAAACTGCAATATCTCTGTAATGAAAAGACATTTTAATCTAAAATTTGGTATACGATTAAAAAAAAACATTGGCTTTCCGTTAAAAATGTTTATTCCAAGGTCAGAAGTATGTATCGTGATGACATCAGCATACTTATGTTTAAGTAACATATTCGATAACTAAAACAATGAAATTTATAAAATAGACCCAAAAAACGGTTAGAGCATAAAAAAATAGGTTAGAATTCCTTTGGCTTTAAAATTATTTATCAACTCTACAGACTTAAAAAATTTGAATAAAAATCCGTGCAATGAAGAAAAGGGCGATTTTAATATATTTAGGCTATATTGTAGGGTATCCCCTTTTGTAAAAAGTGAAAGGGACAATGGGTTTTTTAATGTAATTTTTCATGCTCTATCCGTTTTTTGGGTCCATTTTGTAAAATATATACATTTAGTCATCGAAATTGTTACTTAAACATAAATTTGCTGATGTCATCACGATACATAATTCTGACCTTGAAATAAACATTTTTATCGGAAAGCCAATGTTTTTTCATAATTGTATTTCAAATTCCAGATTATACTCTTGCTTTATTGGAAAGTTATTGAAAGTGAAATAATCAGTCGCAGCAAAATTAAGCCGCTTTTTGGATTCGGTCATTTTTGGGCTAGAGAGTCCAAGCTCATCGAGTCTAGTCACGTGACCCAGGATGATTTTCTTTCGCTACCGCGCATTCTTTAAACTGCAATATCTCTGTAATGAAAAGACATTTTAATCTAAAATTTGGTATACGATTAAAAAAAAACATTGGCTTTCCGTTAAAAATGTTTATTTCAAGGTCAGAAGTATGTATCGTGATGACATCAGCATACTTATGTTTAAGTAACATATTCGATAACTAAAACAATGAACTTTATAAAATAGACCCAAAAAACGGTTAGAGCATAAAAAAATAGGTTAGAATTCCTTTGGCTTTAAAATTGTTTATCAACTCTACAGACTTAAAAAATTTGAATAAAAATCCGTGCAATGAAGAAAAGGGCGATTTTAATATATTTAGGCTATATTGTAGGGTATCCCTTTTTGTAAAAAGTGAAAGGGACAATGGGTTTTTTAATGTAATTTTTCATGCTCTATCCGTTTTTTGGGTCCATTTTGTAAAATATATACATTTAGTCATCGAAATTGTTACTTAAACATAAATTTGCTGATGTCATCACGATACATAATTCTGACCTTGAAATAAACATTTTTATCGGAAAGCCAATGTTTTTTCATAATTGTATTTCAAATTCCAGATTATACTCTTGCTTTATTGGAAAGTTATTGAAAGTGAAATAATCAGTCGCAGCAAAATTAAGCCGCTTTTTGGATTCGGTCATTTTTAGGCTAGAGAGTCCAAGCTCATCGAGTCTAGTCACGTGACCCAGGATGATTTTCTTTCGCTACCGCGCATTCTTTAAACTGCAATATCTCTGTAATGAAAAGACATTTTAATCTAAAATTTGGTATACGATTAAAAAAAAACATTGGCTTTCCGTTAAAAATGTTTATTCCAAGGTCAGAAGTATGTATCGTGATGACATCAGCATACTTATGTTTAAGTAACATATTCGATAACTAAAACAATGAAATTTATAAAATAGACCCAAAAAACGGTTAGAGCATAAAAAAATAGGTTAGAATTCCTTTGGCTTTAAAATTTTTTATCAACTCTACAGACTTAAAAAATTTGAATAAAAATCCGTGCAATGAAGAAAAGGGCTATTTTAATATATTTAGGCTATATTGTAGGGTATCCCCTTTTGTAAAAAGTGAAAGGGACAATGGGTTTTTTAATGTAATTTTTCATGCTCTATCCGTTTTTTGGGTCCATTTTGTAAAATATATACATTTAGTCATCGAAATTGTTACTTAAACATAAATTTGCTGATGTCATCACGATACATAATTCTGACCTTGAAATAAACATTTTTATCGGAAAGCCAATGTTTTTTCATAATTGTATTTCAAATTCCAGATTATACTCTTGCTTTATTGGAAAGTTATTGAAAGTGAAATAATCAGTCGCAGCAAAATTAAGCCGCTTTTTGGATTCGGTCATTTTTAGGCTAGAGAGTCCAAGCTCATCGAGTCTAGTCACGTGACCCAGGATGATTTTCTTTCGCTACCGCGCATTCTTTAAACTGCAATATCTCTGTAATGAAAAGACATTTTAATCTAAAATTTGGTTTACGATTAAAAAAAAACATTGGCTTTCCGTTAAAAATGTTTATTTCAAGGTCAGAAGTATGTATCGTGATGACATCAGCATACTTATGTTTAAGTAACATATTCGATAACTAAAACAATGAACTTTATAAAATAGACCCAAAAAACGGTTAGAGCATAAAAAAATAGGTTAGAATTCCTTTGGCTTTAAAATTGTTTATCAACTCTACAGACTTAAAAAATTTGAATAAAAATCCGTGCAATGAAGAAAAGGGCGATTTTAATATATTTAGGCTATATTGTAGGGTATCCCCTTTTGTAAAAAGTGAAAGGGACAATGGGTTTTTTAATGTAATTTTTCATGCTCTATCCGTTTTTTCGGTCCATTTTGTAAAATATATACATTTAGTCATCGAAATTGTTACTTAAACATAAATTTGCTGATGTCATCACGATACATAATTCTGACCTTGAAATAAACATTTTTATCGGAAAGCCAATGTTTTTTCATAATTGTATTTCAAATTCCAGATTATACTCTTGCTTTATTGGAAAGTTATTGAAAGTGAAATAATCAGTCGCAGCAAAATTAAGCCGCTTTTTGGATTCGGTCATTTTTAGGCTAGAGAGTCCAAGCTCATCGAGTCTAGTCACGTGACCCAGGATGATTTTCTTTCGCTACCGCGCATTCTTTAAACTGCAATATCTCTGTAACGAAAAGACATTTTAATCTAAAATTTGGTATACGATTAAAAAAAAACATTGGCTTTCCGTTAAAAATGTTTATTCCAAGGTCAGAAGTATGTATCGTGATGACATCAGCATACTTATGTTTAAGTAACATATTCGATAACTAAAACAATGAACTTTATAAAATAGACCCAAAAAACGGTTAGAGCATAAAAAAATAGCTTAGAATTCCTTTGGCTTTAAAATTGTTTATCAACTCTACAGACTTAAAAAATTTAAATAAAAATCCGTGCAATGAAGAAAAGGGCGATTTTAATATATTTAGGCTATATTGTAGGGTATCCCCTTTTGTAAAAAGTGAAAGGGACAATGGGTTTTTTAATGTAATTTTTCATTCTCTATCCGTTTTTTGGGTGCATTTTGTAAAATATATACATTTAGTCATCGAAATTGTTACTTAAACATAAATTTGCTGATGTCATCACGATACATAATTCTGACCTTGAAATAAACATTTTTATCGGAAAGCCAATGTTTTTTCATAATTGTATTTCAAATTCCAGATTATACTCTTGCTTTATTGGAAAGTTATTGAAAGTGAAATAATCAGTCGCAGCAAAATTAAGCCGCTTTTTGGATTCGGTCATTTTTGGGCTAGAGAGTCCAAGCTCATCGAGTCTAGTCACGTGACCCAGGATGATTTTCTTTCGCTACCGCGCATTCTTTAAACTGCAATATCTCTGTAATGAAAAGACATTTTAATCTAAAATTTGGTATACGATTAAAAAAAAACATTGGCTTTCCGTTAAAAATGTTTATTTCAAGGTCAGAAGTATGTATCGTGATGACATCAGCATACTTATGTTTAAGTAACATATTCGATAACTAAAACAATGAACTTTATAAAATAGACCCAAAAAACGGTTAGAGCATAAAAAAATAGGTTAGAATTCCTTTGGCTTTAAAATTTTTTATCAACTCTACAGACTTAAAAAATTTGAATAAAAATCCGTGCAATGAAGAAAAGGGCGATTTTAATATATTTAGGCTATATTGTAGGGTATCCCCTTTTGTAAAAAGTGAAAGGGACAATGGGTTTTTTAATGTAATTTTTCATGCTCTATCCATTTTTTGGGTCCATTTTGTAAAATATATACATTTAGTCATCGAAATTGTTACTTAAACATAAATTTGCTGATGTCATCACGATACATAATTCTGACCTTGAAATAAACATTTTTATCGGAAAGCCAATGTTTTTTCATAATTGTATTTCAAATTCCAGATTATACTCTTGCTTTATTGGAAAGTTATTGAAAGTGAAATAATCAGTCGCAGCAAAATTAAGCCGCTTTTTGGATTCGGTCATTTTTAGGCTAGAGAGTCCAAGCTCATCGAGTCTAGTCACGTGACCCAGGATGATTTTCTTTCGCTACCGCGCATTCTTTAAACTGCAATATCTCTGTAATGAAAAGACATTTTAATCTAAAATTTGGTATACGATTAAAAAAAAAGATTGGCTTTCCGTTAAAAATGTTTATTTCAAGGTCAGAAGTATGTATCGTGATGACATCAGCATACTTATGTTTAAGTAACATATTCGATAACTAAAACAATGAACTTTATAAAATAGACCCAAAAAACGGTTAGAGCATAAAAAAATAGGTTAGAATTCCTTTGGCTTTAAAATTGTTTATCAACTCTACAGACTTAAAAAATTTGAATAAAAATCCGTGCAATGAAGAAAAGGGCGATTTTAATATATTTAGGCTATATTGTAGGGTATCTCCTTTTGTAAAAATTGAAAGGGACAATGGGTTTTTTAATGTAATTTTTCATGCTCTATCCGTTTTTTGGGTCCATTTTGTAAAATATATACATTTAGTCATCGAAATTGTTACTTAAACATAAATTTGCTGATGTCATCACGATACATAATTCTGACCTTGAAATAAACATTTTTATCGGAAAGCCAATGTTTTTTCATAATTGTATTTCAAATTCCAGATTATACTCTTGCTTTATTGGAAAGTTATTGAAAGTGAAATAATCAGTCGCAGCAAAATTAAGCCGCTTTTTGGATTCGGTCATTTTTGGGCTAGAGAGTCCAAGCTCATCGAGTCTAGTCACGTGACCCAGGATGATTTTCTTTCGCTACCGCGCATTCTTTAAACTGCAATATCTCTGTAATGAAAAGACATTTTAATCTAAAATTTGGTATACGATTAAAAAAAAACATTGGCTTTCCGTTAAAAATGTTTATTCCAAGGTCAGAAGTATGTATCGTGATGACATCAGCATACTTATGTTTAAGTAACATATTCGATAACTAAAACAATGAAATTTATAAAATAGACCCAAAAAACGGTTAGAGCATAAAAAAATAGGTTAGAATTCCTTTGGCTTTAAAATTATTTATCAACTCTACAGACTTAAAAAATTTGAATAAAAATCCGTGCAATGAAGAAAAGGGCGATTTTAATATATTTAGGCTATATTGTAGGGTATCCCCTTTTGTAAAAAGTGAAAGGGACAATGGGTTTTTTAATGTAATTTTTCATGCTCTATCCGTTTTTTGGGTCCATTTTGTAAAATATATACATTTAGTCATCGAAATTGTTACTTAAACATAAATTTGCTGATGTCATCACGATACATAATTCTGACCTTGAAATAAACATTTTTATCGGAAAGCCAATGTTTTTTCATAATTGTATTTCAAATTCCAGATTATACTCTTGCTTTATTGGAAAGTTATTGAAAGTGAAATAATCAGTCGCAGCAAAATTAAGCCGCTTTTTGGATTCGGTCATTTTTGGGCTAGAGAGTCCAAGCTCATCGAGTCTAGTCACGTGACCCAGGATGATTTTCTTTCGCTACCGCGCATTCTTTAAACTGCAATATCTCTGTAATGAAAAGACATTTTAATCTAAAATTTGGTATACGATTAAAAAAAAACATTGGCTTTCCGTTAAAAATGTTTATTTCAAGGTCAGAAGTATGTATCGTGATGACATCAGCATACTTATGTTTAAGTAACATATTCGATAACTAAAACAATGAACTTTATAAAATAGACCCAAAAAACGGTTAGAGCATAAAAAAATAGGTTAGAATTCCTTTGGCTTTAAAATTGTTTATCAACTCTACAGACTTAAAAAATTTGAATAAAAATCCGTGCAATGAAGAAAAGGGCGATTTTAATATATTTAGGCTATATTGTAGGGTATCCCTTTTTGTAAAAAGTGAAAGGGACAATGGGTTTTTTAATGTAATTTTTCATGCTCTATCCGTTTTTTGGGTCCATTTTGTAAAATATATACATTTAGTCATCGAAATTGTTACTTAAACATAAATTTGCTGATGTCATCACGATACATAATTCTGACCTTGAAATAAACATTTTTATCGGAAAGCCAATGTTTTTTCATAATTGTATTTCAAATTCCAGATTATACTCTTGCTTTATTGGAAAGTTATTGAAAGTGAAATAATCAGTCGCAGCAAAATTAAGCCGCTTTTTGGATTCGGTCATTTTTAGGCTAGAGAGTCCAAGCTCATCGAGTCTAGTCACGTGACCCAGGATGATTTTCTTTCGCTACCGCGCATTCTTTAAACTGCAATATCTCTGTAATGAAAAGACATTTTAATCTAAAATTTGGTATACGATTAAAAAAAAACATTGGCTTTCCGTTAAAAATGTTTATTCCAAGGTCAGAAGTATGTATCGTGATGACATCAGCATACTTATGTTTAAGTAACATATTCGATAACTAAAACAATGAAATTTATAAAATAGACCCAAAAAACGGTTAGAGCATAAAAAAATAGGTTAGAATTCCTTTGGCTTTAAAATTATTTATCAACTCTACAGACTTAAAAAATTTGAATAAAAATCCGTGCAATGAAGAAAAGGGCGATTTTAATATATTTAGGCTATATTGTAGGGTATCCCCTTTTGTAAAAAGTGAAAGGGACAATGGGTTTTTTAATGTAATTTTTCATGCTCTATCCGTTTTTTGGGTCCATTTTGTAAAATATATACATTTAGTCATCGAAATTGTTACTTAAACATAAATTTGCTGATGTCATCACGATACATAATTCTGACCTTGAAATAAACATTTTTATCGGAAAGCCAATGTTTTTTCATAATTGTATTTCAAATTCCAGATTATACTCTTGCTTTATTGGAAAGTTATTGAAAGTGAAATAATCAGTCGCAGCAAAATTAAGCCGCTTTTTGGATTCGGTCATTTTTGGGCTAGAGAGTCCAAGCTCATCGAGTCTAGTCACGTGACCCAGGATGATTTTCTTTCGCTACCGCGCATTCTTTAAACTGCAATATCTCTGTAATGAAAAGACATTTTAATCTAAAATTTGGTATACGATTAAAAAAAAACATTGGCTTTCCGTTAAAAATGTTTATTTCAAGGTCAGAAGTATGTATCGTGATGACATCAGCATACTTATGTTTAAGTAACATATTCGATAACTAAAACAATGAACTTTATAAAATAGACCCAAAAAACGGTTAGAGCATAAAAAAGTAGGTTAGAATTCCTTTGGCTTTAAAATTTTTTATCAACTCTACAGACTTAAAAAATTTGAATAAAAATCCGTGCAATGAAGAAAAGGGCGATTTTAATATATTTAGGCTATATTGTAGGGTATCCCCTTTTGTAAAAAGTGAAAGGGACAATGGGTTTTTTAATGTAATTTTTCATGCTCTATCCATTTTTTGGGTCCATTTTGTAAAATATATACATTTAGTCATCGAAATTGTTACTTAAACATAAATTTGCTGATGTCATCACGATACATAATTCTGACCTTGAAATAAACATTTTTATCGGAAAGCCAATGTTTTTTCATAATTGTATTTCAAATTCCAGATTATACTCTTGCTTTATTGGAAAGTTATTGAAAGTGAAATAATCAGTCGCAGCAAAATTAAGCCGGTTTTTGGATTCGGTCATTTTTAGGCTAGAGAGTCCAAGCTCATCGAGTCTAGTCACGTGACCCAGGATGATTTTCTTTCGCTACCGCGCATTCTTTAAACTGCAATATCTCTGTAATGAAAAGACATTTTAATCTAAAATTTGGTATACGATTAAAAAAAAACATTGGCTTTCCGTTAAAAATGTTTATTTCAAGGTCAGAAGTATGTATCGTGATGACATCAGCATACTTATGTTTAAGTAACATATTCGATAACTAAAACAATGAACTTTATAAAATAGACCCAAAAAACGGTTAGAGCATAAAAAAATAGGTTAGAATTCCTTTGGCTTTAAAATTTTTTATCAACTCTACAGACTTAAAAAATTTGAATAAAAATCCGTGCAATGAAGAAAAGGGCGATTTTAATATATTTAGGCTATATTGTAGGGTATCCCCTTTTGTAAAAAGTGAAAGGGACAATGGGTTTTTTAATGTAATTTTTCATGCTCTATCCATTTTTTGGGTCCATTTTGTAAAATATATACATTTAGTCATCGAAATTGTTACTTAAACATAAATTTGCTGATGTCATCACGATACATAATTCTGACCTTGAAATAAACATTTTTATCGGAAAGCCAATGTTTTTTCATAATTGTATTTCAAATTCCAGATTATACTCTTGCTTTATTGGAAAGTTATTGAAAGTGAAATAATCAGTCGCAGCAAAATTAAGCCGGTTTTTGGATTCGGTCATTTTTAGGCTAGAGAGTCCAAGCTCATCGAGTCTAGTCACGTGACCCAGGATGATTTTCTTTCGCTACCGCGCATTCTTTAAACTGCAATATCTCTGTAATGAAAAGACATTTTAATCTAAAATTTGGTATACGATTAAAAAAAAAGATTGGCTTTCCGTTAAAAATGTTTATTTCAAGGTCAGAAGTATGTATCGTGATGACATCAGCATACTTATGTTTAAGTAACATATTCGATAACTAAAACAATGAACTTTATAAAATAGACCCAAAAAACGGTTAGAGCATAAAAAAATAGGTTAGAATTCCTTTGGCTTTAAAATTTTTTATCAACTCTACAGACTTAAAAAATTTGAATAAAAATCCGTGCAATGAAGAAAAGGGCGATTTTAATATATTTAAGCTATATTGTAGGGTATCCCCTTTTGTAAAAAGTGAAAGGGACAATGGGTTTTTTAATGTAATTTTTCATGCTCTATCCATTTTTTGGGTCCATTTTGTAAAATATATACATTTAGTCATCGAAATTGTTACTTAAACATAAATTTGCTGATGTCATCACGATACATAATTCTGAACTTGAAATAAACATTTTTATCGGAAAGCCAATGTTTTTTCATAATTGTATTTCAAATTCCAGATTATACTCTTGCTTTATTGGAAAGTTATTGAAAGTGAAATAATCAGTCGCAGCAAAATTAAGCCGCTTTTTGGATTCGGTCATTTTTGGGCTAGAGAGTCCAAGCTCATCGAGTCTAGTCACGTGACCCAGGATGATTTTCTTTCGCTACCGCGCATTCTTTAAACTGCAATATCTCTGTAATGAAAAGACATTTTAATCTAAAATTTGGTATACGATTAAAAAAAAACATTGGCTTTCCGTTAAAAATGTTTATTTCAAGGTCAGAAGTATGTATCGTGATGACATCAGCATACTTATGTTTAAGTAACATATTCGATAACTAAAACAATGAACTTTATAAAATAGACCCAAAAAACGGTTAGAGCATAAAAAAATAGGTTAGAATTCCTTTGGCTTTAAAATTTTTTATCAACTCTACAGACTTAAAAAATTTGAATAAAAATCCGTGCAATGAAGAAAAGGGCGATTTTAATATATTTAGGCTATATTGTAGGGTATCCCCTTTTGTAAAAAGTGAAAGGGACAATGGGTTTTTTAATGTAATTTTTCATGCTCTATCCATTTTTTGGGTCCATTTTGTAAAATATATACATTTAGTCATCGAAATTGTTACTTAAACATAAATTTGCTGATGTCATCACGATACATAATTCTGACCTTGAAATAAACATTTTTATCGGAAAGCCAATGTTTTTTCATAATTGTATTTCAAATTCCAGATTATACTCTTGCTTTATTGGAAAGTTATTGAAAGTGAAATAATCAGTCGCAGCAAAATTAAGCCGGTTTTTGGATTCGGTCATTTTTAGGCTAGAGAGTCCAAGCTCATCGAGTCTAGTCACGTGACCCAGGATGATTTTCTTTCGCTACCGCGCATTCTTTAAACTGCAATATCTCTGTAATGAAAAGACATTTTAATCTAAAATTTGGTATACGATTAAAAAAAAAGATTGGCTTTCCGTTAAAAATGTTTATTTCAAGGTCAGAAGTATGTATCGTGATGACATCAGCATACTTATGTTTAAGTAACATATTCGATAACTAAAACAATGAACTTTATAAAATAGACCCAAAAAACGGTTAGAGCATAAAAAAATAGGTTAGAATTCCTTTGGCTTTAAAATTTTTTATCAACTCTACAGACTTAAAAAATTTGAATAAAAATCCGTGCAATGAAGAAAAGGGCGATTTTAATATATTTAAGCTATATTGTAGGGTATCCCCTTTTGTAAAAAGTGAAAGGGACAATGGGTTTTTTAATGTAATTTTTCATGCTCTATCCATTTTTTGGGTCCATTTTGTAAAATATATACATTTAGTCATCGAAATTGTTACTTAAACATAAATTTGCTGATGTCATCACGATACATAATTCTGACCTTGAAATAAACATTTTTATCGGAAAGCCAATGTTTTTTCATAATTGTATTTCAAATTCCAGATTATACTCTTGCTTTATTGGAAAGTTATTGAAAGTGAAATAATCAGTCGCAGCAAAATTAAGCCGCTTTTTGGATTCGGTCATTTTTAGGCTAGAGAGTCCAAGCTCATCGAGTCTAGTCACGTGACCCAGGATGATTTTCTTTCGCTACCGCGCATTCTTTAAACTGCAATATCTCTGTAATGAAAAGACATTTTAATCTAAAATTTGGTATACGATTAAAAAAAAACATTGGCTTTCCGTTAAAAATGTTTATTTCAAGGTCAGAAGTATGTATCGTGATGACATCAGCATACTTATGTTTAAGTAACATATTCGATAACTAAAACAATGAACTTTATAAAATAGACCCAAAAAACGGTTAGAGCATAAAAAAATAGGTTAGAATTCCTTTGGCTTTAAAATTGTTTATCAACTCTACAGACTTAAAAAATTTGAATAAAAATCCGTGCAATGAAGAAAAGGGCGATTTTAATATATTTAGGCTATATTGTAGGGTATCCCCTTTTGTAAAAAGTGAAAGGGACAATGGGTTTTTTAATGTAATTTTTCATGCTCTATCCATTTTTTGGGTCCATTTTGTAAAATATATACATTTAGTCATCGAAATTGTTACTTAAACATAAATTTGCTGATGTCATCACGATACATAATTCTGACCTTGAAATAAACATTTTTATCGGAAAGCCAATGTTTTTTCATAATTGTATTTCAAATTCCAGATTATACTCTTGCTTTATTGGAAAGTTATTGAAAGTGAAATAATCAGTCGCAGCAAAATTAAGCCGCTTTTTGGATTCGGTCATTTTTGGGCTAGAGAGTCCAAGCTCATCGAGTCTAGTCACGTGACCCAGGATGATTTTCTTTCGCTACCGCGCATTCTTTAAACTGCAATATCTCTGTAATGAAAAGACATTTTAATCTAAAATTTGGTATACGATTAAAAAAAAACATTGGCTTTCCGTTAAAAATGTTTATTCCAAGGTCAGAAGTATGTATCGTGATGACATCAGCATACTTATGTTTAAGTAACATATTCGATAACTAAAACAATGAACTTTATAAAATAGACCCAAAAAACGGTTAGAGCATAAAAAAATAGGTTAGAATTCCTTTGGCTTTAAAATTGTTTATCAACTCTACAGACTTAAAAAATTTGAATAAAAATCCGTGCAATGAAGAAAAGGGCGATTTTAATATATTTAGGCTATATTGTAGGGTATCCCCTTTTGTAAAAAGTGAAAGGGACAATGGGTTTTTTAATGTAATTTTTCATGCTCTATCCGTTTTTTGGGTCCATTTTGTAAAATATATACATTTAGTCATCGAAATTGTTACTTAAACATAAATTTGCTGATGTCATCACGATACATAATTCTGACCTTGAAATAAACATTTTTATCGGAAAGCCAATGTTTTTTCATAATTGTATTTCAAATTCCAGATTATACTCTTGCTTTATTGGAAAGTTATTGAAAGTGAAATAATCAGTCGCAGCAAAATTAAGCCGCTTTTTGGATTCGGTCATTTTTGGGCTAGAGAGTCCAAGCTCATCGAGTCTAGTCACGTGACCCAGGATGATTTTCTTTCGCTACCGCGCATTCTTTAAACTGCAATATCTCTGTAATGAAAAGACATTTTAATCTAAAATTTGGTATACGATTAAAAAAAAACATTGGCTTTCCGTTAAAAATGTTTATTCCAAGGTCAGAAATATGTATCGTGATGACATCAGCATACTTATGTTTAAGTAACATATTCGATAACTAAAACAATGAACTTTATAAAATAGACCCAAAAAACGGTTAGAGCATAAAAAAATAGGTTAGAATTCCTTTGGCTTTAAAATTGTTTATCAACTCTACAGACTTAAAAAATTTGAATAAAAATCCGTGCAATGAAGAAAAGGGCGATTTTAATATATTTAGGCTATATTGTAGGGTATCCCCTTTTGTAAAAAGTGAAAGGGACAATGGGTTTTTTAATGTAATTTTTCATGCTCTATCCGTTTTTTGGGTCCATTTTGTAAAATATATACATTTAGTCATCGAAATTGTTACTTAAACATAAATTTGCTGATGTCATCACGATACATAATTCTGACCTTGAAATAAACATTTTTATCGGAAAGCCAATGTTTTTTCATAATTGTATTTCAAATTCCAGATTATACTCTTGCTTTATTGGAAAGTTATTGAAAGTGAAATAATCAGTCGCAGCAAAATTAAGCCGCTTTTTGGATTCGGTCATTTTTAGGCTAGAGAGTCCAAGCTCATCGAGTCTAGTCACGTGACCCAGGATGATTTTCTTTCGCTACCGCGCATTCTTTAAACTGCAATATCTCTGTAATGAAAAGACATTTTAATCTAAAATTTGGTATACGATTAAAAAAAAACATTGGCTTTCCGTTAAAAATGTTTATTTCAAGGTCAGAAGTATGTATCGTGATGACATCAGCATACTTATGTTTAAGTAACATATTCGATAACTAAAACAATGAACTTTATAAAATAGACCCAAAAAACGGTTAGAGCATAAAAAAATAGGTTAGAATTCCTTTGGCTTTAAAATTGTTTATCAACTCTACAGACTTAAAAAATTTGAATAAAAATCCGTGCAATGAAGAAAAGGGCGATTTTAATATATTTAGGCTATATTGTAGGGTATCCCCTTTTGTAAAAAGTGAAAGGGACAATGGGTTTTTTAATGTAATTTTTCATGCTCTATCCGTTTTTTGGGTCCATTTTGTAAAATATATACATTTAGTCATCGAAATTGTTACTTAAACATAAATTTGCTGATGTCATCACGATACATAATTCTGACCTTGAAATAAACATTTTTATCGGAAAGCCAATGTTTTTTCATAATTGTATTTCAAATTCCAGATTATACTCTTGCTTTATTGGAAAGTTATAGAAAGTGAAATAATCAGTCGCAGCAAAATTAAGCCGCTTTTTGGATTCGGTCATTTTTGGGCTAGAGAGTCCAAGCTCATCGAGTCTAGTCACGTGACCCAGGATGATTTTCTTTCGCTACCGCGCATTCTTTAAACTGCAATATCTCTGTAATGAAAAGACATTTTAATCTAAAATTTGGTATACGATTAAAAAAAAACATTGGCTTTCCGTTAAAAATGTTTATTCCAAGGTCAGAAGTATGTATCGTGATGACATCAGCATACTTATGTTTAAGTAACATATTCGATAACTAAAACAATGAACTTTATAAAATAGACCCAAAAAACGGTTAGAGCATAAAAAAATAGGTTAGAATTCCTTTGGCTTTAAAATTATTTATCAACTCTACAGACTTAAAAAATTTGAATAAAAATCCGTGCAATGAAGAAAAGGGCGATTTTAATATATTTAGGCTATATTGTAGGGTATCCCCTTTTGTAAAAAGTGAAAGGGACAATGGGTTTTTTAATGTAATTTTTCATGCTCTATCCGTTTTTTGGGTCCATTTTGTAAAATATATACATTTAGTCATCGAAATTGTTACTTAAACATAAATTTGCTGATGTCATCACGATACATAATTCTGACCTTGAAATAAACATTTTTATCGGAAAGCCAATGTTTTTTCATAATTGTATTTCAAATTCCAGATTATACTCTTGCTTTATTGGAAAGTTATTGAAAGTGAAATAATCAGTCGCAGCAAAATTAAGCCGCTTTTTGGATTCGGTCATTTTTGGGCTAGAGAGTCCAAGCTCATCGAGTCTAGTCACGTGACCCAGGATGATTTTCTTTCGCTACCGCGCATTCTTTAAACTGCAATATCTCTGTAATGAAAAGACATTTTAATCTAAAATTTGGTATACGATTAAAAAAAAACATTGGCTTTCCGTTAAAAATGTTTATTTCAAGGTCAGAAGTATGTATCGTGATGACATCAGCATACTTATGTTTAAGTAACATATTCGATAACTAAAACAATGAACTTTATAAAATAGACCCAAAAAACGGTTAGAGCATAAAAAAATAGGTTAGAATTCCTTTGGCTTTAAAATTGTTTATCAACTCTACAGACTTAAAAAATTTGAATAAAAATCCGTGCAATGAAGAAAAGGGCGATTTTAATATATTTAGGCTATATTGTAGGGTATCCCCTTTTGTAAAAAGTGAAAGGGACAATGGGTTTTTTAATGTAATTTTTCATGCTCTATCCATTTTTTGGGTCCATTTTGTAAAATATATACATTTAGTCATCGAAATTGTTACTTAAACATAAATTTGCTGATGTCATCACGATACATAATTCTGACCTTGAAATAAACATTTTTATCGGAAAGCCAATGTTTTTTCATAATTGTATTTCAAATTCCAGATTATACTCTTGCTTTATTAGAAAGTTATTGAAAGTGAAATAATCAGTCGCAGCAAAATTAAGCCGCTTTTTGGATTCGGTCATTTTTGGGCTAGAGAGTCCAAGCTCATCGAGTCTAGTCACGTGACCCAGGATGATTTTCTTTCGCTACCGCGCATTCTTTAAACTGCAATATCTCTGTAATGAAAAGACATTTTAATCTAAAATTTGGTATACGATTAAAAAAAAACATTGGCTTTCCGTTAAAAATGTTTATTCCAAGGTCAGAAGTATGTATCGTGATGACATCAGCATACTTATGTTTAAGTAACATATTCGATAACTAAAACAATGAACTTTATAAAATAGACCCAAAAAACGGTTAGAGCATAAAAAAATAGGTTAGAATTCCTTTGGCTTTAAAATTGTTTATCAACTCTACAGACTTAAAAAATTTGAATAAAAATCCGTGCAATGAAGAAAAGGGCGATTTTAATATATTTAGGCTATATTGTAGGGTATCCCCTTTTGTAAAAAGTGAAAGGGACAATGGGTTTTTTAATGTAATTTTTCATGCTCTATCCGTTTTTTGGGTCCATTTTGTAAAATATATACATTTAGTCATCGAAATTGTTACTTAAACATAAATTTGCTGATGTCATCACGATACATAATTCTGACCTTGAAATAAACATTTTTATCGGAAAGCCAATGTTTTTTCATAATTGTATTTCAAATTCCAGATTATACTCTTGCTTTATTGGAAAGTTATTGAAAGTGAAATAATCAGTCGCAGCAAAATTAAGCCGCTTTTTGGATTCGGTCATTTTTAGGCTAGAGAGTCCAAGCTCATCGAGTCTAGTCACGTGACCCAGGATGATTTTCTTTCGCTACCGCGCATTCTTTAAACTGCAATATCTCTGTAATGAAAAGACATTTTAATCTAAAATTTGGTATACGATTAAAAAAAAACATTGGCTTTCCGTTAAAAATGTTTATTTCAAGGTCAGAAGTATGTATCGTGATGACATCAGCATACTTATGTTTAAGTAACATATTCGATAACTAAAACAATGAACTTTATAAAATAGACCCAAAAAACGGTTAGAGCATAAAAAAATAGGTTAGAATTCCTTTGGCTTTAAAATTGTTTATCAACTCTACAGACTTAAAAAATTTGAATAAAAATCCGTGCAATGAAGAAAAGGGCGATTTTAATATATTTAGGCTATATTGTAGGGTATCCCCTTTTGTAAAAAGTGAAAGGGACAATGGGTTTTTTAATGTAATTTTTCATGCTCTATCCGTTTTTTGGGTCCATTTTGTAAAATATATACATTTAGTCATCGAAATTGTTACTTAAACATAAATTTGCTGATGTCATCACGATACATAATTCTGACCTTGAAATAAACATTTTTATCGGAAAGCCAATGTTTTTTCATAATTGTATTTCAAATTCCAGATTATACTCTTGCTTTATTGGAAAGTTATAGAAAGTGAAATAATCAGTCGCAGCAAAATTAAGCCGCTTTTTGGATTCGGTCATTTTTGGGCTAGAGAGTCCAAGCTCATCGAGTCTAGTCACGTGACCCAGGATGATTTTCTTTCGCTACCGCGCATTCTTTAAACTGCAATATCTCTGTAATGAAAAGACATTTTAATCTAAAATTTGGTATACGATTAAAAAAAAACATTGGCTTTCCGTTAAAAATGTTTATTCCAAGGTCAGAAATATGTATCGTGATGACATCAGCATACTTATGTTTAAGTAACATATTCGATAACTAAAACAATGAACTTTATAAAATAGACCCAAAAAACGGTTAGAGCATAAAAAAATAGGTTAGAATTCCTTTGGCTTTAAAATTGTTTATCAACTCTACAGACTTAAAAAATTTGAATAAAAATCCGTGCAATGAAGAAAAGGGCGATTTTAATATATTTAGGCTATATTGTAGGGTATCCCCTTTTGTAAAAAGTGAAAGGGACAATGGGTTTTTTAATGTAATTTTTCATGCTCTATCCCTTTTTTGGGTCCATTTTGTAAAATATATACATTTAGTCATCGAAATTGTTACTTAAACATAAATTTGCTGATGTCATCACGATACATAATTCTGACCTTGAAATAAACATTTTTATCGGAAAGCCAATGTTTTTTCATAATTGTATTTCAAATTCCAGATTATACTCTTGCTTTATTGGAAAGTTATTGAAAGTGAAATAATCAGTCGCAGCAAAATTAAGCCGCTTTTTGGATTCGGTCATTTTTGGGCTAGAGAGTCCAAGCTCATCGAGTCTAGTCACGTGACCCAGGATGATTTTCTTTCGCTACCGCGCATTCTTTAAACTGCAATATCTCTGTAATGAAAAGACATTTTAATCTAAAATTTGGTATACGATTAAAAAAAAACATTGGCTTTCCGTTAAAAATGTTTATTTCAAGGTCAGAAGTATGTATCGTGATGACATCAGCATACTTATGTTTAAGTAACATATTCGATAACTAAAACAATGAACTTTATAAAATAGACCCAAAAAACGGTTAGAGCATAAAAAAATAGGTTAGAATTCCTTTGGCTTTAAAATTGTTTATCAACTCTACAGACTTAAAAAATTTGAATAAAAATCCGTGCAATGAAGAAAAGGGCGATTTTAATATATTTAGGCTATATTGTAGGGTATCCCCTTTTGTAAAAAGTGAAAGGGACAATGGGTTTTTTAATGTAATTTTTCATGCTCTATCCATTTTTTGGGTCCATTTTGTAAAATATATACATTTAGTCATCGAAATTGTTACTTAAACATAAATTTGCTGATGTCATCACGATACATAATTCTGACCTTGAAATAAACATTTTTATCGGAAAGCCAATGTTTTTTCATAATTGTATTTCAAATTCCAGATTATACTCTTGCTTTATTGGAAAGTTATTGAAAGTGAAATAATCAGTCGCAGCAAAATTAAGCCGCTTTTTGGATTCGGTCATTTTTGGGCTAGAGAGTCCAAGCTCATCGAGTCTAGTCACGTGACCCAGGATGATTTTCTTTCGCTACCGCGCATTCTTTAAACTGCAATATCTCTGTAATGAAAAGACATTTTAATCTAAAATTTGGTATACGATTAAAAAAAAACATTGGCTTTCCGTTAAAAATGTTTATTCCAAGGTCAGAAGTATGTATCGTGATGACATCAGCATACTTATGTTTAAGTAACATATTCGATAACTAAAACAATGAACTTTATAAAATAGACCCAAAAAACGGTTAGAGCATAAAAAAATAGGTTAGAATTCCTTTGGCTTTAAAATTGTTTATCAACTCTACAGACTTAAAAAATTTGAATAAAAATCCGTGCAATGAAGAAAAGGGCGATTTTAATATATTTAGGCTATATTGTAGGGTATCCCCTTTTGTAAAAAGTGAAAGGGACAATGGGTTTTTTAATGTAATTTTTCATGCTCTATCCGTTTTTTGGGTCCATTTTGTAAAATATATACATTTAGTCATCGAAATTGTTACTTAAACATAAATTTGCTGATGTCATCACGATACATAATTCTGACCTTGAAATAAACATTTTTATCGGAAAGCCAATGTTTTTTCATAATTGTATTTCAAATTCCAGATTATACTCTTGCTTTATTGGAAAGTTATTGAAAGTGAAATAATCAGTCGCAGCAAAATTAAGCCGCTTTTTGGATTCGGTCATTTTTAGGCTAGAGAGTCCAAGCTCATCGAGTCTAGTCACGTGACCCAGGATGATTTTCTTTCGCTACCGCGCATTCTTTAAACTGCAATATCTCTGTAATGAAAAGACATTTTAATCTAAAATTTGGTATACGATTAAAAAAAAACATTGGCTTTCCGTTAAAAATGTTTATTTCAAGGTCAGAAGTATGTATCGTGATGACATCAGCATACTTATGTTTAAGTAACATATTCGATAACTAAAACAATGAACTTTATAAAATAGACCCAAAAAACGGTTAGAGCATAAAAAAATAGGTTAGAATTCCTTTGGCTTTAAAATTGTTTATCAACTCTACAGACTTAAAAAATTTGAATAAAAATCCGTGCAATGAAGAAAAGGGCGATTTTAATATATTTAGGCTATATTGTAGGGTATCCCCTTTTGTAAAAAGTGAAAGGGACAATGGGTTTTTTAATGTAATTTTTCATGCTCTATCCGTTTTTTGGGTCCATTTTGTAAAATATATACATTTAGTCATCGAAATTGTTACTTAAACATAAATTTGCTGATGTCATCACGATACATAATTCTGACCTTGAAATAAACATTTTTATCGGAAAGCCAATGTTTTTTCATAATTGTATTTCAAATTCCAGATTATACTCTTGCTTTATTGGAAAGTTATAGAAAGTGAAATAATCAGTCGCAGCAAAATTAAGCCGCTTTTTGGATTCGGTCATTTTTGGGCTAGAGAGTCCAAGCTCATCGAGTCTAGTCACGTGACCCAGGATGATTTTCTTTCGCTACCGCGCATTCTTTAAACTGCAATATCTCTGTAATGAAAAGACATTTTAATCTAAAATTTGGTATACGATTAAAAAAAAACATTGGCTTTCCGTTAAAAATGTTTATTCCAAGGTCAGAAATATGTATCGTGATGACATCAGCATACTTATGTTTAAGTAACATATTCGATAACTAAAACAATGAACTTTATAAAATAGACCCAAAAAACGGTTAGAGCATAAAAAAATAGGTTAGAATTCCTTTGGCTTTAAAATTGTTTATCAACTCTACAGACTTAAAAAATTTGAATAAAAATCCGTGCAATGAAGAAAAGGGCGATTTTAATATATTTAGGCTATATTGTAGGGTATCCCCTTTTGTAAAAAGTGAAAGGGACAATGGGTTTTTTAATGTAATTTTTCATGCTCTATCCCTTTTTTGGGTCCATTTTGTAAAATATATACATTTAGTCATCGAAATTGTTACTTAAACATAAATTTGCTGATGTCATCACGATACATAATTCTGACCTTGAAATAAACATTTTTATCGGAAAGCCAATGTTTTTTCATAATTGTATTTCAAATTCCAGATTATACTCTTGCTTTATTGGAAAGTTATTGAAAGTGAAATAATCAGTCGCAGCAAAATTAAGCCGCTTTTTGGATTCGGTCATTTTTGGGCTAGAGAGTCCAAGCTCATCGAGTCTAGTCACGTGACCCAGGATGATTTTCTTTCGCTACCGCGCATTCTTTAAACTGCAATATCTCTGTAATGAAAAGACATTTTAATCTAAAATTTGGTATACGATTAAAAAAAAACATTGGCTTTCCGTTAAAAATGTTTATTTCAAGGTCAGAAGTATGTATCGTGATGACATCAGCATACTTATGTTTAAGTAACATATTCGATAACTAAAACAATGAACTTTATAAAATAGACCCAAAAAACGGTTAGAGCATAAAAAAATAGGTTAGAATTCCTTTGGCTTTAAAATTGTTTATCAACTCTACAGACTTAAAAAATTTGAATAAAAATCCGTGCAATGAAGAAAAGGGCGATTTTAATATATTTAGGCTATATTGTAGGGTATCTCCTTTTGTAAAAATTGAAAGGGACAATGGGTTTTTTAATGTAATTTTTCATGCTCTATCCGTTTTTTGGGTCCATTTTGTAAAATATATACATTTAGTCATCGAAATTGTTACTTAAACATAAATTTGCTGATGTCATCACGATACATAATTCTGACCTTGAAATAAACATTTTTATCGGAAAGCCAATGTTTTTTCATAATTGTATTTCAAATTCCAGATTATACTCTTGCTTTATTGAAAAGTTATTGAAAGTGAAATAATCAGTCGCAGCAAAATTAAGCCGCTTTTTGGATTCGGTCATTTTTGGGCTAGAGAGTCCAAGCTCATCGAGTCTAGTCACGTGACCCAGGATGATTTTCTTTTGCTACCGCGCATTCTTTAAACTGCAATATCTCTGTAATGAAAAGACATTTTAATCTAAAATTTGGTATACGATTAAAAAAAAACATTGGCTTTCCGTTAAAAATGTTTATTCCAAGGTCAGAAGTATGTATCGTGATGACATCAGCATACTTATGTTTAAGTAACATATTCGATAACTAAAACAATGAAATTTATAAAATAGACCCAAAAAACGGTTAGAGCATAAAAAAATAGGTTAGAATTCCTTTGGCTTTAAAATTATTTATCAACTCTACAGACTTAAAAAATTTGAATAAAAATCCGTGCAATGAAGAAAAGGGCGATTTTAATATATTTAGGCTATATTGTAGGGTATCCCCTTTTGTAAAAAGTGAAAGGGACAATGGGTTTTTTAATGTAATTTTTCATGCTCTATCCGTTTTTTGGGTCCATTTTGTAAAATATATACATTTAGTCATCGAAATTGTTACTTAAACATAAATTTGCTGATGTCATCACGATACATAATTCTGACCTTGAAATAAACATTTTTATCGGAAAGCCAATGTTTTTTCATAATTGTATTTCAAATTCCAGATTATACTCTTGCTTTATTGGAAAGTTATTGAAAGTGAAATAATCAGTCGCAGCAAAATTAAGCCGCTTTTTGGATTCGGTCATTTTTAGGCTAGAGAGTCCAAGCTCATCGAGTCTAGTCACGTGACCCAGGATGATTTTCTTTCGCTACCGCGCATTCTTTAAACTGCAATATCTCTGTAATGAAAAGACATTTTAATCTAAAATTTGGTATACGATTAAAAAAAAACATTGGCTTTCCGTTAAAAATGTTTATTTCAAGGTCAGAAGTATGTATCGTGATGACATCAGCATACTTATGTTTAAGTAACATATTCGATAACTAAAACAATGAACTTTATAAAATAGACCCAAAAAACGGTTAGAGCATAAAAAAATAGGTTAGAATTCCTTTGGCTTTAAAATTGTTTATCAACTCTACAGACTTAAAAAATTTGAATAAAAATCCGTGCAATGAAGAAAAGGGCGATTTTAATATATTTAGGCTATATTGTAGGGTATCCCCTTTTGTAAAAAGTGAAAGGGACAATGGGTTTTTTAATGTAATTTTTCATGCTCTATCCGTTTTTTGGGTCCATTTTGTAAAATATATACATTTAGTCATCGAAATTGTTACTTAAACATAAATTTGCTGATGTCATCACGATACATAATTCTGACCTTGAAATAAACATTTTTATCGGAAAGCCAATGTTTTTTCATAATTGTATTTCAAATTCCAGATTATACTCTTGCTTTATTGGAAAGTTATAGAAAGTGAAATAATCAGTCGCAGCAAAATTAAGCCGCTTTTTGGATTCGGTCATTTTTAGGCTAGAGAGTCCAAGCTCATCGAGTCTAGTCACGTGACCCAGGATGATTTTCTTTCGCTACCGCGCATTCTTTAAACTGCAATATCTCTGTAATGAAAAGACATTTTAATCTAAAATTTGGTATACCATTAAAAAAAAACATTGGCTTTCCGTTAAAAATGTTTATTTCAAGGTCAGAAGTATGTATCGTGATGACATCAGCATACTTATGTTTAAGTAACATATTCGATAACTAAAACAATGAACTTTATAAAATAGACCCAAAAAACGGTTAGAGCATAAAAAAATAGGTTAGAATTCCTTTGGCTTTAAAATTGTTTATCAACTCTACAGACTTAAAAAATTTGAATAAAAATCCGTGCAATGAAGAAAAGGGCGATTTTAATATATTTAGGCTATATTGTAGGGTATCTCCTTTTGTAAAAATTGAAAGGGACAATGGGTTTTTTAATGTAATTTTTCATGCTCTATCCGTTTTTTGGGTCCATTTTGTAAAATATATACATTTAGTCATCGAAATTGTTACTTAAACATAAATTTGCTGATGTCATCACGATACATAATTCTGACCTTGAAATAAACATTTTTATCGGAAAGCCAATGTTTTTTCATAATTGTATTTCAAATTCCAGATTATACTCTTGCTTTATTGAAAAGTTATTGAAAGTGAAATAATCAGTCGCAGCAAAATTAAGCCGCTTTTTGGATTCGGTCATTTTTGGGCTAGAGAGTCCAAGCTCATCGAGTCTAGTCACGTGACCCAGGATGATTTTCTTTTGCTACCGCGCATTCTTTAAACTGCAATATCTCTGTAATGAAAAGACATTTTAATCTAAAATTTGGTATACGATTAAAAAAAAACATTGGCTTTCCGTTAAAAATGTTTATTCCAAGGTCAGAAGTATGTATCGTGATGACATCAGCATACTTATGTTTAAGTAACATATTCGATAACTAAAACAATGAAATTTATAAAATAGACCCAAAAAACGGTTAGAGCATAAAAAAATAGGTTAGAATTCCTTTGGCTTTAAAATTATTTATCAACTCTACAGACTTAAAAAATTTGAATAAAAATCCGTGCAATGAAGAAAAGGGCGATTTTAATATATTTAGGCTATATTGTAGGGTATCCCCTTTTGTAAAAAGTGAAAGGGACAATGGGTTTTTTAATGTAATTTTTCATGCTCTATCCGTTTTTTGGGTCCATTTTGTAAAATATATACATTTAGTCATCGAAATTGTTACTTAAACATAAATTTGCTGATGTCATCACGATACATAATTCTGACCTTGAAATAAACATTTTTATCGGAAAGCCAATGTTTTTTCATAATTGTATTTCAAATTCCAGATTATACTCTTGCTTTATTGGAAAGTTATTGAAAGTGAAATAATCAGTCGCAGCAAAATTAAGCCGCTTTTTGGATTCGGTCATTTTTGGGCTAGAGAGTCCAAGCTCATCGAGTCTAGTCACGTGACCCAGGATGATTTTCTTTCGCTACCGCGCATTCTTTAAACTGCAATATCTCTGTAATGAAAAGACATTTTAATCTAAAATTTGGTATACGATTAAAAAAAAACATTGGCTTTCCGTTAAAAATGTTTATTCCAAGGTCAGAAGTATGTATCGTGATGACATCAGCATACTTATGTTTAAGTAACATATTCGATAACTAAAACAATGAAATTTATAAAATAGACCCAAAAAACGGTTAGAGCATAAAAAAATAGGTTAGAATTCCTTTGGCTTTAAAATTATTTATCAACTCTACAGACTTAAAAAATTTGAATAAAAATCCGTGCAATGAAGAAAAGGGCGATTTTAATATATTTAGGCTATATTGTAGGGTATCCCCTTTTGTAAAAAGTGAAAGGGACAATGGGTTTTTTAATGTAATTTTTCATGCTCTATCCGTTTTTTGGGTCCATTTTGTAAAATATATACATTTAGTCATCGAAATTGTTACTTAAACATAAATTTGCTGATGTCATCACGATACATAATTCTGACCTTGAAATAAACATTTTTATCGGAAAGCCAATGTTTTTTCATAATTGTATTTCAAATTCCAGATTATACTCTTGCTTTATTGGAAAGTTATTGAAAGTGAAATAATCAGTCGCAGCAAAATTAAGCCGCTTTTTGGATTCGGTCATTTTTGGGCTAGAGAGTCCAAGCTCATCGAGTCTAGTCACGTGACCCAGGATGATTTTCTTTCGCTACCGCGCATTCTTTAAACTGCAATATCTCTGTAATGAAAAGACATTTTAATCTAAAATTTGGTATACGATTAAAAAAAAACATTGGCTTTCCGTTAAAAATGTTTTTTTCAAGGTCAGAAGTATGTATCGTGATGACATCAGCATACTTATGTTTAAGTAACATATTCGATAACTAAAACAATGAACTTTATAAAATAGACCCAAAAAACGGTTAGAGCATAAAAAAATAGGTTAGAATTCCTTTGGCTTTAAAATTGTTTATCAACTCTACAGACTTAAAAAATTTGAATAAAAATCCGTGCAATGAAGAAAAGGGCGATTTTAATATATTTAGGCTATATTGTAGGGTATCTCCTTTTGTAAAAATTGAAAGGGACAATGGGTTTTTTAATGTAATTTTTCATGCTCTATCCGTTTTTTGGGTCCATTTTGTAAAATATATACATTTAGTCATCGAAATTGTTACTTAAACATAAATTTGCTGATGTCATCACGATACATAATTCTGACCTTGAAATAAACATTTTTATCGGAAAGCCAATGTTTTTTCATAATTGTATTTCAAATTTCAGATTATACTCTTGCTTTATTGGAAAGTTATTGAAAGTGAAATAATCAGTCGCAGCAAAATTAAGCCGCTTTTTGGATTCGGTCATTTTTGGGCTAGAGAGTCCAAGCTCATCGAGTCTAGTCACGTGACCCAGGATGATTTTCTTTCGCTACCGCGCATTCTTTAAACTGCAATATCTCTGTAATGAAAAGACATTTTAATCTAAAATTTGGTATACGATTAAAAAAAAACATTGGCTTTCCGTTAAAAATGTTTATTCCAAGGTCAGAAGTATGTATCGTGATGACATCAGCATACTTATGTTTAAGTAACATATTCGATAACTAAAACAATGAAATTTATAAAATAGACCCAAAAAACGGTTAGAGCATAAAAAAATAGGTTAGAATTCCTTTGGCTTTAAAATTATTTATCAACTCTACAGACTTAAAAAATTTGAATAAAAATCCGTGCAATGAAGAAAAGGGCGATTTTAATATATTTAGGCTATATTGTAGGGTATCCCCTTTTGTAAAAAGTGAAAGGGACAATGGGTTTTTTAATGTAATTTTTCATGCTCTATCCGTTTTTTGGGTCCATTTTGTAAAATATATACATTTAGTCATCGAAATTGTTACTTAACCATAAATTTGCTGATGTCATCACGATACATAATTCTGACCTTGAAATAAACATTTTTATCGGAAAGCCAATGTTTTTTCATAATTGTATTTCAAATTCCAGATTATACTCTTGCTTTATTGGAAAGTTATTGAAAGTGAAATAATCAGTCGCAGCAAAATTAAGCCGCTTTTTGGATTCGGTCATTTTTAGGCTAGAGAGTCCAAGCTCATCGAGTCTAGTCACGTGACCCAGGATGATTTTCTTTCGCTACCGCGCATTCTTTAAACTGCAATATCTCTGTAATGAAAAGACATTTTAATCTAAAATTTGGTATACGATTAAAAAAAAACATTGGCTTTCCGTTAAAAATGTTTATTTCAAGGTCAGAAGTATGTATCGTGATGACATCAGCATACTTATGTTTAAGTAACATATTCGATAACTAAAACAATGAACTTTATAAAATAGACCCAAAAAACGGTTAGAGCATAAAAAAATAGGTTAGAATTCCTTTGGCTTTAAAATTGTTTATCAACTCTACAGACTTAAAAAATTTGAATAAAAATCCGTGCAATGAAGAAAAGGGCGATTTTAATATATTTAGGCTATATTGTAGGGTATCTCCTTTTGTAAAAATTGAAAGGGACAATGGGTTTTTTAATGTAATTTTTCATGCTCTATCCGTTTTTTGGGTCCATTTTGTAAAATATATACATTTAGTCATCGAAATTGTTACTTAAACATAAATTTGCTGATGTCATCACGATACATAATTCTGACCTTGAAATAAACATTTTTATCGGAAAGCCAATGTTTTTTCATAATTGTATTTCAAATTCCAGATTATACTCTTGCTTTATTGGAAAGTTATTGAAAGTGAAATAATCAGTCGCAGCAAAATTAAGCCGCTTTTTGGATTCGGTCATTTTTGGGCTAGAGAGTCCAAGCTCATCGAGTCTAGTCACGTGACCCAGGATGATTTTCTTTCGCTACCGCGCATTCTTTAAACTGCAATATCTCTGTAATGAAAAGACATTTTAATCTAAAATTTGGTATACGATTAAAAAAAAACATTGGCTTTCCGTTAAAAATGTTTATTCCAAGGTCAGAAGTATGTATCGTGATGACATCAGCATACTTATGTTTAAGTAACATATTCGATAACTAAAACAATGAAATTTATAAAATAGACCCAAAAAACGGTTAGAGCATAAAAAAATAGGTTAGAATTCCTTTGGCTTTAAAATTATTTATCAACTCTACAGACTTAAAAAATTTGAATAAAAATCCGTGCAATGAAGAAAAGGGCGATTTTAATATATTTAGGCTATATTGTAGGGTATCCCCTTTTGTAAAAAGTGAAAGGGACAATGGGTTTTTTAATGTAATTTTTCATGCTCTATCCGTTTTTTGGGTCCATTTTGTAAAATATATACATTTAGTCATCGAAATTGTTACTTAAACATAAATTTGCTGATGTCATCACGATACATAATTCTGACCTTGAAATAAACATTTTTATCGGAAAGCCAATGTTTTTTCATAATTGTATTTCAAATTCCAGATTATACTCTTGCTTTATTGGAAAGTTATTGAAAGTGAAATAATCAGTCGCAGCAAAATTAAGCCGCTTTTTGGATTCGGTCATTTTTGGGCTAGAGAGTCCAAGCTCATCGAGTCTAGTCACGTGACCCAGGATGATTTTCTTTCGCTACCGCGCATTCTTTAAACTGCAATATCTCTGTAATGAAAAGACATTTTAATCTAAAATTTGGTATACGATTAAAAAAAAACATTGGCTTTCCGTTAAAAATGTTTATTCCAAGGTCAGAAGTATGTATCGTGATGACATCAGCATACTTATGTTTAAGTAACATATTCGATAACTAAAACAATGAAATTTATAAAATAGACCCAAAAAACGGTTAGAGCATAAAAAAATAGGTTAGAATTCCTTTGGCTTTAAAATTATTTATCAACTCTACAGACTTAAAAAATTTGAATAAAAATCCGTGCAATGAAGAAAAGGGCGATTTTAATATATTTAGGCTATATTGTAGGGTATCCCCTTTTGTAAAAAGTGAAAGGGACAATGGGTTTTTTAATGTAATTTTTCATGCTCTATCCGTTTTTTGGGTCCATTTTGTAAAATATATACATTTAGTCATCGAAATTGTTACTTAAACATAAATTTGCTGATGTCATCACGATACATAATTCTGACCTTGAAATAAACATTTTTATCGGAAAGCCAATGTTTTTTCATAATTGTATTTCAAATTCCAGATTATACTCTTGCTTTATTGGAAAGTTATTGAAAGTGAAATAATCAGTCGCAGCAAAATTAAGCCGCTTTTTGGATTCGGTCATTTTTGGGCTAGAGAGTCCAAGCTCATCGAGTCTAGTCACGTGACACAGGATGATTTTCTTTCGCTACCGCGCATTCTTTAAACTGCAATATCTCTGTAATGAAAAGACATTTTAATCTAAAATTTGGTATACGATTAAAAAAAAACATTGGCTTTCCGTTAAAAATGTTTATTTCAAGGTCAGAAGTATGTATCGTGATGACATCAGCATACTTATGTTTAAGTAACATATTCGATAACTAAAACAATGAACTTTATAAAATAGACCCAAAAAACGGTTAGAGCATAAAAAAATAGGTTAGAATTCCTTTGGCTTTAAAATTGTTTATCAACTCTACAGACTTAAAAAATTTGAATAAAAATCCGTGCAATGAAGAAAAGGGCGATTTTAATATATTTAGGCTATATTGTAGGGTATCTCCTTTTGTAAAAATTGAAAGGGACAATGGGTTTTTTAATGTAATTTTTCATGCTCTATCCGTTTTTTGGGTCCATTTTGTAAAATATATACATTTAGTCATCGAAATTGTTACTTAAACATAAATTTGCTGATGTCATCACGATACATAATTCTGACCTTGAAATAAACATTTTTATCGGAAAGCCAATGTTTTTTCATAATTGTATTTCAAATTCCAGATTATACTCTTGCTTTATTGGAAAGTTATTGAAAGTGAAATAATCAGTCGCAGCAAAATTAAGCCGCTTTTTGGATTCGGTCATTTTTGGGCTAGAGAGTCCAAGCTCATCGAGTCTAGTCACGTGACCCAGGATGATTTTCTTTCGCTACCGCGCATTCTTTAAACTGCAATATCTCTGTAATGAAAAGACATTTTAATCTAAAATTTGGTATACGATTAAAAAAAAACATTGGCTTTCCGTTAAAAATGTTTATTCCAAGGTCAGAAGTATGTATCGTGATGACATCAGCATACTTATGTTTAAGTAACATATTCGATAACTAAAACAATGAAATTTATAAAATAGACCCAAAAAACGGTTAGAGCATAAAAAAATAGGTTAGAATTCCTTTGGCTTTAAAATTATTTATCAACTCTACAGACTTAAAAAATTTGAATAAAAATCCGTGCAATGAAGAAAAGGGCGATTTTAATATATTTAGGCTATATTGTAGGGTATCCCCTTTTGTAAAAAGTGAAAGGGACAATGGGTTTTTTAATGTAATTTTTCATGCTCTATCCGTTTTTTGGGTCCATTTTGTAAAATATATACATTTAGTCATCGAAATTGTTACTTAAACATAAATTTGCTGATGTCATCACGATACATAATTCTGACCTTGAAATAAACATTTTTATCGGAAAGCCAATGTTTTTTCATAATTGTATTTCAAATTCCAGATTATACTCTTGCTTTATTGGAAAGTTATTGAAAGTAAAATAATCAGTCGCAGCAAAATTAAGCCGCTTTTTGGATTCGGTCATTTTTGGGCTAGAGAGTCCAAGCTCATCGAGTCTAGTCACGTGACCCAGGATGATTTTCTTTCGCTACCGCGCATTCTTTAAACTGCAATATCTCTGTAATGAAAAGACATTTTAATCTAAAATTTGGTATACGATTAAAAAAAAACATTGGCTTTCCGTTAAAAATGTTTATTTTAAGGTCAGAAGTATGTATCGTGATGACATCAGCATACTTATGTTTAAGTAACATATTCGATAACTAAAACAATGAACTTTATAAAATAGACCCAAAAAACGGTTAGAGCATAAAAGAATAGGTTAGAATTCCTTTGGCTTTAAAATTGTTTATCAACTCTACAGACTTAAAAAATTTGAATAAAAATCCGTGCAATGAAGAAAAGGGCGATTTTAATATATTTAGGCTATATTGTAGGGTATCCCCTTTTGTAAAAAGTGAAAGGGACAATGGGTTTTTTAATGTAATTTTTCATGCTCTATCCGTTTTTTGGGTTCATTTTGTAAAATATATACATTTAGTCATCGAAATTGTTACTTAAACATAAATTTGCTGATGTCATCACGATACATAATTCTGACCTTGAAATAAACATTTTTATCGGAAAGCCAATGTTTTTTCATAATTGTATTTCAAATTCCAGATTATACTCTTGCTTTATTGGAAAGTTATTGAAAGTGAAATAATCAGTCGCAGCAAAATTAAGCCGCTTTTTGGATTCGGTCATTTTTAGGCTAGAGAGTCCAAGCTCATCGAGTCTAGTCACGTGACCCAGGATGATTTTCTTTCGCTAACGCGCATTCTTTAAACTGCAATATCTCTGTAATGAAAAGACATTTTAATCTAAAATTTGGTATACGATTAAAAAAAAACATTGGCTTTCCGTTAAAAATGTTTATTTCAAGGTCAGAAGTATGTATCGTGATGACATCAGCATACTTATGTTTAAGTAACATATTTGATAACTAAAACAATGAACTTTATAAAATAGACCCAAAAAACGGTTAGAGCATAAAAAAATAGGTTAGAATTCCTTTGGCTTTAAAATTGTTTATCAACTCTACAGACTTAAAAAATTTGAATAAAAATCCGTGCAATGAAGAAAAGGGCGATTTTAATATATTTAGGCTATATTGTAGGGTATCTCCTTTTGTAAAAATTGAAAGGGACAATGGGTTTTTTAATGTAATTTTTCATGCTCTATCCGTTTTTTGGGTCCATTTTGTAAAATATATACATTTAGTCATCGAAATTGTTACTTAAACATAAATTTGCTGATGTCATCACGATACATAATTCTGACCTTGAAATAAACATTTTTATCGGAAAGCCAATGTTTTTTCATAATTGTATTTCAAATTCCAGATTATACTCTTGCTTTATTGGAAAGTTATTGAAAGTGAAATAATCAGTCGCAGCAAAATTAAGCCGCTTTTGGGATTCGGTCATTTTTGGGCTAGAGAGTCCAAGCTCATCGAGTCTAGTCACGTGACCCAGGATGATTTTCTTTCGCTACCGCGCATTCTTTAAACTGCAATATCTCTGTAATGAAAAGACATTTTAATCTAAAATTTGGTATACGATTAAAAAAAAACATTGGCTTTCCGTTAAAAATGTTTATTTCAAGGTCAGAAGTATGTATCGTGATGACATCAGCATACTTATGTTTAAGTAACATATTCGATAACTAAAACAATGAACTTTATAAAATAGACCCAAAAAACGGTTAGAGCATAAAAAAATAGGTTAGAATTCCTTTGGCTTTAAAATTGTTTATCAACTCTACAGACTTAAAAAATTTGAATAAAAATCCGTGCAATGAAGAAAAGGGCGATTTTAATATATTTAGGCTATATTGTAGGGTATCTCCTTTTGTAAAAATTGAAAGGGACAATGGGTTTTTTAATGTAATTTTTCATGCTCTATCCGTTTTTTGGGTCCATTTTGTAAAATATATACATTTAGTCATCGAAATTGTTACTTAAACATAAATTTGCTGATGTCATCACGATACATAATTCTGACCTTGAAATAAACATTTTTATCGGAAAGCCAATGTTTTTTCATAATTGTATTTCAAATTCCAGATTATACTCTTGCTTTATTGGAAAGTTATTGAAAGTGAAATAATCAGTCGCAGCAAAATTAAGCCGCTTTTTGGATTCGGTCATTTTTGGGCTAGAGAGTCCAAGCTCATCGAGTCTAGTCACGTGACCCAGGATGATTTTCTTTCGCTACCGCGCATTCTTTAAACTGCAATATCTCTGTAATGAAAAGACATTTTAATCTAAAATTTGGTATACGATTAAAAAAAAACATTGGCTTTCCGTTAAAAATGTTTATTTCAAGGTCAGAAGTATGTATCGTGATGACATCAGCATACTTATGTTTAAGTAACATATTCGATAACTAAAACAATGAACTTTATAAAATAGACCCAAAAAACGGTTAGAGCATAAAAAAATAGGTTAGAATTCCTTTGGCTTTAAAATTGTTTATCAACTCTACAGACTTAAAAAATTTGAATAAAAATCCGTGCAATGAAGAAAAGGGCGATTTTAATATATTTAGGCTATATTGTAGGGTATCTCCTTTTGTAAAAATTGAAAGGGACAATGGGTTTTTTAATGTAATTTTTCATGCTCTATCCGTTTTTTGGGTCCATTTTGTAAAATATATACATTTAGTCATCGAAATTGTTACTTAAACATAAATTTGCTGATGTCATCACGATACATAATTCTGACCTTGAAATAAACATTTTTATCGGAAAGCCAATGTTTTTTCATAATTGTATTTCAAATTCCAGATTATACTCTTGCTTTATTGGAAAGTTATTGAAAGTGAAATAATCAGTCGCAGCAAAATTAAGCCGCTTTTTGGATTCGGTCATTTTTGGGCTAGAGAGTCCAAGCTCATCGAGTCTTGTCACGTGACCCAGGATGATTTTCTTTCGCTACCGCGCATTCTTTAAACTGCAATATCTCTGTAATGAAAAGACATTTTAATCTAAAATTTGGTATACGATTAAAAAAAAACATTGGCTTTCCGTTAAAAATGTTTATTCCAAGGTCAGAAGTATGTATCGTGATGACATCAGCATACTTATGTTTAAGTAACATATTCGATAACTAAAACAATGAACTTTATAAAATAGACCCAAAAAACGGTTAGAGCATAAAAAAATAGGTTAGAATTCCTTTGGCTTTAAAATTGTTTATCAACTCTACAGACTTAAAAAATTTGAATAAAAATCCGTGCAATGAAGAAAAGGGCGATTTTAATATATTTAGGCTATATTGTAGGGTATCCCCTTTTGTAAAAAGTGAAAGGGACAATGGGTTTTTTAATGTAATTTTTCATGCTCTATCCGTTTTTTGGGTTCATTTTGTAAAATATATACATTTAGTCATCGAAATTGTTACTTAAACATAAATTTGCTGATGTCATCACGATACATAATTCTGACCTTGAAATAAACATTTTTATCGGAAAGCCAATGTTTTTTCATAATTGTATTTCAAATTCCAGATTATACTCTTGCTTTATTGGAAAGTTATTGAAAGTGAAATAATCAGTCGCAGCAAAATTAAGCCGCTTTTTGGATTCGGTCATTTTTAGGCTAGAGAGTCCAAGCTCATCGAGTCTAGTCACGTGACCCAGGATGATTTTCTTTCGCTACCGCGCATTCTTTAAACTGCAATATCTCTGTAATGAAAAGACATTTTAATCTAAAATTTGGTATACGATTAAAAAAAAACATTGGCTTTCCGTTAAAAATGTTTATTTCAAGGTCAGAAGTATGTATCGTGATGACATCAGCATACTTATGTTTAAGTAACATATTCGATAACTAAAACAATGAACTTTATAAAATAGACCCAAAAAACGGTTAGAGCATAAAAAAATAGGTTAGAATTCCTTTGGCTTTAAAATTGTTTATCAACTCTACAGACTTAAAAAATTTGAATAAAAATCCGTGCAATGAAGAAAAGGGCGATTTTAATATATTTAGGCTATATTGTAGGGTATCTCCTTTTGTAAAAATTGAAAGGGACAATGGGTTTTTTAATGTAATTTTTCATGCTCTATCCGTTTTTTGGGTCCATTTTGTAAAATATATACATTTAGTCATCGAAATTGTTACTTAAACATAAATTTGCTGATGTCATCACGATACATAATTCTGACCTTGAAATAAACATTTTTATCGGAAAGCCAATGTTTTTTCATAATTGTATTTCAAATTCCAGATTATACTCTTGCTTTATTGGAAAGTTATTGAAAGTGAAATAATCAGTCGCAGCAAAATTAAGCCGCTTTTTGGATTCGGTCATTTTTGGGCTAGAGAGTCCAAGCTCATCGAGTCTAGTCACGTGACCCAGGATGATTTTCTTTCGCTACCGCGCATTCTTTAAACTGCAATATCTCTGTAATGAAAAGACATTTTAATCTAAAATTTGGTATACGATTAAAAAAAAACATTGGCTTTCCGTTAAAAATGTTTATTCCAAGGTCAGAAGTATGTATCGTGATGACATCAGCATACTTATGTTTAAGTAACATATTCGATAACTAAAACAATGAAATTTATAAAATAGACCCAAAAAACGGTTAGAGCATAAAAAAATAGGTTAGAATTCCTTTGGCTTTAAAATTATTTATCAACTCTACAGACTTAAAAAATTTGAATAAAAATCCGTGCAATGAAGAAAAGGGCGATTTTAATATATTTAGGCTATATTGTAGGGTATCCCCTTTTGTAAAAAGTGAAAGGGACAATGGGTTTTTTAATGTAATTTTTCATGCTCTATCCGTTTTTTGGGTCCATTTTGTAAAATATATACATTTAGTCATCGAAATTGTTACTTAAACATAAATTTGCTGATGTCATCACGATACATAATTCTGACCTTGAAATAAACATTTTTATCGGAAAGCCAATGTTTTTTCATAATTGTATTTCAAATTCCAGATTATACTCTTGCTTTATTGGAAAGTTATTGAAAGTGAAATAATCAGTCGCAGCAAAATTAAGCCGCTTTTTGGATTCGGTCATTTTTGGGCTAGAGAGTCCAAGCTCATCGAGTCTAGTCACGTGACACAGGATGATTTTCTTTCGCTACCGCGCATTCTTTAAACTGCAATATCTCTGTAATGAAAAGACATTTTAATCTAAAATTTGGTATACGATTAAAAAAAAACATTGGCTTTCCGTTAAAAATGTTTATTTCAAGGTCAGAAGTATGTATCGTGATGACATCAGCATACTTATGTTTAAGTAACATATTCGATAACTAAAACAATGAACTTTATAAAATAGACCCAAAAAACGGTTAGAGCATAAAAAAATAGGTTAGAATTCCTTTGGCTTTAAAATTGTTTATCAACTCTACAGACTTAAAAAATTTGAATAAAAATCCGTGCAATGAAGAAAAGGGCGATTTTAATATATTTAGGCTATATTGTAGGGTATCTCCTTTTGTAAAAATTGAAAGGGACAATGGGTTTTTTAATGTAATTTTTCATGCTCTATCCGTTTTTTGGGTCCATTTTGTAAAATATATACATTTAGTCATCGAAATTGTTACTTAAACATAAATTTGCTGATGTCATCACGATACATAATTCTGACCTTGAAATAAACATTTTTATCGGAAAGCCAATGTTTTTTCATAATTGTATTTCAAATTCCAGATTATACTCTTGCTTTATTGGAAAGTTATTGAAAGTGAAATAATCAGTCGCAGCAAAATTAAGCCGCTTTTTGGATTCGGTCATTTTTGGGCTAGAGAGTCCAAGCTCATCGAGTCTAGTCACGTGACCCAGGATGATTTTCTTTCGCTACCGCGCATTCTTTAAACTGCAATATCTCTGTAATGAAAAGACATTTTAATCTAAAATTTGGTATACGATTAAAAAAAAACATTGGCTTTCCGTTAAAAATGTTTATTCCAAGGTCAGAAGTATGTATCGTGATGACATCAGCATACTTATGTTTAAGTAACATATTCGATAACTAAAACAATGAAATTTATAAAATAGACCCAAAAAACGGTTAGAGCATAAAAAAATAGGTTAGAATTCCTTTGGCTTTAAAATTATTTATCAACTCTACAGACTTAAAAAATTTGAATAAAAATCCGTGCAATGAAGAAAAGGGCGATTTTAATATATTTAGGCTATATTGTAGGGTATCCCCTTTTGTAAAAAGTGAAAGGGACAATGGGTTTTTTAATGTAATTTTTCATGCTCTATCCGTTTTTTGGGTCCATTTTGTAAAATATATACATTTAGTCATCGAAATTGTTACTTAAACATAAATTTGCTGATGTCATCACGATACATAATTCTGACCTTGAAATAAACATTTTTATCGGAAAGCCAATGTTTTTTCATAATTGTATTTCAAATTCCAGATTATACTCTTGCTTTATTGGAAAGTTATTGAAAGTAAAATAATCAGTCGCAGCAAAATTAAGCCGCTTTTTGGATTCGGTCATTTTTGGGCTAGAGAGTCCAAGCTCATCGAGTCTAGTCACGTGACCCAGGATGATTTTCTTTCGCTACCGCGCATTCTTTAAACTGCAATATCTCTGTAATGAAAAGACATTTTAATCTAAAATTTGGTATACGATTAAAAAAAAACATTGGCTTTCCGTTAAAAATGTTTATTTTAAGGTCAGAAGTATGTATCGTGATGACATCAGCATACTTATGTTTAAGTAACATATTCGATAACTAAAACAATGAACTTTATAAAATAGACCCAAAAAACGGTTAGAGCATAAAAGAATAGGTTAGAATTCCTTTGGCTTTAAAATTGTTTATCAACTCTACAGACTTAAAAAATTTGAATAAAAATCCGTGCAATGAAGAAAAGGGCGATTTTAATATATTTAGGCTATATTGTAGGGTATCCCTTTTGTAAAAAGTGAAAGGGACAATGGGTTTTTTAATGTAATTTTTCATGCTCTATCCGTTTTTTGGGTTCATTTTGTAAAATATATACATTTAGTCATCGAAATTGTTACTTAAACATAAATTTGCTGATGTCATCCACGATACATAATTCTGACCTTGAAATAAACATTTTTATCGGAAAGCCAATGTTTTTTCATAATTGTATTTCAAATTCCAGATTATACTCTTGCTTTATTGGAAAGTTATTGAAAGTGAAATAATCAGTCGCAGCAAAATTAAGCCGCTTTTTGGATTCGGTCATTTTTAGGCTAGAGAGTCCAAGCTCATCGAGTCTAGTCACGTGACCCAGGATGATTTTCTTTCGCTAACGCGCATTCTTTAAACTGCAATATCTCTGTAATGAAAAGACATTTTAATCTAAAATTTGGTATACGATTAAAAAAAAACATTGGCTTTCCGTTAAAAATGTTTATTTCAAGGTCAGAAGTATGTATCGTGATGACATCAGCATACTTATGTTTAAGTAACATATTTGATAACTAAAACAATGAACTTTATAAAATAGACCCAAAAAACGGTTAGAGCATAAAAAAATAGGTTAGAATTCCTTTGGCTTTAAAATTGTTTATCAACTCTACAGACTTAAAAAATTTGAATAAAAATCCGTGCAATGAAGAAAAGGGCGATTTTAATATATTTAGGCTATATTGTAGGGTATCTCCTTTTGTAAAAATTGAAAGGGACAATGGGTTTTTTAATGTAATTTTTCATGCTCTATCCGTTTTTTGGGTCCATTTTGTAAAATATATACATTTAGTCATCGAAATTGTTACTTAAACATAAATTTGCTGATGTCATCACGATACATAATTCTGACCTTGAAATAAACATTTTTATCGGAAAGCCAATGTTTTTTCATAATTGTATTTCAAATTCCAGATTATACTCTTGCTTTATTGGAAAGTTATTGAAAGTGAAATAATCAGTCGCAGCAAAATTAAGCCGCTTTTGGGATTCGGTCATTTTTGGGCTAGAGAGTCCAAGCTCATCGAGTCTAGTCACGTGACCCAGGATGATTTTCTTTCGCTACCGCGCATTCTTTAAACTGCAATATCTCTGTAATGAAAAGACATTTTAATCTAAAATTTGGTATACGATTAAAAAAAAACATTGGCTTTCCGTTAAAAATGTTTATTTCAAGGTCAGAAGTATGTATCGTGATGACATCAGCATACTTATGTTTAAGTAACATATTCGATAACTAAAACAATGAACTTTATAAAATAGACCCAAAAAACGGTTAGAGCATAAAAAAATAGGTTAGAATTCCTTTGGCTTTAAAATTGTTTATCAACTCTACAGACTTAAAAAATTTGAATAAAAATCCGTGCAATGAAGAAAAGGGCGATTTTAATATATTTAGGCTATATTGTAGGGTATCTCCTTTTGTAAAAATTGAAAGGGACAATGGGTTTTTTAATGTAATTTTTCATGCTCTATCCGTTTTTTGGGTCCATTTTGTAAAATATATACATTTAGTCATCGAAATTGTTACTTAAACATAAATTTGCTGATGTCATCACGATACATAATTCTGACCTTGAAATAAACATTTTTATCGGAAAGCCAATGTTTTTTCATAATTGTATTTCAAATTCCAGATTATACTCTTGCTTTATTGGAAAGTTATTGAAAGTGAAATAATCAGTCGCAGCAAAATTAAGCCGCTTTTTGGATTCGGTCATTTTTGGGCTAGAGAGTCCAAGCTCATCGAGTCTAGTCACGTGACCCAGGATGATTTTCTTTCGCTACCGCGCATTCTTTAAACTGCAATATCTCTGTAATGAAAAGACATTTTAATCTAAAATTTGGTATACGATTAAAAAAAAACATTGGCTTTCCGTTAAAAATGTTTATTTCAAGGTCAGAAGTATGTATCGTGATGACATCAGCATACTTATGTTTAAGTAACATATTCGATAACTAAAACAATGAACTTTATAAAATAGACCCAAAAAACGGTTAGAGCATAAAAAAATAGGTTAGAATTCCTTTGGCTTTAAAATTGTTTATCAACTCTACAGACTTAAAAAATTTGAATAAAAATCCGTGCAATGAAGAAAAGGGCGATTTTAATATATTTAGGCTATATTGTAGGGTATCTCCTTTTGTAAAAATTGAAAGGGACAATGGGTTTTTTAATGTAATTTTTCATGCTCTATCCGTTTTTTGGGTCCATTTTGTAAAATATATACATTTAGTCATCGAAATTGTTACTTAAACATAAATTTGCTGATGTCATCACGATACATAATTCTGACCTTGAAATAAACATTTTTATCGGAAAGCCAATGTTTTTTCATAATTGTATTTCAAATTCCAGATTATACTCTTGCTTTATTGGAAAGTTATTGAAAGTGAAATAATCAGTCGCAGCAAAATTAAGCCGCTTTTTGGATTCGGTCATTTTTGGGCTAGAGAGTCCAAGCTCATCGAGTCTTGTCACGTGACCCAGGATGATTTTCTTTCGCTACCGCGCATTCTTTAAACTGCAATATCTCTGTAATGAAAAGACATTTTAATCTAAAATTTGGTATACGATTAAAAAAAAACATTGGCTTTCCGTTAAAAATGTTTATTCCAAGGTCAGAAGTATGTATCGTGATGACATCAGCATACTTATGTTTAAGTAACATATTCGATAACTAAAACAATGAACTTTATAAAATAGACCCAAAAAACGGTTAGAGCATAAAAAAATAGGTTAGAATTCCTTTGGCTTTAAAATTGTTTATCAACTCTACAGACTTAAAAAATTTGAATAAAAATCCGTGCAATGAAGAAAAGGGCGATTTTAATATATTTAGGCTATATTGTAGGGTATCCCCTTTTGTAAAAAGTGAAAGGGACAATGGGTTTTTTAATGTAATTTTTCATGCTCTATCCGTTTTTTGGGTTCATTTTGTAAAATATATACATTTAGTCATCGAAATTGTTACTTAAACATAAATTTGCTGATGTCATCACGATACATAATTCTGACCTTGAAATAAACATTTTTATCGGAAAGCCAATGTTTTTTCATAATTGTATTTCAAATTCCAGATTATACTCTTGCTTTATTGGAAAGTTATTGAAAGTGAAATAATCAGTCGCAGCAAAATTAAGCCGCTTTTTGGATTCGGTCATTTTTAGGCTAGAGAGTCCAAGCTCATCGAGTCTAGTCACGTGACCCAGGATGATTTTCTTTCGCTACCGCGCATTCTTTAAACTGCAATATCTCTGTAATGAAAAGACATTTTAATCTAAAATTTGGTATACGATTAAAAAAAAACATTGGCTTTCCGTTAAAAATGTTTATTTCAAGGTCAGAAGTATGTATCGTGATGACATCAGCATACTTATGTTTAAGTAACATATTCGATAACTAAAACAATGAACTTTATAAAATAGACCCAAAAAACGGTTAGAGCATAAAAAAATAGGTTAGAATTCCTTTGGCTTTAAAATTGTTTATCAACTCTACAGACTTAAAAAATTTGAATAAAAATCCGTGCAATGAAGAAAAGGGCGATTTTAATATATTTAGGCTATATTGTAGGGTATCTCCTTTTGTAAAAATTGAAAGGGACAATGGGTTTTTTAATGTAATTTTTCATGCTCTATCCGTTTTTTGGGTCCATTTTGTAAAATATATACATTTAGTCATCGAAATTGTTACTTAAACATAAATTTGCTGATGTCATCACGATACATAATTCTGACCTTGAAATAAACATTTTTATCGGAAAGCCAATGTTTTTTCATAATTGTATTTCAAATTCCAGATTATACTCTTGCTTTATTGGAAAGTTATTGAAAGTGAAATAATCAGTCGCAGCAAAATTAAGCCGCTTTTTGGATTCGGTCATTTTTGGGCTAGAGAGTCCAAGCTCATCGAGTCTAGTCACGTGACCCAGGATGATTTTCTTTCGCTACCGCGCATTCTTTAAACTGCAATATCTCTGTAATGAAAAGACATTTTAATCTAAAATTTGGTATACGATTAAAAAAAAACATTGGCTTTCCGTTAAAAATGTTTATTCCAAGGTCAGAAGTATGTATCGTGATGACATCAGCATACTTATGTTTAAGTAACATATTCGATAACTAAAACAATGAAATTTATAAAATAGACCCAAAAGACGGTTAGAGCATAAAAAAATAGGTTAGAATTCCTTTGGCTTTAAAATTATTTATCAACTCTACAGACTTAAAAAATTTGAATAAAAATCCGTGCAATGAAGAAAAGGGCGATTTTAATATATTTAGGCTATATTGTAGGGTATCCCCTTTTGTAAAAAGTGAAAGGGACAATGGGTTTTTTAATGTAATTTTTCATGCTCTATCCGTTTTTTGGGTCCATTTTGTAAAATATATACATTTAGTCATCGAAATTGTTACTTAAACATAAATTTGCTGATGTCATCACGATACATAATTCTGACCTTGAAATAAACATTTTTATCGGAAAGTCAATGTTTTTTCATAATTGTATTTCAAATTCCAGATTATACTCTTGCTTTATTGGAAAGTTATTGAAAGTGAAATAATCAGTCGCAGCAAAATTAAGCCGCTTTTTGGATTCGGTCATTTTTAGGCTAGAGAGTCCAAGCTCATCGAGTCTAGTCACGTGACCCAGGATGATTTTCTTTCGCTACCGCGCATTCTTTAAACTGCAATATCTCTGTAATGAAAAGACATTTTAATCTAAAATTTGGTATACGATTAAAAAAAAACATTGGCTTTCCGTTAAAAATGTTTATTTCAAGGTCAGAAGTATGTATCGTGATGACATCAGCATACTTATGTTTAAGTAACATATTCGATAACTAAAACAATGAAATTTATAAAATAGACCCAAAAGACGGTTAGAGCATAAAAAAATAGGTTAGAATTCCTTTGGCTTTAAAATTATTTATCAACTCTACAGACTTAAAAAATTTGAATAAAAATCCGTGCAATGAAGAAAAGGGCGATTTTAATATATTTAGGCTATATTGTAGGGTATCCCCTTTTGTAAAAAGTGAAAGGGACAATGGGTTTTTTAATGTAATTTTTCATGCTCTATCCGTTTTTTGGGTCCATTTTGTAAAATATATACATTTAGTCATCGAAATTGTTACTTAAACATAAATTTGCTGATGTCATCACGATACATAATTCTGACCTTGAAATAAACATTTTTATCGGAAAGTCAATGTTTTTTCATAATTGTATTTCAAATTCCAGATTATACTCTTGCTTTATTGGAAAGTTATTGAAAGTGAAATAATCAGTCGCAGCAAAATTAAGCCGCTTTTTGGATTCGGTCATTTTTAGGCTAGAGAGTCCAAGCTCATCGAGTCTAGTCACGTGACCCAGGATGATTTTCTTTCGCTACCGCGCATTCTTTAAACTGCAATATCTCTGTAATGAAAAGACATTTTAATCTAAAATTTGGTATACCATTAAAAAAAAACATTGGCTTTCCGTTAAAAATGTTTATTTCAAGGTCAGAAGTATGTATCGTGATGACATCAGCATACTTATGTTTAAGTAACATATTCGATAACTAAAACAATGAACTTTATAAAATAGACCCAAAAAACGGTTAGAGCATAAAAAAATAGGTTAGAATTCCTTTGGCTTTAAAATTTTTTATCAACTCTACAGACTTAAAAAATTTGAATAAAAATCCGTGCAATGAAGAAAAGGGCTATTTTAATATATTTAGGCTATATTGTAGGGTATCCCCTTTTGTAAAAAGTGAAAGGGACAATGGGTTTTTTAATGTAATTTTTCATGCTCTATCCGTTTTTTGGGTCCATTTTGTAAAATATATACATTTAGTCATCGAAATTGTTACTTAAACATAAATTTGCTGATGTCATCACGATACATAATTCTGACCTTGAAATAAACATTTCTATCGGAAAGCCAATGTTTTTTCATAATTGTATTTCAAATTCCAGATTATACTCTTGCTTTATTGGAAAGTTATTGAAAGTGAAATAATCAGTCGCAGCAAAATTAAGCCGCTTTTTGGATTCGGTCATTTTTAGGCTAGAGAGTCCAAGCTCATCGAGTCTAGTCACGTGACCCAGGATGATTTTCTGTCGCTACCGCGCATTCTTTAAACTGCAATATCTCTGTAATGAAAAGACATTTTAATCTAAAATTTGGTATACGATTAAAAAAAAACATTGGCTTTCCGTTAAAAATGTTTATTCCAAGGTCAGAAGTATGTATCGTGATGACATCAGCATACTTATGTTTAAGTAACATATTCGATAACTAAAACAATGAACTTTATAAAATAGACCCAAAAAACGGTTAGAGCATAAAAAAATAGGTTAGAATTCCTTTGGCTTTAAAATTGTTTATCAACTCTACAGACTTAAAAAATTTGAATAAAAATCCGTGCAATGAAGAAAAGGGCGATTTTAATATATTTAGGCTATATTGTAGGGTATCCAGTTTTGTAAAAAGTGAAAGGGACAATGGGTTTTTTAATGTAATTTTTCATGCTCTATCTGTTTTTTGGGTCCATTTTGTAAAATATATACATTTAGTCATCGAAATTGTTACTTAAACATAAATTTGCTGATGTCATCACGATACATAATTCTGACCTTGAAATAAACATTTTTATCGGAAAGCCAATGTTTTTTCATAATTGTATTTCAAATTCCAGATTATACTCTTGCTTTATTGTTAAGTTATTGAAAGTGAAATAATCAGTCGCAGCAAAATTAAGCCGCTTTTTGGATTCGGTCATTTTTGGGCTAGAGAGTCCAAGCTCATCGAGTCTAGTCACGTGACCCAGGATGATTTTCTTTCGCTACCGCGCATTCTTTAAACTGCAATATCTCTGTAATGAAAAGACATTTTAATCTAAAATTTGGTATACGATTAAAAAAAAACATTGGCTTTCCGTTAAAAATGTTTATTTCAAGGTCAGAAGTATGTATCGTGATGACATCAGCATACTTATGTTTAAGTAACATATTCGATAACTAAAACAATGAACTTTATAAAATAGACCCAAAAAACGGTTAGAGCATAAAAAAATAGGTTAGAATTCCTTTGGCTTTAAAATTGTTTATCAACTCTACAGACTTAAAAAATTTGAATAAAAATCCGTGCAATGAAGAAAAGGGCGATTTTAATATATTTAGGCTATATTGTAGGGTATCTCCTTTTGTAAAAATTGAAAGGGACAATGGGTTTTTTAATGTAATTTTTCATGCTCTATCCGTTTTTTGGGTCCATTTTGTAAAATATATACATTTAGTCATCGAAATTGTTACTTAAACATAAATTTGCTGATGTCATCACGATACATAATTCTGACCTTGAAATAAACATTTTTATCGGAAAGCCAATGTTTTTTCATAATTGTATTTCAAATTCCAGATTATACTCTTGCTTTATTGGAAAGTTATTGAAAGTGAAATAATCAGTCGCAGCAAAATTAAGCCGCTTTTTGGATTCGGTCATTTTTGGGCTAGAGAGTCCAAGCTCATCGAGTCTAGTCACGTGACCCAGGATGATTTTCTTTCGCTACCGCGCATTCTTTAAACTGCAATATCTCTGTAATGAAAAGACATTTTAATCTAAAATTTGGTATACGATTAAAAAAAAACATTAGCTTTCCGTTAAAAATGTTTATTCCAAGGTCAGAAGTATGTATCGTGATGACATCAGCATACTTATGTTTAAGTAACATATTCGATAACTAAAACAATGAAATTTATAAAATAGACCCAAAAAACGGTTAGAGCATAAAAAAATAGGTTAGAATTCCTTTGGCTTTAAAATTATTTATCAACTCTACAGACTTAAAAAATTTGAATAAAAATCCGTGCAATGAAGAAAAGGGCGATTTTAATATATTTAGGCTATATTGTAGGGTATCCCCTTTTGTAAAAAGTGAAAGGGACAATGGGTTTTTTAATGTAATTTTTCATGCTCTATCCGTTTTTTGGGTCCATTTTGTAAAATATATACATTTAGTCATCGAAATTGTTACTTAAACATAAATTTGCTGATGTCATCACGATACATAATTCTGACCTTGAAATAAACATTTTTATCGGAAAGCCAATGTTTTTTCATAATTGTATTTCAAATTCCAGATTATACTCTTGCTTTATTGGAAAGTTATTGAAAGTGAAATAATCAGTCGCAGCAAAATTAAGCCGCTTTTTGGATTCGGTCATTTTTGGGCTAGAGAGTCCAAGCTCATCGAGTCTAGTCACGTGACCCAGGATGATTTTCTTTCGCTACCGCGCATTCTTTAAACTGCAATATCTCTGTAATGAAAAGACATTTTAATCTAAAATTTGGTATACGATTAAAAAAAAACATTGGCTTTCCGTTAAAAATGTTTATTTCAAGGTCAGAAGTATGTATCGTGATGACATCAGCATACTTATGTTTAAGTAACATATTCGATAACTAAAACAATGAACTTTATAAAATAGACCCAAAAAACGGTTAGAGCATAAAAAAATAGGTTAGAATTCCTTTGGCTTTAAAATTGTTTATCAACTCTACAGACTTAAAAAATTTGAATAAAAATCCGTGCAATGAAGAAAAGGGCGATTTTAATATATTTAGGCTATATTGTAGGGTATCCCCTTTTGTAAAAAGTGAAAGGGACAATGGGTTTTTTAATGTAATTTTTCATGCTCTATCCGTTTTTTGGGTCCATTTTGTAAAATATATACATTTAGTCATCGAAATTGTTACTTAAACATAAATTTGCTGATGTCATCACGATACATAATTCTGACCTTGAAATAAACATTTTTATCGGAAAGCCAATGTTTTTTCATAATTGTATTTCAAATTCCAGATTATACTCTTGCTTTATTGGAAAGTTATTGAAAGTGAAATAATCAGTCGCAGCAAAATTAAGCCGCTTTTTGGATTCGGTCATTTTTGGGCTAGAGAGTCCAAGCTCATCGAGTCTAGTCACGTGACCCAGGATGATTTTCTTTCGCTACCGCGCATTCTTTAAACTGCAATATCTCTGTAATGAAAAGACATTTTAATCTAAAATTTGGTATACGATTAAAAAAAAACATTGGCTTTCCGTTAAAAATGTTTATTTCAAGGTCAGAAGTATGTATCGTGATGACATCAGCATACTTATGTTTAAGTAACATATTCGATAACTAAAACAATGAACTTTATAAAATAGACCCAAAAAACGGTTAGAGCATAAAAAAATAGGTTAGAATTCCTTTGGCTTTAAAATTGTTTATCAACTCTACAGACTTAAAAAATTTGAATAAAAATCCGTGCAATGAAGAAAAGGGCGATTTTAATATATTTAGGCTATATTGTAGGGTATCCCCTTTTGTAAAAAGTGAAAGGGACAATGGGTTTTTTAATGTAATTTTTCATGCTCTATCCGTTTTTTGGGTCCATTTTGTAAAATATATACATTTAGTCATCGAAATTGTTACTTAAACATAAATTTGCTGATGTCATCACGATACATAATTCTGACCTTGAAATAAACATTTTTATCGGAAAGCCAATGTTTTTTCATAATTGTATTTCAAATTCCAGATTATACTCTTGCTTTATTGGAAAGTTATTGAAAGTGAAATAATCAGTCGCAGCAAAATTAAGCCGCTTTTTGGATTCGGTCATTTTTAGGCTAGAGAGTCCAAGCTCATCGAGTCTAGTCACGTGACCCAGGATGATTTTCTTTCGCTACCGCGCATTCTTTAAACTGCAATATCTCTGTAATGAAAAGACATTTTAATCTAAAATTTGGTATACGATTAAAAAAAAACATTGGCTTTCCGTTAAAAATGTTTATTTCAAGGTCAGAAGTATGTATCGTGATGACATCAGCATACTTATGTTTAAGTAACATATTCGATAACTAAAACAATGAACTTTATAAAATAGACCCAAAAAACGGTTAGAGCATAAAAAAATAGGTTAGAATTCCTTTGGCTTTAAAATTGTTTATCAACTCTACAGACTTAAAAAATTTGAATAAAAATCCGTGCAATGAAGAAAAGGGCGATTTTAATATATTTAGGCTATATTGTAGGGTATCTCCTTTTGTAAAAATTGAAAGGGACAATGGGTTTTTTAATGTAATTTTTCATGCTCTATCCGTTTTTTGGGTCCATTTTGTAAAATATATACATTTAGTCATCGAAATTGTTACTTAAACATAAATTTGCTGATGTCATCACGATACATAATTCTGACCTTGAAATAAACATTTTTATCGGAAAGCCAATGTTTTTTTATAATTGTATTTCAAATTCCAGATTATACTCTTGCTTTATTGGAAAGTTATTGAAAGTGAAATAATCAGTCGCAGCAAAATTAAGCCGCTTTTTGGATTCGGTCATTTTTGGGCTAGAGAGTCCAAGCTCATCGAGTCTAGTCACGTGACCCAGGATGATTTTCTTTCGCTACCGCGCATTCTTTAAACTGCAATATCTCTGTAATGAAAAGACATTTTAATCTAAAATTTGGTATACGATTAAAAAAAAACATTGGCTTTCCGTTAAAAATGTTTATTTCAAGGTCAGAAGTATGTATCGTGATGACATCAGCATACTTATGTTTAAGTAACATATTCGATAACTAAAACAATGAACTTTATAAAATAGACCCAAAAAACGGTTAGAGCATAAAAAAATAGGTTAGAATTCCTTTGGCTTTAAAATTTTTTATCAACTCTACAGACTTAAAAAATTTGAATAAAAATCCGTGCAATGAAGAAAAGGGCTATTTTAATATATTTAGGCTATATTGTAGGGTATCCCCTTTTGTAAAAAGTGAAAGGGACAATGGGTTTTTTAATGTAATTTTTCATGCTCTATCCGTTTTTTGGGTCCATTTTGTAAAATATATACATTTAGTCATCGAAATTGTTACTTAAACATAAATTTGCTGATGTCATCACGATACATAATTCTGACCTTGAAATAAACATTTCTATCGGAAAGCCAATGTTTTTTCATAATTGTATTTCAAATTCCAGATTATACTCTTGCTTTATTGGAAAGTTATTGAAAGTGAAATAATCAGTCGCAGCAAAATTAAGCCGCTTTTTGGATTCGGTCATTTTTAGGCTAGAGAGTCCAAGCTCATCGAGTCTAGTCACGTGACCCAGGATGATTTTCTGTCGCTACCGCGCATTCTTTAAACTGCAATATCTCTGTAATGAAAAGACATTTTAATCTAAAATTTGGTATACGATTAAAAAAAAACATTGGCTTTCCGTTAAAAATGTTTATTCCAAGGTCAGAAGTATGTATCGTGATGACATCAGCATACTTATGTTTAAGTAACATATTCGATAACTAAAACAATGAACTTTATAAAATAGACCCAAAAAACGGTTAGAGCATAAAAAAATTGGTTAGAATTCCTTTGGCTTTAAAATTGTTTATCAACTCTACAGACTTAAAAAATTTGAATAAAAATCCGTGCAATGAAGAAAAGGGCGATTTTAATATATTTAGGCTATATTGTAGGGTATCCAGTTTTGTAAAAAGTGAAAGGGACAATGGGTTTTTTAATGTAATTTTTCATGCTCTATCTGTTTTTTGGGTCCATTTTGTAAAATATATACATTTAGTCATCGAAATTGTTACTTAAACATAAATTTGCTGATGTCATCACGATACATAATTCTGACCTTGAAATAAACATTTTTATCGGAAAGCCAATGTTTTTTCATAATTGTATTTCAAATTCCAGATTATACTCTTGCTTTATTGGAAAGTTATTGAAAGTGAAATAATCAGTCGCAGCAAAATTAAGCCGCTTTTTGGATTCGGTCATTTTTGGGCTAGAGAGTCCAAGCTCATCGAGTCTAGTCACGTGACCCAGGATGATTTTCTTTCGCTACCGCGCATTCTTTAAACTGCAATATCTCTGTAATGAAAAGACATTTTAATCTAAAATTTGGTATACCATTAAAAAAAAACATTGGCTTTCCGTTAAAAATGTTTATTCCAAGGTCAGAAGTATGTATCGTGATGACATCAGCATACTTATGTTTAAGTAACATATTCGATAACTAAAACAATGAAATTTATAAAATAGACCCAAAAAACGGTTAGAGCATAAAAAAATAGGTTAGAATTCCTTTGGCTTTAAAATTATTTATCAACTCTACAGACTTAAAAAATTTGAATAAAAATCCGTGCAATGAAGAAAAGGGCGATTTTAATATATTTAGGCTATATTGTAGGGTATCCCCTTTTGTAAAAAGTGAAAGGGACAATGGGTTTTTTAATGTAATTTTTCATGCTCTATCCGTTTTTTGGGTCCATTTTGTAAAATATATACATTTAGTCATCGAAATTGTTACTTAAACATAAATTTGCTGATGTCATCACGATACATAATTCTGACCTTGAAATAAACATTTTTATCGGAAAGCCAATGTTTTTTCATAATTGTATTTCAAATTCCAGATTATACTCTTGCTTTATTGGAAAGTTATTGAAAGTGAAATAATCAGTCGCAGCAAAATTAAGCCGCTTTTTGGATTCGGTCATTTTTGGGCTAGAGAGTCCAAGCTCATCGAGTCTAGTCACGTGACCCAGGATGATTTTCTTTCGCTACCGCGCATTCTTTAAACTGCAATATCTCTGTAATGAAAAGACATTTTAATCTAAAATTTGGTATACGATTAAAAAAAAACATTGGCTTTCCGTTAAAAATGTTTATTCCAAGGTCAGAAGTATGTATCGTGATGACATCAGCATACTTATGTTTAAGTAACATATTCGATAACTAAAACAATGAAATTTATAAAATAGACCCAAAAAACGGTTAGAGCATAAAAAAATAGGTTAGAATTCCTTTGGCTTTAAAATTTTTTATCAACTCTACAGACTTAAAAAATTTGAATAAAAATCCGTGCAATGAAGAAAAGGGCTATTTTAATATATTTAGGCTATATTGTAGGGTATCCCCTTTTGTAAAAAGTGAAAGGGACAATGGGTTTTTTAATGTAATTTTTCATGCTCTATCCGTTTTTTGGGTCCATTTTGTAAAATATATACATTTAGTCATCGAAATTGTTACTTAAACATAAATTTGCTGATGTCATCACGATACATAATTCTGACCTTGAAATAAACATTTTTATCGGAAAGCCAATGTTTTTTCATAATTGTATTTCAAATTCCAGATTATACTCTTGCTTTATTGGAAAGTTATTGAAAGTGAAATAATCAGTCGCAGCAAAATTAAGCCGCTTTTTGGATTCGGTCATTTTTAGGCTAGAGAGTCCAAGCTCATCGAGTCTAGTCACGTGACCCAGGATGATTTTCTTTCGCTACCGCGCATTCTTTAAACTGCAATATCTCTGTAATGAAAAGACATTTTAATCTAAAATTTGGTTTACGATTAAAAAAAAACATTGGCTTTCCGTTAAAAATGTTTATTTCAAGGTCAGAAGTATGTATCGTGATGACATCAGCATACTTATGTTTAAGTAACATATTCGATAACTAAAACAATGAACTTTATAAAATAGACCCAAAAAACGGTTAGAGCATAAAAAAATAGGTTAGAATTCCTTTGGCTTTAAAATTGTTTATCAACTCTACAGACTTAAAAAATTTGAATAAAAATCCGTGCAATGAAGAAAAGGGCGATTTTAATATATTTAGGCTATATTGTAGGGTATCCCCTTTTGTAAAAAGTGAAAGGGACAATGGGTTTTTTAATGTAATTTTTCATGCTCTATCCGTTTTTTCGGTCCATTTTGTAAAATATATACATTTAGTCATCGAAATTGTTACTTAAACATAAATTTGCTGATGTCATCACGATACATAATTCTGACCTTGAAATAAACATTTTTATCGGAAAGCCAATGTTTTTTCATAATTGTATTTCAAATTCCAGATTATACTCTTGCTTTATTGGAAAGTTATTGAAAGTGAAATAATCAGTCGCAGCAAAATTAAGCCGCTTTTTGGATTCGGTCATTTTTAGGCTAGAGAGTCCAAGCTCATCGAGTCTAGTCACGTGACCCAGGATGATTTTCTTTCGCTACCGCGCATTCTTTAAACTGCAATATCTCTGTAACGAAAAGACATTTTAATCTAAAATTTGGTATACGATTAAAAAAAAACATTGGCTTTCCGTTAAAAATGTTTATTCCAAGGTCAGAAGTATGTATCGTGATGACATCAGCATACTTATGTTTAAGTAACATATTCGATAACTAAAACAATGAACTTTATAAAATAGACCCAAAAAACGGTTAGAGCATAAAAAAATAGCTTAGAATTCCTTTGGCTTTAAAATTGTTTATCAACTCTACAGACTTAAAAAATTTAAATAAAAATCCGTGCAATGAAGAAAAGGGCGATTTTAATATATTTAGGCTATATTGTAGGGTATCCCCTTTTGTAAAAAGTGAAAGGGACAATGGGTTTTTTAATGTAATTTTTCATTCTCTATCCGTTTTTTGGGTCCATTTTGTAAAATATATACATTTAGTCATCGAAATTGTTACTTAAACATAAATTTGCTGATGTCATCACGATACATAATTCTGACCTTGAAATAAACATTTTTATCGGAAAGCCAATGTTTTTTCATAATTGTATTTCAAATTCCAGATTATACTCTTGCTTTATTGGAAAGTTATTGAAAGTGAAATAATCAGTCGCAGCAAAATTAAGCCGCTTTTTGGATTCGGTCATTTTTGGGCTAGAGAGTCCAAGCTCATCGAGTCTAGTCACGTGACCCAGGATGATTTTCTTTCGCTACCGCGCATTCTTTAAACTGCAATATCTCTGTAATGAAAAGACATTTTAATCTAAAATTTGGTATACGATTAAAAAAAAACATTGGCTTTCCGTTAAAAATGTTTATTTCAAGGTCAGAAGTATGTATCGTGATGACATCAGCATACTTATGTTTAAGTAACATATTCGATAACTAAAACAATGAACTTTATAAAATAGACCCAAAAAACGGTTAGAGCATAAAAAAATAGGTTAGAATTCCTTTGGCTTTAAAATTTTTTATCAACTCTACAGACTTAAAAAATTTGAATAAAAATCCGTGCAATGAAGAAAAGGGCGATTTTAATATATTTGGGCTATATTGTAGGGTATCCCCTTTTGTAAAAAGTGAAAGGGACAATGGGTTTTTTAATGTAATTTTTCATGCTCTATCCATTTTTTGGGTCCATTTTGTAAAATATATACATTTAGTCATCGAAATTGTTACTTAAACATAAATTTGCTGATGTCATCACGATACATAATTCTGACCTTGAAATAAACATTTTTATCGGAAAGCCAATGTTTTTTCATAATTGTATTTCAAATTCCAGATTATACTCTTGCTTTATTGGAAAGTTATTGAAAGTGAAATAATCAGTCGCAGCAAAATTAAGCCGCTTTTTGGATTCGGTCATTTTTGGGCTAGAGAGTCCAAGCTCATCGAGTCTAGTCACGTGACCCAGGATGATTTTCTTTCGCTACCGCGCATTCTTTAAACTGCAATATCTCTGTAATGAAAAGACATTTTAATCTAAAATTTGGTATACGATTAAAAAAAAACATTGGCTTTCCGTTAAAAATGTTTATTCCAAGGTCAGAAGTATGTATCGTGATGACATCAGCATACTTATGTTTAAGTAACATATTCGATAACTAAAACAATGAAATTTATAAAATAGACCCAAAAAACGGTTAGAGCATAAAAAAATAGGATAGAATTCCTTTGGCTTTAAAATTATTTATCAACTCTACAGACTTAAAAAATTTGAATAAAAATCCGTGCAATGAAGAAAAGGGCGATTTTAATATATTTAGGCTATATTGTAGGGTATCCCCTTTTGTAAAAAGTGAAAGGGACAATGGGTTTTTTAATGTAATTTTTCATGCTCTATCCGTTTTTTGGGTCCATTTTGTAAAATATATACATTTAGTCATCGAAATTGTTACTTAAACATAAATTTGCTGATGTCATCACGATACATAATTCTGACCTTGAAATAAACATTTTTATCGGAAAGCCAATGTTTTTTCATAATTGTATTTCAAATTCCAGATTATACTCTTGCTTTATTGGAAAGTTATTGAAAGTGAAATAATCAGTCGCAGCAAAATTAAGCCGCTTTTTGGATTCGGTCATTTTTGGGCTAGAGAGTCCAAGCTCATCGAGTCTAGTCACGTGACCCAGGATGATTTTCTTTCGCTACCGCGCATTCTTTAAACTGCAATATCTCTGTAATGAAAAGACATTTTAATCTAAAATTTGGTATACGATTAAAAAAAAACATTGGCTTTCCGTTAAAAATGTTTATTCCAAGGTCAGAAGTATGTATCGTGATGACATCAGCATACTTATGTTTAAGTAACATATTCGATAACTAAAACAATGAAATTTATAAAATAGACCCAAAAAACGGTTAGAGCATAAAAAAATAGGTTAGAATTCCTTTGGCTTTAAAATTATTTATCAACTCTACAGACTTAAAAAATTTGAATAAAAATCCGTGCAATGAAGAAAAGGGCGATTTTAATATATTTAGGCTATATTGTAGGGTATCCCCTTTTGTAAAAAGTGAAAGGGACAATGGGTTTTTTAATGTAATTTTTCATGCTCTATCCGTTTTTTGGGTCCATTTTGTAAAATATATACATTTAGTCATCGAAATTGTTACTTAAACATAAATTTGCTGATGTCATCACGATACATAATTCTGACCTTGAAATAAACATTTTTATCGGAAAGCCAATGTTTTTTCATAATTGTATTTCAAATTCCAGATTATACTCTTGCTTTATTGGAAAGTTATTGAAAGTGAAATAATCAGTCGCAGCAAAATTAAGCCGCTTTTTGGATTCGGTCATTTTTGGGCTATAGAGTCCAAGCTCATCGAGTCTAGTCACGTGACCCAGGATGATTTTCTTTCGCTACCGCGCATTCTTTAAACTGCAATATCTCTGTAATGAAAAGACATTTTAATCTAAAATTTGGTATACGATTAAAAAAAAACATTGGCTTTCCGTTAAAAATGTTTATTCCAAGGTCAGAAGTATGTATCGTGATGACATCAGCATACTTATGTTTAAGTAACATATTCGATAACTAAAACAATGAACTTTATAAAATAGACCCAAAAAACGGTTAGAGCATAAAAAAATAGGTTAGAATTCCTTTGGCTTTAAAATTGTTTATCAACTCTACAGACTTAAAAAATTTGAATAAAAATCCGTGCAATGAAGAAAAGGGCGATTTTAATATATTTAGGCTATATTGTAGGGTATCCCCTTTTGTAAAAAGTGAAAGGGACAATGGGTTTTTTAATGTAATTTTTCATGCTCTATCCGTTTTTTGGGTCCATTTTGTAAAATATATACATTTAGTCATCGAAATTGTTACTTAAACATAAATTTGCTGATGTCATCACGATACATAATTCTGACCTTGAAATAAACATTTTTATCGGAAAGCCAATGTTTTTTCATAATTGTATTTCAAATTCCAGATTATACTCTTGCTTTATTGGAAAGTTATTGAAAGTGAAATAATCAGTCGCAGCAAAATTAAGCCGCTTTTTGGATTCGGTCATTTTTGGGCTAGAGAGTCCAAGCTCATCGAGTCTAGTCACGTGACCCAGGATGATTTTCTTTCGCTACCGCGCATTCTTTAAACTGCAATATCTCTGTAATGAAAAGACATTTTAATCTAAAATTTGGTATACGATTAAAAAAAAACATTGGCTTTCCGTTAAAAATGTTTATTCCAAGGTCAGAAATATGTATCGTGATGACATCAGCATACTTATGTTTAAGTAACATATTCGATAACTAAAACAATGAACTTTATAAAATAGACCCAAAAAACGGTTAGAGCATAAAAAAATAGGTTAGAATTCCTTTGGCTTTAAAATTGTTTATCAACTCTACAGACTTAAAAAATTTGAATAAAAATCCGTGCAATGAAGAAAAGGGCGATTTTAATATATTTAGGCTATATTGTAGGGTATCCCCTTTTGTAAAAAGTGAAAGGGACAATGGGTTTTTTAATGTAATTTTTCATGCTCTATCCGTTTTTTGGGTCCATTTTGTAAAATATATACATTTAGTCATCGAAATTGTTACTTAAACATAAATTTGCTGATGTCATCACGATACATAATTCTGACCTTGAAATAAACATTTTTATCGGAAAGCCAATGTTTTTTCATAATTGTATTTCAAATTCCAGATTATACTCTTGCTTTATTGGAAAGTTATTGAAAGTGAAATAATCAGTCGCAGCAAAATTAAGCCGCTTTTTGGATTCGGTCATTTTTAGGCTAGAGAGTCCAAGCTCATCGAGTCTAGTCACGTGACCCAGGATGATTTTCTTTCGCTACCGCGCATTCTTTAAACTGCAATATCTCTGTAATGAAAAGACATTTTAATCTAAAATTTGGTATACGATTAAAAAAAAACATTGGCTTTCCGTTAAAAATGTTTATTTCAAGGTCAGAAGTATGTATCGTGATGACATCAGCATACTTATGTTTAAGTAACATATTCGATAACTAAAACAATGAACTTTATAAAATAGACCCAAAAAACGGTTAGAGCATAAAAAAATAGGTTAGAATTCCTTTGGCTTTAAAATTGTTTATCAACTCTACAGACTTAAAAAATTTGAATAAAAATCCGTGCAATGAAGAAAAGGGCGATTTTAATATATTTAGGCTATATTGTAGGGTATCCCCTTTTGTAAAAAGTGAAAGGGACAATGGGTTTTTTAATGTAATTTTTCATGCTCTATCCGTTTTTTCGGTCCATTTTGTAAAATATATACATTTAGTCATCGAAATTGTTACTTAAACATAAATTTGCTGATGTCATCACGATACATAATTCTGACCTTGAAATAAACATTTTTATCGGAAAGCCAATGTTTTTTCATAATTGTATTTCAAATTCCAGATTATACTCTTGCTTTATTGGAAAGTTATAGAAAGTGAAATAATCAGTCGCAGCAAAATTAAGCCGCTTTTTGGATTCGGTCATTTTTAGGCTAGAGAGTCCAAGCTCATCGAGTCTAGTCACGTGACCCAGGATGATTTTCTTTCGCTACCGCGCATTCTTTAAACTGCAATATCTCTGTAATGAAAAGACATTTTAATCTAAAATTTGGTATACGATTAAAAAAAAACATTGGCTTTCCGTTAAAAATGTTTATTTCAAGGTCAGAAGTATGTATCGTGATGACATCAGCATACTTATGTTTAAGTAACATATTCGATAACTAAAACAATGAACTTTATAAAATAGACCCAAAAAACGGTTAGAGCATAAAAAAATAGGTTAGAATTCCTTTGGCTTTGAAATTGTTTATCAACTCTACAGACTTAAAAAATTTGAATAAAAATCCGTGCAATGAAGAAAAGGGCGATTTTAATATATTTAGGCTATATTGTAGGGTATCTCCTTTTGTAAAAATTGAAAGGGACAATGGGTTTTTTAATGTAATTTTTCATGCTCTATCCGTTTTTTGGGTCCATTTTGTAAAATATATACATTTAGTCATCGAAATTGTTACTTAAACATAAATTTGCTGATGTCATCACGATACATAATTCTGACCTTGAAATAAACATTTTTATCGGAAAGCCAATGTTTTTTCATAATTGTATTTCAAATTCCAGATTATACTCTTGCTTTATTGGAAAGTTATTGAAAGTGAAATAATCAGTCGCAGCAAAATTAAGCCGCTTTTTGGATTCGGTCATTTTTGGGCTAGAGAGTCCAAGCTCATCGAGTCTAGTCACGTGACCCAGGATGATTTTCTTTCGCTACCGCGCATTCTTTAAACTGCAATATCTCTGTAATGAAAAGACATTTTAATCTAAAATTTGGTATACGATTAAAAAAAAACATTGGCTTTCCGTTAAAAATGTTTATTCCAAGGTCAGAAGTATGTATCGTGATGACATCAGCATACTTATGTTTAAGTAACATATTCGATAACTAAAACAATGAACTTTATAAAATAGACCCAAAAAACGGTTAGAGCATAAAAAAATAGGTTAGAATTCCTTTGGCTTTAAAATTGTTTATCAACTCTACAGACTTAAAAAATTTGAATAAAAATCCGTGCAATGAAGAAAAGGGCGATTTTAATATATTTAGGCTATATTGTAGGGTATCCCCTTTTGTAAAAAGTGAAAGGGACAATGGGTTTTTTAATGTAATTTTTCATGCTCTATCCGTTTTTTGGGTCCATTTTGTAAAATATATACATTTAGTCATCGAAATTGTTACTTAAACATAAATTTGCTGATGTCATCACGATACATAATTCTGACCTTGAAATAAACATTTTTATCGGAAAGCCAATGTTTTTTCATAATTGTATTTCAAATTCCAGATTATACTCTTGCTTTATTGGAAAGTTATAGAAAGTGAAATAATCAGTCGCAGCAAAATTAAGCCGCTTTTTGGATTCGGTCATTTTTAGGCTAGAGAGTCCAAGCTCATCGAGTCTAGTCACGTGACCCAGGATGATTTTCTTTCGCTACCGCGCATTCTTTAAACTGCAATATCTCTGTAATGAAAAGACATTTTAATCTAAAATTTGGTATACGATTAAAAAAAAACATTGGCTTTCCGTTAAAAATGTTTATTTCAAGGTCAGAAGTATGTATCGTGATGACATCAGCATACTTATGTTTAAGTAACATATTCGATAACTAAAACAATGAACTTTATAAAATAGACCCAAAAAACGGTTAGAGCATAAAAAAATAGGTTAGAATTCCTTTGGCTTTAAAATTGTTTATCAACTCTACAGACTTAAAAAATTTGAATAAAAATCCGTGCAATGAAGAAAAGGGCGATTTTAATATATTTAGGCTATATTGTAGGGTATCTCCTTTTGTAAAAATTGAAAGGGACAATGGGTTTTTTAATGTAATTTTTCATGCTCTATCCGTTTTTTGGGTCCATTTTGTAAAATATATACATTTAGTCATCGAAATTGTTACTTAAACATAAATTTGCTGATGTCATCACGATACATAATTCTGACCTTGAAATAAACATTTTTATCGGAAAGCCAATGTTTTTTCATAATTGTATTTCAAATTCCAGATTATACTCTTGCTTTATTGGAAAGTTATTGAAAGTGAAATAATCAGTCGCAGCAAAATTAAGCCGCTTTTTGGATTCGGTCATTTTTGGGCTAGAGAGTCCAAGCTCATCGAGTCTAGTCACGTGACCCAGGATGATTTTCTTTCGCTACCGCGCATTCTTTAAACTGCAATATCTCTGTAATGAAAAGACATTTTAATCTAAAATTTGGTATACGATTAAAAAAAAACATTGGCTTTCCGTTAAAAATGTTTATTCCAAGGTCAGAAGTATGTATCGTGATGACATCAGCATACTTATGTTTAAGTAACATATTCGATAACTAAAACAATGAAATTTATAAAATAGACCCAAAAAACGGTTAGAGCATAAAAAAATAGGTTAGAATTCCTTTGGCTTTAAAATTATTTATCAACTCTACAGACTTAAAAAATTTGAATAAAAATCCGTGCAATGAAGAAAAGGGCGATTTTAATATATTTAGGCTATATTGTAGGGTATCCCCTTTTGTAAAAAGTGAAAGGGACAATGGGTTTTTTAATGTAATTTTTCATGCTCTATCCGTTTTTTGGGTCCATTTTGTAAAATATATACATTTAGTCATCGAAATTGTTACTTAAACATAAATTTGCTGATGTCATCACGATACATAATTCTGACCTTGAAATAAACATTTTTATCGGAAAGCCAATGTTTTTTCATAATTGTATTTCAAATTCCAGATTATACTCTTGCTTTATTGGAAAGTTATTGAAAGTGAAATAATCAGTCGCAGCAAAATTAAGCCGCTTTTTGGATTCGGTCATTTTTGGGCTAGAGAGTCCAAGCTCATCGAGTCTAGTCACGTGACCCAGGATGATTTTCTTTCGCTACCGCGCATTCTTTAAACTGCAATATCTCTGTAATGAAAAGACATTTTAATCTAAAATTTGGTATACGATTAAAAAAAAACATTGGCTTTCCGTTAAAAATGTTTATTTCAAGGTCAGAAGTATGTATCGTGATGACATCAGCATACTTATGTTTAAGTAACATATTCGATAACTAAAACAATGAACTTTATAAAATAGACCCAAAAAACGGTTAGAGCATAAAAAAATAGGTTAGAATTCCTTTGGCTTTAAAATTGTTTATCAACTCTACAGACTTAAAAAATTTGAATAAAAATCCGTGCAATGAAGAAAAGGGCGATTTTAATATATTTAGGCTATATTGTAGGGTATCTCCTTTTGTAAAAATTGAAAGGGACAATGGGTTTTTTAATGTAATTTTTCATGCTCTATCCGTTTTTTGGGTCCATTTTGTAAAATATATACATTTAGTCATCGAAATTGTTACTTAAACATAAATTTGCTGATGTCATCACGATACATAATTCTGACCTTGAAATAAACATTTTTATCGGAAAGCCAATGTTTTTTCATAATTGTATTTCAAATTCCAGATTATACTCTTGCTTTATTGGAAAGTTATTGAAAGTGAAATAATCAGTCGCAGCAAAATTAAGCCGCTTTTTGGATTCGGTCATTTTTGGGCTAGAGAGTCCAAGCTCATCGAGTCTAGTCACGTGACCCAGGATGATTTTCTTTCGCTACCGCGCATTCTTTAAACTGCAATATCTCTGTAATGAAAAGACATTTTAATCTAAAATTTGGTATACGATTAAAAAAAAACATTGGCTTTCCGTTAAAAATGTTTATTCCAAGGTCAGAAGTATGTATCGTGATGACATCAGCATACTTATGTTTAAGTAACATATTCGATAACTAAAACAATGAAATTTATAAAATAGACCCAAAAAACGGTTAGAGCATAAAAAAATAGGTTAGAATTCCTTTGGCTTTAAAATTATTTATCAACTCTACAGACTTAAAAAATTTGAATAAAAATCCGTGCAATGAAGAAAAGGGCGATTTTAATATATTTAGGCTATATTGTAGGGTATCCCCTTTTGTAAAAAGTGAAAGGGACAATGGGTTTTTTAATGTAATTTTTCATGCTCTATCCGTTTTTTGGGTCCATTTTGTAAAATATATACATTTAGTCATCGAAATTGTTACTTAACCATAAATTTGCTGATGTCATCACGATACATAATTCTGACCTTGAAATAAACATTTTTATCGGAAAGCCAATGTTTTTTCATAATTGTATTTCAAATTCCAGATTATACTCTTGCTTTATTGGAAAGTTATTGAAAGTGAAATAATCAGTCGCAGCAAAATTAAGCCGCTTTTTGGATTCGGTCATTTTTGGGCTAGAGAGTCCAAGCTCATCGAGTCTAGTCACGTGACCCAGGATGATTTTCTTTCGCTACCGCGCATTCTTTAAACTGCAATATCTCTGTAATGAAAAGACATTTTAATCTAAAATTTGGTATACGATTAAAAAAAAACATTGGCTTTCCGTTAAAAATGTTTATTTCAAGGTCAGAAGTATGTATCGTGATGACATCAGCATACTTATGTTTAAGTAACATATTCGATAACTAAAACAATGAACTTTATAAAATAGACCCAAAAAACGGTTAGAGCATAAAAAAATAGGTTAGAATTCCTTTGGCTTTAAAATTGTTTATCAACTCTACAGACTTAAAAAATTTGAATAAAAATCCGTGCAATGAAGAAAAGGGCGATTTTAATATATTTAGGCTATATTGTAGGGTATCTCCTTTTGTAAAAATTGAAAGGGACAATGGGTTTTTTAATGTAATTTTTCATGCTCTATCCGTTTTTTGGGTCCATTTTGTAAAATATATACATTTAGTCATCGAAATTGTTACTTAAACATAAATTTGCTGATGTCATCACGATACATAATTCTGACCTTGAAATAAACATTTTTATCGGAAAGCCAATGTTTTTTCATAATTGTATTTCAAATTCCAGATTATACTCTTGCTTTATTGGAAAGTTATTGAAAGTGAAATAATCAGTCGCAGCAAAATTAAGCCGCTTTTTGGATTCGGTCATTTTTGGGCTAGAGAGTCCAAGCTCATCGAGTCTAGTCACGTGACCCAGGATGATTTTCTTTCGCTACCGCGCATTCTTTAAACTGCAATATCTCTGTAATGAAAAGACATTTTAATCTAAAATTTGGTATACGATTAAAAAAAAACATTGGCTTTCCGTTAAAAATGTTTATTCCAAGGTCAGAAGTATGTATCGTGATGACATCAGCATACTTATGTTTAAGTAACATATTCGATAACTAAAACAATGAAATTTATAAAATAGACCCAAAAAACGGTTAGAGCATAAAAAAATAGGTTAGAATTCCTTTGGCTTTAAAATTATTTATCAACTCTACAGACTTAAAAAATTTGAATAAAAATCCGTGCAATGAAGAAAAGGGCGATTTTAATATATTTAGGCTATATTGTAGGGTATCCCCTTTTGTAAAAAGTGAAAGGGACAATGGGTTTTTTAATGTAATTTTTCATGCTCTATCCGTTTTTTGGGTCCATTTTGTAAAATATATACATTTAGTCATCGAAATTGTTACTTAACCATAAATTTGCTGATGTCATCACGATACATAATTCTGACCTTGAAATAAACATTTTTATCGGAAAGCCAATGTTTTTTCATAATTGTATTTCAAATTCCAGATTATACTCTTGCTTTATTGGAAAGTTATTGAAAGTGAAATAATCAGTCGCAGCAAAATTAAGCCGCTTTTTGGATTCGGTCATTTTTGGGCTAGAGAGTCCAAGCTCATCGAGTCTAGTCACGTGACCCAGGATGATTTTCTTTCGCTACCGCGCATTCTTTAAACTGCAATATCTCTGTAATGAAAAGACATTTTAATCTAAAATTTGGTATACGATTAAAAAAAAACATTGGCTTTCCGTTAAAAATGTTTATTTCAAGGTCAGAAGTATGTATCGTGATGACATCAGCATACTTATGTTTAAGTAACATATTCGATAACTAAAACAATGAACTTTATAAAATAGACCCAAAAAACGGTTAGAGCATAAAAAAATAGGTTAGAATTCCTTTGGCTTTAAAATTGTTTATCAACTCTACAGACTTAAAAAATTTGAATAAAAATCCGTGCAATGAAGAAAAGGGCGATTTTAATATATTTAGGCTATATTGTAGGGTATCTCCTTTTGTAAAAATTGAAAGGGACAATGGGTTTTTTAATGTAATTTTTCATGCTCTATCCGTTTTTTGGGTCCATTTTGTAAAATATATACATTTAGTCATCGAAATTGTTACTTAAACATAAATTTGCTGATGTCATCACGATACATAATTCTGACCTTGAAATAAACATTTTTATCGGAAAGCCAATGTTTTTTCATAATTGTATTTCAAATTCCAGATTATACTCTTGCTTTATTGGAAAGTTATTGAAAGTGAAATAATCAGTCGCAGCAAAATTAAGCCGCTTTTTGGATTCGGTCATTTTTGGGCTAGAGAGTCCAAGCTCATCGAGTCTAGTCACGTGACCCAGGATGATTTTCTTTCGCTACCGCGCATTCTTTAAACTGCAATATCTCTGTAATGAAAAGACATTTTAATCTAAAATTTGGTATACGATTAAAAAAAAACATTGGCTTTCCGTTAAAAATGTTTATTCCAAGGTCAGAAGTATGTATCGTGATGACATCAGCATACTTATGTTTAAGTAACATATTCGATAACTAAAACAATGAAATTTATAAAATAGACCCAAAAAACGGTTAGAGCATAAAAAAATAGGTTAGAATTCCTTTGGCTTTAAAATTATTTATCAACTCTACAGACTTAAAAAATTTGAATAAAAATCCGTGCAATGAAGAAAAGGGCGATTTTAATATATTTAGGCTATATTGTAGGGTATCCCCTTTTGTAAAAAGTGAAAGGGACAATGGGTTTTTTAATGTAATTTTTCATGCTCTATCCGTTTTTTGGGTCCATTTTGTAAAATATATACATTTAGTCATCGAGATTGTTACTTAAACATAAATTTGCTGATGTCATCACGATACATAATTCTGACCTTGAAATAAACATTTTTATCGGAAAGCCAATGTTTTTTCATAATTGTATTTCAAATTCCAGATTATACTCTTGCTTTATTGGAAAGTTATTGAAAGTGAAATAATCAGTCGCAGCAAAATTAAGCCGCTTTTTGGATTCGGTCATTTTTGGGCTAGAGAGTCCAAGCTCATCGAGTCTAGTCACGTGACCCAGGATGATTTTCTTTCGCTACCGCGCATTCTTTAAACTGCAATATCTCTGTAATGAAAAGACATTTTAATCTAAAATTTGGTATACGATTAAAAAAAAACATTGGCTTTCCGTTAAAAATGTTTATTTTAAGGTCAGAAGTATGTATCGTGATGACATCAGCATACTTATGTTTAAGTAACATATTCGATAACTAAAACAATGAACTTTATAAAATAGACCCAAAAAACGGTTAGAGCATAAAAAAATAGGTTAGAATTCCTTTGGCTTTAAAATTGTTTATCAACTCTACAGACTTAAAAAATTTGAATAAAAATCCGTGCAATGAAGAAAAGGGCGATTTTAATATATTTAGGCTATATTGTAGGGTATCCCCTTTTGTAAAAAGTGAAAGGGACAATGGGTTTTTTAATGTAATTTTTCATGCTCTATCCGTTTTTTGGGTTCATTTTGTAAAATATATACATTTAGTCATCGAAATTGTTACTTAAACATAAATTTGCTGATGTCATCACGATACATAATTCTGACCTTGAAATAAACATTTTTATCGGAAAGCCAATGTTTTTTCATAATTGTATTTCAAATTCCAGATTATACTCTTGCTTTATTGGAAAGTTATTGAAAGTGAAATAATCAGTCGCAGCAAAATTAAGCCGCTTTTTGGATTCGGTCATTTTTGGGCTAGAGAGTCCAAGCTCATCGAGTCTAGTCACGTGACCCAGGATGATTTTCTTTCGCTACCGCGCATTCTTTAAACTGCAATATCTCTGTAATGAAAAGACATTTTAATCTAAAATTTGGTATACGATTAAAAAAAAACATTGGCTTTCCGTTAAAAATGTTTATTCCAAGGTTAGAAGTATGTATCGTGATGACATCAGCATACTTATGTTTAAGTAACATATTCGATAACTAAAACAATGAAATTTATAAAATAGACCCAAAAAACGGTTAGAGCATAAAAAAATAGGTTAGAATTCCTTTGGCTTTAAAATTATTTATCAACTCTACAGACTTAAAAAATTTGAATAAAAATCCGTGCAATGAAGAAAAGGGCGATTTTAATATATTTAGGCTATATTGTAGGGTATCCCCTTTTGTAAAAAGTGAAAGGGACAATGGGTTTTTTAATGTAATTTTTCATGCTCTATCCGTTTTTTGGGTCCATTTTGTAAAATATATACATTTAGTCATCGAAATTGTTACTTAAACATAAATTTGCTGATGTCATCACGATACATAATTCTGACCTTGAAATAAACATTTTTATCGGAAAGCCAATGTTTTTTCATAATTGTATTTCAAATTCCAGATTATACTCTTGCTTTATTGGAAAGTTATTGAAAGTGAAATAATCAGTCGCAGCAAAATTAAGCCGCTTTTTGGATTCGGTCATTTTTGGGCTAGAGAGTCCAAGCTCATCGAGTCTAGTCACGTGACCCAGGATGATTTTCTTTCGCTACCGCGCATTCTTTAAACTGCAATATCTCTGTAATGAAAAGACATTTTAATCTAAAATTTGGTATACGATTAAAAAAAAACATTGGCTTTCCGTTAAAAATGTTTATTCCAAGGTCAGAAGTATGTATCGTGATGACATCAGCATACTTATGTTTAAGTAACATATTCGATAACTAAAACAATGAACTTTATAAAATAGACCCAAAAAACGGTTAGAGCATAAAAAAATAGGTTAGAATTCCTTTGGCTTTAAAATTGTTTATCAACTCTACAGACTTAAAAAATTTGAATAAAAATCCGTGCAATGAAGAAAAGGGCGATTTTAATATATTTAGGCTATATTGTAGGGTATCCCCTTTTGTAAAAAGTGAAAGGGACAATGGGTTTTTTAATGTAATTTTTCATGCTCTATCTGTTTTTTGGGTCCATTTTGTAAAATATATACATTTAGTCATCGAAATTGTTACTTAAACATAAATTTGCTGATGTCATCACGATACATAATTCTGACCTTGAAATAAACATTTTTATCGGAAAGCCAATGTTTTTTCATAATTGTATTTCAAATTCCAGATTATACTCTTGCTTTATTGGAAAGTTATTGAAAGTGAAATAATCAGTCGCAGCAAAATTAAGCCGCTTTTTGGATTCGGTCATTTTTGGGCTAGAGAGTCCAAGCTCATCGAGTCTAGTCACGTGACCCAGGATGATTTTCTTTCGCTACCGCGCATTCTTTAAACTGCAATATCTCTGTAATGAAAAGACATTTTAATCTAAAATTTGGTATACGATTAAAAAAAAACATTGGCTTTCCGTTAAAAATGTTTATTTCAAGGTCAGAAGTATGTATCGTGATGACATCAGTATACTTATGTTTAAGTAACATATTCGATAACTAAAACAATGAACTTTATAAAATAGACCCAAAAAACGGTTAGAGCATAAAAAAGTAGGTTAGAATTCCTTTGGCTTTAAAATTGTTTATCAACTCTACAGAATTAAAAAAATTTGAATAAAAATCCGTGCAATGAAGAAAAGGGCGATTTTAATATATTTAGGCTATATTGTAGGGTATCTCCTTTTGTAAAAATTGAAAGGGACAATGGGTTTTTTAATGTAATTTTTCATGCTCTATCCGTTTTTTGGGTCCATTTTGTAAAATATATACATTTAGTCATCGAAATTGTTACTTAAACATAAATTTGCTGATGTCATCACGATACATAATTCTGACCTTGAAATAAACATTTTTATCGGAAAGCCAATGTTTTTTCATAATTGTATTTCAAATTCCAGATTATACTCTTGCTTTATTGGAAAGTTATTGAAAGTGAAATAATCAGTCGCAGCAAAATTAAGCCGCTTTTTGGATTCGGTCATTTTTGGGCTAGAGAGTCCAAGCTCATCGAGTCTAGTCACGTGACCCAGGATGATTTTCTTTCGCTACCGCGCATTCTTTAAACTGCAATATCTCTGTAATGAAAAGACATTTTAATCTAAAATTTGGTATACGATTAAAAAAAAACATTGGCTTTCCGTTAAAAATGTTTATTTCAAGGTCAGAAGTATGTATCGTGATGACATCAGCATACTTATGTTTAAGTAACATATTCGATAACTAAAACAATGAACTTTATAAAATAGACCCAAAAAACGGTTAGAGCATAAAAAAATAGGTTAGAATTCCTTTGGCTTTAAAATTGTTTATCAACTCTACAGACTTAAAAAATTTGAATAAAAATCCGTGCAATGAAGAAAAGGGCGATTTTAATATATTTAGGCTATATTGTAGGGTATCCAGTTTTGTAAAAAGTGAAAGGGACAATGGGTTTTTTAATGTAATTTTTCATGCTCTATCTGTTTTTTGGGTCCATTTTGTAAAATATATACATTTAGTCATCGAAATTGTTACTTAAACATAAATTTGCTGATGTCATCACGATACATAATTCTGACCTTGAAATAAACATTTTTATCGGAAAGCCAATGTTTTTTCATAATTGTATTTCAAATTCCAGATTATACTCTTGCTTTATTGGAAAGTTATTGAAAGTGAAATAATCAGTCGCAGCAAAATTAAGCCGCTTTTTGGATTCGGTCATTTTTGGGCTAGAGAGTCCAAGCTCATCGAGTCTAGTCACGTGACCCAGGATGATTTTCTTTCGCTACCGCGCATTCTTTAAACTGCAATATCTCTGTAATGAAAAGACATTTTAATCTAAAATTTGGTATACGATTAAAAAAAAACATTGGCTTTCCGTTAAAAATGTTTATTTCAAGGTCAGAAGTATGTATCGTGATGACATCAGTATACTTATGTTTAAGTAACATATTCGATAACTAAAACAATGAACTTTATAAAATAGACCCAAAAAACGGTTAGAGCATAAAAAAGTAGGTTAGAATTCCTTTGGCTTTAAAATTGTTTATCAACTCTACAGAATTAAAAAAATTTGAATAAAAATCCGTGCAATGAAGAAAAGGGCGATTTTAATATATTTAGGCTATATTGTAGGGTATCTCCTTTTGTAAAAATTGAAAGGGACAATGGGTTTTTTAATGTAATTTTTCATGCTCTATCCGTTTTTTGGGTCCATTTTGTAAAATATATACATTTAGTCATCGAAATTGTTACTTAAACATAAATTTGCTGATGTCATCACGATACATAATTCTGACCTTGAAATAAACATTTTTATCGGAAAGCCAATGTTTTTTCATAATTGTATTTCAAATTCCAGATTATACTCTTGCTTTATTGGAAAGTTATTGAAAGTGAAATAATCAGTCGCAGCAAAATTAAGCCGCTTTTTGGATTCGGTCATTTTTGGGCTAGAGAGTCCAAGCTCATCGAGTCTAGTCACGTGACCCAGGATGATTTTCTTTCGCTACCGCGCATTCTTTAAACTGCAATATCTCTGTAATGAAAAGACATTTTAATCTAAAATTTGGTATACGATTAAAAAAAAACATTGGCTTTCCGTTAAAAATGTTTATTCCAAGGTTAGAAGTATGTATCGTGATGACATCAGCATACTTATGTTTAAGTAACATATTCGATAACTAAAACAATGAAATTTATAAAATAGACCCAAAAAACGGTTAGAGCATAAAAAAATAGGTTAGAATTCCTTTGGCTTTAAAATTATTTATCAACTCTACAGACTTAAAAAATTTGAATAAAAATCCGTGCAATGAAGAAAAGGGCGATTTTAATATATTTAGGCTATATTGTAGGGTATCCCCTTTTGTAAAAAGTGAAAGGGACAATGGGTTTTTTAATGTAATTTTTCATGCTCTATCCGTTTTTTGGGTCCATTTTGTAAAATATATACATTTAGTCATCGAAATTGTTACTTAAACATAAATTTGCTGATGTCATCACGATACATAATTCTGACCTTGAAATAAACATTTTTATCGGAAAGCCAATGTTTTTTCATAATTGTATTTCAAATTCCAGATTATACTCTTGCTTTATTGGAAAGTTATTGAAAGTGAAATAATCAGTCGCAGCAAAATTAAGCCGCTTTTTGGATTCGGTCATTTTTGGGCTAGAGAGTCCAAGCTCATCGAGTCTAGTCACATGACCCAGGATGATTTTCTTTCGCTATCGCGCATTCTTTAAACTGCAATATCTCTGTAATGAAAAGACATTTTAATCTAAAATTTGGTATACGATTAAAAAAAAACATTGGCTTTCCGTTAAAAATGTTTATTTCAAGGTCAGAAGTATGTATCGTGATGACATCAGCATACTTATGTTTAAGTAACATATTCGATAACTAAAACAATGAACTTTATAAAATAGACCCAAAAAACGGTTAGAGCATAAAAAAATAGGTTAGAATTCCTTTGGCTTTAAAATTGTTTATCAACTCTACAGACTTAAAAAATTTGAATAAAAATCCGTGCAATGAAGAAAAGGGCGATTTTAATATATTTAGGCTATATTGTAGGGTATCCAGTTTTGTAAAAAGTGAAAGGGACAATGGGTTTTTTAATGTAATTTTTCATGCTCTATCCGTTTTTTGGGTTCATTTTGTAAAATATATACATTTAGTCATCGAAATTGTTACTTAAACATAAATTTGCTGATGTCATCACGATACATAATTCTGACCTTGAAATAAACATTTTTATCGGAAAGCCAATGTTTTTTCATAATTGTATTTCAAATTCCAGATTATACTCTTGCTTTATTGGAAAGTTATTGAAAGTGAAATAATCAGTCGCAGCAAAATTAAGCCGCTTTTTGGATTCGGTCATTTTTGGGCTAGAGAGTCCAAGCTCATCGAGTCTAGTCACGTGACCCAGGATGATTTTCTTTCGCTACCGCGCATTCTTTAAACTGCAATATCTCTGTAATGAAAAGACATTTTAATCTAAAATTTGGTATACGATTAAAAAAAAACATTGGCTTTCCGTTAAAAATGTTTATTCCAAGGTTAGAAGTATGTATCGTGATGACATCAGCATACTTATGTTTAAGTAACATATTCGATAACTAAAACAATGAAATTTATAAAATAGACCCAAAAAACGGTTAGAGCATAAAAAAATAGGTTAGAATTCCTTTGGCTTTAAAATTATTTATCAACTCTACAGACTTAAAAAATTTGAATAAAAATCCGTGCAATGAAGAAAAGGGCGATTTTAATATATTTAGGCTATATTGTAGGGTATCCCCTTTTGTAAAAAGTGAAAGGGACAATGGGTTTTTTAATGTAATTTTTCATGCTCTATCCGTTTTTTGGGTCCATTTTGTAAAATATATACATTTAGTCATCGAAATTGTTACTTAAACATAAATTTGCTGATGTCATCACGATACATAATTCTGACCTTGAAATAAACATTTTTATCGGAAAGCCAATGTTTTTTCATAATTGTATTTCAAATTCCAGATTATACTCTTGCTTTATTGGAAAGTTATTGAAAGTGAAATAATCAGTCGCAGCAAAATTAAGCCGCTTTTTGGATTCGGTCATTTTTGGGCTAGAGAGTCCAAGCTCATCGAGTCTAGTCACGTGACCCAGGATGATTTTCTTTCGCTACCGCGCATTCTTTAAACTGCAATATCTCTGTAATGAAAAGACATTTTAATCTAAAATTTGGTATACGATTAAAAAAAAACATTGGCTTTCCGTTAAAAATGTTTATTCCAAGGTCAGAAGTATGTATCGTGATGACATCAGCATACTTATGTTTAAGTAACATATTCGATAACTAAAACAATGAACTTTATAAAATAGACCCAAAAAACGGTTAGAGCATAAAAAAATAGGTTAGAATTCCTTTGGCTTTAAAATTGTTTATCAACTCTACAGACTTAAAAAATTTGAATAAAAATCCGTGCAATGAAGAAAAGGGCGATTTTAATATATTTAGGCTATATTGTAGGGTATCCCCTTTTGTAAAAAGTGAAAGGGACAATGGGTTTTTTAATGTAATTTTTCATGCTCTATCTGTTTTTTGGGTCCATTTTGTAAAATATATACATTTAGTCATCGAAATTGTTACTTAAACATAAATTTGCTGATGTCATCACGATACATAATTCTGACCTTGAAATAAACATTTTTATCGGAAAGCCAATGTTTTTTCATAATTGTATTTCAAATTCCAGATTATACTCTTGCTTTATTGGAAAGTTATTGAAAGTGAAATAATCAGTCGCAGCAAAATTAAGCCGCTTTTTGGATTCGGTCATTTTTGGGCTAGAGAGTCCAAGCTCATCGAGTCTAGTCACGTGACCCAGGATGATTTTCTTTCGCTACCGCGCATTCTTTAAACTGCAATATCTCTGTAATGAAAAGACATTTTAATCTAAAATTTGGTATACGATTAAAAAAAAACATTGGCTTTCCGTTAAAAATGTTTATTTCAAGGTCAGAAGTATGTATCGTGATGACATCAGTATACTTATGTTTAAGTAACATATTCGATAACTAAAACAATGAACTTTATAAAATAGACCCAAAAAACGGTTAGAGCATAAAAAAGTAGGTTAGAATTCCTTTGGCTTTAAAATTGTTTATCAACTCTACAGAATTAAAAAAATTTGAATAAAAATCCGTGCAATGAAGAAAAGGGCGATTTTAATATATTTAGGCTATATTGTAGGGTATCTCCTTTTGTAAAAATTGAAAGGGACAATGGGTTTTTTAATGTAATTTTTCATGCTCTATCCGTTTTTTGGGTCCATTTTGTAAAATATATACATTTAGTCATCGAAATTGTTACTTAAACATAAATTTGCTGATGTCATCACGATACATAATTCTGACCTTGAAATAAACATTTTTATCGGAAAGCCAATGTTTTTTCATAATTGTATTTCAAATTCCAGATTATACTCTTGCTTTATTGGAAAGTTATTGAAAGTGAAATAATCAGTCGCAGCAAAATTAAGCCGCTTTTTGGATTCGGTCATTTTTGGGCTAGAGAGTCCAAGCTCATCGAGTCTAGTCACGTGACCCAGGATGATTTTCTTTCGCTACCGCGCATTCTTTAAACTGCAATATCTCTGTAATGAAAAGACATTTTAATCTAAAATTTGGTATACGATTAAAAAAAAACATTGGCTTTCCGTTAAAAATGTTTATTTCAAGGTCAGAAGTATGTATCGTGATGACATCAGCATACTTATGTTTAAGTAACATATTCGATAACTAAAACAATGAACTTTATAAAATAGACCCAAAAAACGGTTAGAGCATAAAAAAATAGGTTAGAATTCCTTTGGCTTTAAAATTGTTTATCAACTCTACAGACTTAAAAAATTTGAATAAAAATCCGTGCAATGAAGAAAAGGGCGATTTTAATATATTTAGGCTATATTGTAGGGTATCCAGTTTTGTAAAAAGTGAAAGGGACAATGGGTTTTTTAATGTAATTTTTCATGCTCTATCTGTTTTTTGGGTCCATTTTGTAAAATATATACATTTAGTCATCGAAATTGTTACTTAAACATAAATTTGCTGATGTCATCACGATACATAATTCTGACCTTGAAATAAACATTTTTATCGGAAAGCCAATGTTTTTTCATAATTGTATTTCAAATTCCAGATTATACTCTTGCTTTATTGGAAAGTTATTGAAAGTGAAATAATCAGTCGCAGCAAAATTAAGCCGCTTTTTGGATTCGGTCATTTTTGGGCTAGAGAGTCCAAGCTCATCGAGTCTAGTCACGTGACCCAGGATGATTTTCTTTCGCTACCGCGCATTCTTTAAACTGCAATATCTCTGTAATGAAAAGACATTTTAATCTAAAATTTGGTATACGATTAAAAAAAAACATTGGCTTTCCGTTAAAAATGTTTATTTCAAGGTCAGAAGTATGTATCGTGATGACATCAGTATACTTATGTTTAAGTAACATATTCGATAACTAAAACAATGAACTTTATAAAATAGACCCAAAAAACGGTTAGAGCATAAAAAAGTAGGTTAGAATTCCTTTGGCTTTAAAATTGTTTATCAACTCTACAGAATTAAAAAAATTTGAATAAAAATCCGTGCAATGAAGAAAAGGGCGATTTTAATATATTTAGGCTATATTGTAGGGTATCTCCTTTTGTAAAAATTGAAAGGGACAATGGGTTTTTTAATGTAATTTTTCATGCTCTATCCGTTTTTTGGGTCCATTTTGTAAAATATATACATTTAGTCATCGAAATTGTTACTTAAACATAAATTTGCTGATGTCATCACGATACATAATTCTGACCTTGAAATAAACATTTTTATCGGAAAGCCAATGTTTTTTCATAATTGTATTTCAAATTCCAGATTATACTCTTGCTTTATTGGAAAGTTATTGAAAGTGAAATAATCAGTCGCAGCAAAATTAAGCCGCTTTTTGGATTCGGTCATTTTTGGGCTAGAGAGTCCAAGCTCATCGAGTCTAGTCACGTGACCCAGGATGATTTTCTTTCGCTACCGCGCATTCTTTAAACTGCAATATCTCTGTAATGAAAAGACATTTTAATCTAAAATTTGGTATACGATTAAAAAAAAACATTGGCTTTCCGTTAAAAATGTTTATTCCAAGGTTAGAAGTATGTATCGTGATGACATCAGCATACTTATGTTTAAGTAACATATTCGATAACTAAAACAATGAACTTTATAAAATAGACCCAAAAAACGGTTAGAGCATAAAAAAATAGGTTAGAATTCCTTTGGCTTTAAAATTGTTTATCAACTCTACAGACTTAAAAAATTTGAATAAAAATCCGTGCAATGAAGAAAAGGGCGATTTTAATATATTTAGGCTATATTGTAGGGTATCCAGTTTTGTAAAAAGTGAAAGGGACAATGGGTTTTTTAATGTAATTTTTCATGCTCTATCCGTTTTTTGGGTTCATTTTGTAAAATATATACATTTAGTCATCGAAATTGTTACTTAAACATAAATTTGCTGATGTCATCACGATACATAATTCTGACCTTGAAATAAACATTTTTATCGGAAAGCCAATGTTTTTTCATAATTGTATTTCAAATTCCAGATTATACTCTTGCTTTATTGGAAAGTTATTGAAAGTGAAATAATCAGTCGCAGCAAAATTAAGCCGCTTTTTGGATTCGGTCATTTTTGGGCTAGAGAGTCCAAGCTCATCGAGTCTAGTCACGTGACCCAGGATGATTTTCTTTCGCTACCGCGCATTCTTTAAACTGCAATATCTCTGTAATGAAAAGACATTTTAATCTAAAATTTGGTATACGATTAAAAAAAAACATTGGCTTTCCGTTAAAAATGTTTATTTCAAGGTCAGAAGTATGTATCGTGATGACATCAGCATACTTATGTTTAAGTAACATATTCGATAACTAAAACAATGAACTTTATAAAATAGACCCAAAAAACGGTTAGAGCATAAAAAAATAGGTTAGAATTCCTTTGGCTTTAAAATTGTTTATCAACTCTACAGACTTAAAAAATTTGAATAAAAATCCGTGCAATGAAGAAAAGGGCGATTTTAATATATTTAGGCTATATTGTAGGGTATCCAGTTTTGTAAAAAGTGAAAGGGACAATGGGTTTTTTAATGTAATTTTTCATGCTCTATCTGTTTTTTGGGTCCATTTTGTAAAATATATACATTTAGTCATCGAAATTGTTACTTAAACATAAATTTGCTGATGTCATCACGATACATAATTCTGACCTTGAAATAAACATTTTTATCGGAAAGCCAATGTTTTTTCATAATTGTATTTCAAATTCCAGATTATACTCTTGCTTTATTGGAAAGTTATTGAAAGTGAAATAATCAGTCGCAGCAAAATTAAGCCGCTTTTTGGATTCGGTCATTTTTGGGCTAGAGAGTCCAAGCTCATCGAGTCTAGTCACGTGACCCAGGATGATTTTCTTTCGCTACCGCGCATTCTTTAAACTGCAATATCTCTGTAATGAAAAGACATTTTAATCTAAAATTTGGTATACGATTAAAAAAAAACATTGGCTTTCCGTTAAAAATGTTTATTTCAAGGTCAGAAGTATGTATCGTGATGACATCAGTATACTTATGTTTAAGTAACATATTCGATAACTAAAACAATGAACTTTATAAAATAGACCCAAAAAACGGTTAGAGCATAAAAAAGTAGGTTAGAATTCCTTTGGCTTTAAAATTGTTTATCAACTCTACAGACTTAAAAAATTTGAATAAAAATCCGTGCAATGAAGAAAAGGGCGATTTTAATATATTTAGGCTATATTGTAGGGTATCTCCTTTTGTAAAAATTGAAAGGGACAATGGGTTTTTTAATGTAATTTTTCATGCTCTATCCGTTTTTTGGGTCCATTTTGTAAAATATATACATTTAGTCATCGAAATTGTTACTTAAACATAAATTTGCTGATGTCATCACGATACATAATTCTGACCTTGAAATAAACATTTTTATCGGAAAGCCAATGTTTTTTCATAATTGTATTTCAAATTCCAGATTATACTCTTGCTTTATTGGAAAGTTATTGAAAGTGAAATAATCAGTCGCAGCAAAATTAAGCCGCTTTTTGGATTCGGTCATTTTTGGGCTAGAGAGTCCAAGCTCATCGAGTCTAGTCACGTGACCCAGGATGATTTTCTTTCGCTACCGCGCATTCTTTAAACTGCAATATCTCTGTAATGAAAAGACATTTTAATCTAAAATTTGGTATACGATTAAAAAAAAACATTGGCTTTCCGTTAAAAATGTTTATTCCAAGGTTAGAAGTATGTATCGTGATGACATCAGCATACTTATGTTTAAGTAACATATTCGATAACTAAAACAATGAAATTTATAAAATAGACCCAAAAAACGGTTAGAGCATAAAAAAATAGGTTAGAATTCCTTTGGCTTTAAAATTGTTTATCAACTCTACAGACTTAAAAAATTTGAATAAAAATCCGTGCAATGAAGAAAAGGGCGATTTTAATATATTTAGGCTATATTGTAGGGTATCCCCTTTTGTAAAAAGTGAAAGGGACAATGGGTTTTTTAATGTAATTTTTCATGCTCTATCCGTTTTTTGGGTCCATTTTGTAAAATATATACATTTAGTCATCGAAATTGTTACTTAAACATAAATTTGCTGATGTCATCACGATACATAATTCTGACCTTGAAATAATCATTTTTATCGGAAAGCCAATGTTTTTTCATAATTGTATTTCAAATTCCAGATTATACTCTTGCTTTATTGGAAAGTTATTGAAAGTGAAATAATCAGTCGCAGCAAAATTAAGCCGCTTTTTGGATTCGGTCATTTTTGGGCTAGAGAGTCCAAGCTCATCGAGTCTAGTCACGTGACCCAGGATGATTTTCTTTCGCTACCGCGCATTCTTTAAACTGCAATATCTCTGTAATGAAAAGACATTTTAATCTAAAATTTGGTATACGATTAAAAAAAAACATTGGCTTTCCGTTGAAAATGTTTATTTCAAGGTCAGAAGTATGTATCGTGATGACATCAGCATACTTATGTTTAAGTAACATATTCGATAACTAAAACAATGAACTTTATAAAATAGACCCAAAAAACGGTTAGAGCATAAAAAAATAGGTTAGAATTCCTTTGGCTTTAAAATTGTTTATCAACTCTACAGACTTAAAAAATTTGAATAAAAATCCGTGCAATGAAGAAAAGGGCGATTTTAATATATTTAGGCTATATTGTAGGGTATCCCCTTTTGTAAAAAGTGAAAGGGACAATGGGTTTTTTAATGTAATTTTTCATGCTCTATCCGTTTTTTGGGTCCATTTTGTAAAATATATACATTTAGTCATCGAAATTGTTACTTAAACATAAATTTGCTGATGTCATCACGATACATAATTCTGACCTTGAAATAAACATTTTTATCGGAAAGCCAATGTTTTTTCATAATTGTATTTCAAATTCCAGATTATACTCTTGCTTTATTGGAAAGTTATTGAAAGTGAAATAATCAGTCGCAGCAAAATTAAGCCGCTTTTTGGATTCGGTCATTTTTAGGCTAGAGAGTCCAAGCTCATCGAGTCTAGTCACGTGACCCAGGATGATTTTCTTTCGCTACCGCCCATTCTTTAAACTGCAATATCTCTGTAATGAAAAGACATTTTAATCTAAAATTTGGTATACGATTAAAAAAAAACATTGGCTTTCCGTTAAAAATGTTTATTTCAAGGTCAGAAGTATGTATCGTGATGACATCAGCATACTTATGTTTAAGTAACATATTCGATAACTAAAACAATGAACTTTATAAAATAGACCCAAAAAACGGTTAGAGCATAAAAAAATAGGTTAGAATTCCTTTGGCTTTAAAATTGTTTATCAACTCTACAGACTTAAAAAATTTGAATAAAAATCCGTGCAATGAAGAAAAGGGCGATTTTAATATATTTAGGCTATATTGTAGGGTATCTCCTTTTGTAAAAATTGAAAGGGACAATGGGTTTTTTAATGTAATTTTTCATGCTCTATCCGTTTTTTGGGTCCATTTTGTAAAATATATACATTTAGTCATCGAAATTGTTACTTAAACATAAATTTGCTGATGTCATCACGATACATAATTCTGACCTTGAAATAAACATTTTTATCGGAAAGCCAATGTTTTTTCATAATTGTATTTCAAATTCCAGATTATACTCTTGCTTTATTGGAAAGTTATTGAAAGTGAAATAATCAGTCGCAGCAAAATTAAGCCGCTTTTTGGATTCGGTCATTTTTGGGCTAGAGAGTCCAAGCTCATCGAGTCTAGTCACGTGACCCAGGATGATTTTCTTTCGCTACCGCGCATTCTTTAAACTGCAATATCTCTGTAATGAAAAGACATTTTAATCTAAAATTTGGTATACGATTAAAAAAAAACATTGGCTTTCCGTTAAAAATGTTTATTCCAAGGTTAGAAGTATGTATCGTGATGACATCAGCATACTTATGTTTAAGTAACATATTCGATAACTAAAACAATGAAATTTATAAAATAGACCCAAAAAACGGTTAGAGCATAAAAAAATAGGTTAGAATTCCTTTGGCTTTAAAATTATTTATCAACTCTACAGACTTAAAAAATTTGAATAAAAATCCGTGCAATGAAGAAAAGGGCGATTTTAATATATTTAGGCTATATTGTAGGGTATCCCCTTTTGTAAAAAGTGAAAGGGACAATGGGTTTTTTAATGTAATTTTTCATGCTCTATCCGTTTTTTGGGTCCATTTTGTAAAATATATACATTTAGTCATCGAAATTGTTACTTAAACATAAATTTGCTGATGTCATCACGATACATAATTCTGACCTTGAAATAAACATTTTTATCGGAAAGCCAATGTTTTTTCATAATTGTATTTCAAATTCCAGATTATACTCTTGCTTTATTGGAAAGTTATTGAAAGTGAAATAATCAGTCGCAGCAAAATTAAGCCGCTTTTTGGATTCGGTCATTTTTGGGCTAGAGAGTCCAAGCTCATCGAGTCTAGTCACGTGACCCAGGATGATTTTCTTTCGCTACCGCGCATTCTTTAAACTGCAATATCTCTGTAATGAAAAGACATTTTAATCTAAAATTTGGTATACGATTAAAAAAAAACATTGGCTTTCCGTTAAAAATGTTTATTCCAAGGTCAGAAGTATGTATCGTGATGACATCAGCATACTTATGTTTAAGTAACATATTCGATAACTAAAACAATGAACTTTATAAAATAGACCCAAAAAACGGTTAGAGCATAAAAAAATAGGTTAGAATTCCTTTGGCTTTAAAATTGTTTATCAACTCTACAGACTTAAAAAATTTGAATAAAAATCCGTGCAATGAAGAAAAGGGCGATTTTAATATATTTAGGCTATATTGTAGGGTATCCAGTTTTGTAAAAAGTGAAAGGGACAATGGGTTTTTTAATGTAATTTTTCATGCTCTATCTGTTTTTTGGGTCCATTTTGTAAAATATATACATTTAGTCATCGAAATTGTTACTTAAACATAAATTTGCTGATGTCATCACGATACATAATTCTGACCTTGAAATAAACATTTTTATCGGAAAGCCAATGTTTTTTCATAATTGTATTTCAAATTCCAGATTATACTCTTGCTTTATTGGAAAGTTATTGAAAGTGAAATAATCAGTCGCAGCAAAATTAAGCCGCTTTTTGGATTCGGTCATTTTTGGGCTAGAGAGTCCAAGCTCATCGAGTCTAGTCACGTGACCCAGGATGATTTTCTTTCGCTACCGCGCATTCTTTAAACTGCAATATCTCTGTAATGAAAAGACATTTTAATCTAAAATTTGGTATACGATTAAAAAAAAACATTGGCTTTCCGTTAAAAATGTTTATTTCAAGGTCAGAAGTATGTATCGTGATGACATCAGTATACTTATGTTTAAGTAACATATTCGATAACTAAAACAATGAACTTTATAAAATAGACCCAAAAAACGGTTAGAGCATAAAAAAGTAGGTTAGAATTCCTTTGGCTTTAAAATTGTTTATCAACTCTACAGAATTAAAAAAATTTGAATAAAAATCCGTGCAATGAAGAAAAGGGCGATTTTAATATATTTAGGCTATATTGTAGGGTATCTCCTTTTGTAAAAATTGAAAGGGACAATGGGTTTTTTAATGTAATTTTTCATGCTCTATCCGTTTTTTGGGTCCATTTTGTAAAATATATACATTTAGTCATCGAAATTGTTACTTAAACATAAATTTGCTGATGTCATCACGATACATAATTCTGACCTTGAAATAAACATTTTTATCGGAAAGCCAATGTTTTTTCATAATTGTATTTCAAATTCCAGATTATACTCTTGCTTTATTGGAAAGTTATTGAAAGTGAAATAATCAGTCGCAGCAAAATTAAGCCGCTTTTTGGATTCGGTCATTTTTGGGCTAGAGAGTCCAAGCTCATCGAGTCTAGTCACGTGACCCAGGATGATTTTCTTTCGCTACCGCGCATTCTTTAAACTGCAATATCTCTGTAATGAAAAGACATTTTAATCTAAAATTTGGTATACGATTAAAAAAAAACATTGGCTTTCCGTTAAAAATGTTTATTTCAAGGTCAGAAGTATGTATCGTGATGACATCAGCATACTTATGTTTAAGTAACATATTCGATAACTAAAACAATGAACTTTATAAAATAGACCCAAAAAACGGTTAGAGCATAAAAAAATAGGTTAGAATTCCTTTGGCTTTAAAATTGTTTATCAACTCTACAGACTTAAAAAATTTGAATAAAAATCCGTGCAATGAAGAAAAGGGCGATTTTAATATATTTAGGCTATATTGTAGGGTATCCAGTTTTGTAAAAAGTGAAAGGGACAATGGGTTTTTTAATGTAATTTTTCATGCTCTATCTGTTTTTTGGGTCCATTTTGTAAAATATATACATTTAGTCATCGAAATTGTTACTTAAACATAAATTTGCTGATGTCATCACGATACATAATTCTGACCTTGAAATAAACATTTTTATCGGAAAGCCAATGTTTTTTCATAATTGTATTTCAAATTCCAGATTATACTCTTGCTTTATTGGAAAGTTATTGAAAGTGAAATAATCAGTCGCAGCAAAATTAAGCCGCTTTTTGGATTCGGTCATTTTTGGGCTAGAGAGTCCAAGCTCATCGAGTCTAGTCACGTGACCCAGGATGATTTTCTTTCGCTACCGCGCATTCTTTAAACTGCAATATCTCTGTAATGAAAAGACATTTTAATCTAAAATTTGGTATACGATTAAAAAAAAACATTGGCTTTCCGTTAAAAATGTTTATTTCAAGGTCAGAAGTATGTATCGTGATGACATCAGTATACTTATGTTTAAGTAACATATTCGATAACTAAAACAATGAACTTTATAAAATAGACCCAAAAAACGGTTAGAGCATAAAAAAGTAGGTTAGAATTCCTTTGGCTTTAAAATTGTTTATCAACTCTACAGACTTAAAAAATTTGAATAAAAATCCGTGCAATGAAGAAAAGGGCGATTTTAATATATTTAGGCTATATTGTAGGGTATCTCCTTTTGTAAAAATTGAAAGGGACAATGGGTTTTTTAATGTAATTTTTCATGCTCTATCCGTTTTTTGGGTCCATTTTGTAAAATATATACATTTAGTCATCGAAATTGTTACTTAAACATAAATTTGCTGATGTCATCACGATACATAATTCTGACCTTGAAATAAACATTTTTATCGGAAAGCCAATGTTTTTTCATAATTGTATTTCAAATTCCAGATTATACTCTTGCTTTATTGGAAAGTTATTGAAAGTGAAATAATCAGTCGCAGCAAAATTAAGCCGCTTTTTGGATTCGGTCATTTTTGGGCTAGAGAGTCCAAGCTCATCGAGTCTAGTCACGTGACCCAGGATGATTTTCTTTCGCTACCGCGCATTCTTTAAACTGCAATATCTCTGTAATGAAAAGACATTTTAATCTAAAATTTGGTATACGATTAAAAAAAAACATTGGCTTTCCGTTAAAAATGTTTATTTCAAGGTCAGAAGTATGTATCGTGATGACATCAGTATACTTATGTTTAAGTAACATATTCGATAACTAAAACAATGAACTTTATAAAATAGACCCAAAAAACGGTTAGAGCATAAAAAAGTAGGTTAGAATTCCTTTGGCTTTAAAATTGTTTATCAACTCTACAGAATTAAAAAAATTTGAATAAAAATCCGTGCAATGAAGAAAAGGGCGATTTTAATATATTTAGGCTATATTGTAGGGTATCTCCTTTTGTAAAAATTGAAAGGGACAATGGGTTTTTTAATGTAATTTTTCATGCTCTATCCGTTTTTTGGGTCCATTTTGTAAAATATATACATTTAGTCATCGAAATTGTTACTTAAACATAAATTTGCTGATGTCATCACGATACATAATTCTGACCTTGAAATAAACATTTTTATCGGAAAGCCAATGTTTTTTCATAATTGTATTTCAAATTCCAGATTATACTCTTGCTTTATTGGAAAGTTATTGAAAGTGAAATAATCAGTCGCAGCAAAATTAAGCCGCTTTTTGGATTCGGTCATTTTTGGGCTAGAGAGTCCAAGCTCATCGAGTCTAGTCACGTGACCCAGGATGATTTTCTTTCGCTACCGCGCATTCTTTAAACTGCAATATCTCTGTAATGAAAAGACATTTTAATCTAAAATTTGGTATACGATTAAAAAAAAACATTGGCTTTCCGTTAAAAATGTTTATTCCAAGGTTAGAAGTATGTATCGTGATGACATCAGCATACTTATGTTTAAGTAACATATTCGATAACTAAAACAATGAAATTTATAAAATAGACCCAAAAAACGGTTAGAGCATAAAAAAATAGGTTAGAATTCCTTTGGCTTTAAAATTATTTATCAACTCTACAGACTTAAAAAATTTGAATAAAAATCCGTGCAATGAAGAAAAGGGCGATTTTAATATATTTAGGCTATATTGTAGGGTATCCCCTTTTGTAAAAAGTGAAAGGGACAATGGGTTTTTTAATGTAATTTTTCATGCTCTATCCGTTTTTTGGGTCCATTTTGTAAAATATATACATTTAGTCATCGAAATTGTTACTTAAACATAAATTTGCTGATGTCATCACGATACATAATTCTGACCTTGAAATAAACATTTTTATCGGAAAGCCAATGTTTTTTCATAATTGTATTTCAAATTCCAGATTATACTCTTGCTTTATTGGAAAGTTATTGAAAGTGAAATAATCAGTCGCAGCAAAATTAAGCCGCTTTTTGGATTCGGTCATTTTTGGGCTAGAGAGTCCAAGCTCATCGAGTCTAGTCACATGACCCAGGATGATTTTCTTTCGCTACCGCGCATTCTTTAAACTGCAATATCTCTGTAATGAAAAGACATTTTAATCTAAAATTTGGTATACGATTAAAAAAAAACATTGGCTTTCCGTTAAAAATGTTTATTTCAAGGTCAGAAGTATGTATCGTGATGACATCAGCATACTTATGTTTAAGTAACATATTCGATAACTAAAACAATGAACTTTATAAAATAGACCCAAAAAACGGTTAGAGCATAAAAAAATAGGTTAGAATTCCTTTGGCTTTAAAATTGTTTATCAACTCTACAGACTTAAAAAATTTGAATAAAAATCCGTGCAATGAAGAAAAGGGCGATTTTAATATATTTAGGCTATATTGTAGGGTATCCAGTTTTGTAAAAAGTGAAAGGGACAATGGGTTTTTTAATGTAATTTTTCATGCTCTATCTGTTTTTTGGGTCCATTTTGTAAAATATATACATTTAGTCATCGAAATTGTTACTTAAACATAAATTTGCTGATGTCATCACGATACATAATTCTGACCTTGAAATAAACATTTTTATCGGAAAGCCAATGTTTTTTCATAATTGTATTTCAAATTCCAGATTATACTCTTGCTTTATTGGAAAGTTATTGAAAGTGAAATAATCAGTCGCAGCAAAATTAAGCCGCTTTTTGGATTCGGTCATTTTTGGGCTAGAGAGTCCAAGCTCATCGAGTCTAGTCACGTGACCCAGGATGATTTTCTTTCGCTACCGCGCATTCTTTAAACTGCAATATCTCTGTAATGAAAAGACATTTTAATCTAAAATTTGGTATACGATTAAAAAAAAACATTGGCTTTCCGTTAAAAATGTTTATTTCAAGGTCAGAAGTATGTATCGTGATGACATCAGTATACTTATGTTTAAGTAACATATTCGATAACTAAAACAATGAACTTTATAAAATAGACCCAAAAAACGGTTAGAGCATAAAAAAGTAGGTTAGAATTCCTTTGGCTTTAAAATTGTTTATCAACTCTACAGACTTAAAAAATTTGAATAAAAATCCGTGCAATGAAGAAAAGGGCGATTTTAATATATTTAGGCTATATTGTAGGGTATCTCCTTTTGTAAAAATTGAAAGGGACAATGGGTTTTTTAATGTAATTTTTCATGCTCTATCCGTTTTTTGGGTCCATTTTGTAAAATATATACATTTAGTCATCGAAATTGTTACTTAAACATAAATTTGCTGATGTCATCACGATACATAATTCTGACCTTGAAATAAACATTTTTATCGGAAAGCCAATGTTTTTTCATAATTGTATTTCAAATTCCAGATTATACTCTTGCTTTATTGGAAAGTTATTGAAAGTGAAATAATCAGTCGCAGCAAAATTAAGCCGCTTTTTGGATTCGGTCATTTTTGGGCTAGAGAGTCCAAGCTCATCGAGTCTAGTCACGTGACCCAGGATGATTTTCTTTCGCTACCGCGCATTCTTTAAACTGCAATATCTCTGTAATGAAAAGACATTTTAATCTAAAATTTGGTATACGATTAAAAAAAAACATTGGCTTTCCGTTAAAAATGTTTATTCCAAGGTTAGAAGTATGTATCGTGATGACATCAGCATACTTATGTTTAAGTAACATATTCGATAACTAAAACAATGAAATTTATAAAATAGACCCAAAAAACGGTTAGAGCATAAAAAAATAGGTTAGAATTCCTTTGGCTTTAAAATTGTTTATCAACTCTACAGACTTAAAAAATTTGAATAAAAATCCGTGCAATGAAGAAAAGGGCGATTTTAATATATTTAGGCTATATTGTAGGGTATCCCCTTTTGTAAAAAGTGAAAGGGACAATGGGTTTTTTAATGTAATTTTTCATGCTCTATCCGTTTTTTGGGTCCATTTTGTAAAATATATACATTTAGTCATCGAAATTGTTACTTAAACATAAATTTGCTGATGTCATCACGATACATAATTCTGACCTTGAAATAATCATTTTTATCGGAAAGCCAATGTTTTTTCATAATTGTATTTCAAATTCCAGATTATACTCTTGCTTTATTGGAAAGTTATTGAAAGTGAAATAATCAGTCGCAGCAAAATTAAGCCGCTTTTTGGATTCGGTCATTTTTGGGCTAGAGAGTCCAAGCTCATCGAGTCTAGTCACGTGACCCAGGATGATTTTCTTTCGCTACCGCGCATTCTTTAAACTGCAATATCTCTGTAATGAAAAGACATTTTAATCTAAAATTTGGTATACGATTAAAAAAAAACATTGGCTTTCCGTTAAAAATGTTTATTTCAAGGTCAGAAGTATGTATCGTGATGACATCAGCATACTTATGTTTAAGTAACATATTCGATAACTAAAACAATGAACTTTATAAAATAGACCCAAAAAACGGTTAGAGCATAAAAAAATAGGTTAGAATTCCTTTGGCTTTAAAATTGTTTATCAACTCTACAGACTTAAAAAATTTGAATAAAAATCCGTGCAATGAAGAAAAGGGCGATTTTAATATATTTAGGCTATATTGTAGGGTATCCCCTTTTGTAAAAAGTGAAAGGGACAATGGGTTTTTTAATGTAATTTTTCATGCTCTATCCGTTTTTTGGGTCCATTTTGTAAAATATATACATTTAGTCATCGAAATTGTTACTTAAACATAAATTTGCTGATGTCATCACGATACATAATTCTGACCTTGAAATAAACATTTTTATCGGAAAGCCAATGTTTTTTCATAATTGTATTTCAAATTCCAGATTATACTCTTGCTTTATTGGAAAGTTATTGAAAGTGAAATAATCAGTCGCAGCAAAATTAAGCCGCTTTTTGGATTCGGTCATTTTTAGGCTAGAGAGTCCAAGCTCATCGAGTCTAGTCACGTGACCCAGGATGATTTTCTTTCGCTACCGCGCATTCTTTAAACTGCAATATCTCTGTAATGAAAAGACATTTTAATCTAAAATTTGGTATACGATTAAAAAAAAACATTGGCTTTCCGTTAAAAATGTTTATTTCAAGGTCAGAAGTATGTATCGTGATGACATCAGCATACTTATGTTTAAGTAACATATTCGATAACTAAAACAATGAACTTTATAAAATAGACCCAAAAAACGGTTAGAGCATAAAAAAATAGGTTAGAATTCCTTTGGCTTTAAAATTGTTTATCAACTCTACAGACTTAAAAAATTTGAATAAAAATCCGTGCAATGAAGAAAAGGGCGATTTTAATATATTTAGGCTATATTGTAGGGTATCCCCTTTTGTAAAAAGTGAAAGGGACAATGGGTTTTTTAATGTAATTTTTCATGCTCTATCCGTTTTTTCGGTCCATTTTGTAAAATATATACATTTAGTCATCGAAATTGTTACTTAAACATAAATTTGCTGATGTCATCACGATACATAATTCTGACCTTGAAATAAACATTTTTATCGGAAAGCCAATGTTTTTTCATAATTGTATTTCAAATTCCAGATTATACTCTTGCTTTATTGGAAAGTTATTGAAAGTGAAATAATCAGTCGCAGCAAAATTAAGCCGCTTTTTGGATTCGGTCATTTTTCGGCTAGAGAGTCCAAGCTCATCGAGTCTAGTCACGTGACCCAGGATGATTTTCTTTCGCTACCGCGCATTCTTTAAACTGCAATATCTCTGTAATGAAAAGACATTTTAATCTAAAATTTGGTTTACGATTAAAAAAAAACATTGGCTTTCCGTTAAAAATGTTTATTTCAAGGTCAGAAGTATGTATCGTGATGACATCAGCATACTTATGTTTAAGTAACATATTCGATAACTAAAACAATGAACTTTATAAAATAGACCCAAAAAACGGTTAGAGCATAAAAAAATAGGTTAGAATTCCTTTGGCTTTAAAATTGTTTATCAACTCTACAGACTTAAAAAATTTGAATAAAAATCCGTGCAATGAAGAAAAGGGCGATTTTAATATATTTAGGCTATATTGTAGGGTATCCCCTTTTGTAAAAAGTGAAAGGGACAATGGGTTTTTTAATGTAATTTTTCATGCTCTATCCGTTTTTTGGGTCCATTTTGTAAAATATATACATTTAGTCATCGAAATTGTTACTTAAACATAAATTTGCTGATGTCATCACGATACATAATTCTGACCTTGAAATAAACATTTTTATCGGAAAGCCAATGTTTTTTCATAATTGTATTTCAAATTCCAGATTATACTCTTGCTTTATTGGAAAGTTATTGAAAGTGAAATAATCAGTCGCAGCAAAATTAAGCCGCTTTTTGGATTCGGTCATTTTTAGGCTAGAGAGTCCAAGCTCATCGAGTCTAGTCACGTGACCCAGGATGATTTTCTTTCGCTACCGCGCATTCTTTAAACTGCAATATCTCTGTAATGAAAAGACATTTTAATCTAAAATTTGGTATACGATTAAAAAAAAACATTGGCTTTCCGTTAAAAATGTTTATTTCAAGGTCAGAAGTATGTATCGTGATGACATCAGCATACTTATGTTTAAGTAACATATTCGATAACTAAAACAATGAACTTTATAAAATAGACCCAAAAAACGGTTAGAGCATAAAAAAATAGGTTAGAATTCCTTTGGCTTTAAAATTGTTTATCAACTCTACAGACTTAAAAAATTTGAATAAAAATCCGTGCAATGAAGAAAAGGGCGATTTTAATATATTTAGGCTATATTGTAGGGTATCCCCTTTTGTAAAAAGTGAAAGGGACAATGGGTTTTTTAATGTAATTTTTCATGCTCTATCCGTTTTTTCGGTCCATTTTGTAAAATATATACATTTAGTCATCGAAATTGTTACTTAAACATAAATTTGCTGATGTCATCACGATACATAATTCTGACCTTGAAATAAACATTTTTATCGGAAAGCCAATGTTTTTTCATAATTGTATTTCAAATTCCAGATTATACTCTTGCTTTATTGGAAAGTTATTGAAAGTGAAATAATCAGTCGCAGCAAAATTAAGCCGCTTTTTGGATTCGGTCATTTTTCGGCTAGAGAGTCCAAGCTCATCGAGTCTAGTCACGTGACCCAGGATGATTTTCTTTCGCTACCGCGCATTCTTTAAACTGCAATATCTCTGTAATGAAAAGACATTTTAATCTAAAATTTGGTTTACGATTAAAAAAAAACATTGGCTTTCCGTTAAAAATGTTTATTTCAAGGTCAGAAGTATGTATCGTGATGACATCAGCATACTTATGTTTAAGTAACATATTCGATAACTAAAACAATGAACTTTATAAAATAGACCCAAAAAACGGTTAGAGCATAAAAAAATAGGTTTGAATTCCTTTGGCTTTAAAATTGTTTATCAACTCTACAGACTTAAAAAATTTGAATAAAAATCCGTGCAATGAAGAAAAGGGCGATTTTAATATATTTAGGCTATATTGTAGGGTATCCCCTTTTGTAAAAAGTGAAAGGGACAATGGGTTTTTTAATGTAATTTTTCATGCTCTATCCGTTTTTTCGGTCCATTTTGTAAAATATATACATTTAGTCATCGAAATTGTTACTTAAACATAAATTTGCTGATGTCATCACGATACATAATTCTGACCTTGAAATAAACATTTTTATCGGAAAGCCAATGTTTTTTCATAATTGTATTTCAAATTCCAGATTATACTCTTGCTTTATTGGAAAGTTATTGAAAGTGAAATAATCAGTCGCAGCAAAATTAAGCCGCTTTTTGGATTCGGTCATTTTTGGGCTAGAGAGTCCAAGCTCATCGAGTCTAGTCACGTGACCCAGGATGATTTTCTTTCGCTACCGCGCATTCTTTAAACTGCAATATCTCTGTAATGAAAAGACATTTTAATCTAAAATTTGGTATACGATTAAAAAAAAACATTGGCTTTCCGTTAAAAATGTTTATTTCAAGGTCAGAAGTATGTATCGTGATGACATCAGCATACTTATGTTTAAGTAACATATTCGATAACTAAAACAATGAACTTTATAAAATAGACCCAAAAAACGGTTAGAGCATAAAAAAATAGGTTAGAATTCCTTTGGCTTTAAATTGTTTATCAACTCTACAGACTTAAAAAATTTGAATAAAAATCCGTGCAATGAAGAAAAGGGCGATTTTAATATATTTAGGCTATATTGTAGGGTATCCCCTTTTGTAAAAAGTGAAAGGGACAATGGGTTTTTTAATGTAATTTTTCATGCTCTATCCGTTTTTTCGGTCCATTTTGTAAAATATATACATTTAGTCATCGAAATTGTTACTTAAACATAAATTTGCTGATGTCATCACGATACATAATTCTGACCTTGAAATAAACATTTTTATCGGAAAGCCAATGTTTTTTCATAATTGTATTTCAAATTCCAGATTATACTCTTGCTTTATTGGAAAGTTATTGAAAGTGAAATAATCAGTCGCAGCAAAATTAAGCCGCTTTTTGGATTCGGTCATTTTTAGGCTAGAGAGTCCAAGCTCATCGAGTCTAGTCACGTGACCCAGGATGATTTTCTTTCGCTACCGCGCATTCTTTAAACTGCAATATCTCTGTAATGAAAAGACATTTTAATCTAAAATTTGGTATACGATTAAAAAAAAACATTGGCTTTCCGTTAAAAATGTTTATTTCAAGGTCAGAAGTATGTATCGTGATGACATCAGCATACTTATGTTTAAGTAACATATTCGATAACTAAAACAATGAACTTTATAAAATAGACCCAAAAAACGGTTAGAGCATAAAAAAATAGGTTAGAATTCCTTTGGCTTTAAAATTGTTTATCAACTCTACAGACTTAAAAAATTTGAATAAAAATCCGTGCAATGAAGAAAAGGGCTATTTTAATATATTTAGGCTATATTGTAGGGTATCCCCTTTTGTAAAAAGTGAAAGGGACAATGGGTTTTTTAATGTAATTTTTCATGCTCTATCCGTTTTTTGGGTCCAAAAATATATACATTTAGTCATCGAAATTGTTACTTAAACATAAATTTGCTGATGTCATCACGATACATAATTCTGACCTTGAAATAAACATTTTTATCGGAAAGCCAATGTTTTTTCATAATTGTATTTCAAATTCCAGATTATACTCTTGCTTTATTGGAAAGTTATTGAAAGTGAAATAATCAGTCGCAGCAAAATTAAGCCGCTTTTTGGATTCGGTCATTTTTGGGCTAGAGAGTCCAAGCTCATCGAGTCTAGTCACGTGACCCAGGATGATTTTCTTTCGCTACCGCGCATTCTTTAAACTGCAATATCTCTGTAATGAAAAGACATTTTAATCTAAAATTTGGTATACGATTAAAAAAAACATTGGCTTTCCGTTAAAAATGTTTATTCCAAGGTCAGAAGTATGTATCGTGATGACATCAGCATACTTATGTTTAAGTAACATATTCGATAACTAAAACAATGAATTTATAAAATAGACCCAAAAAACGGTTAGAGCATAAAAAAATAGGTTAGAATTCCTTTGGCTTTAAAATTTTTTATCAACTCTACAGACTTAAAAAATTTGAATAAAAATCCGTGCAATGAAGAAAAGGGCTATTTTAATATATTTAGGCTATATGTAGGGTATCCCCTTTTGTAAAAAGTGAAAGGGACAATGGGTTTTTTAATGTAATTTTTCATGCTCTATCCGTTTTTTGGGTCCATTTTGTAAAATATATACATTTAGTCATCGAAATTGTTACTTAAACATAAATTTGCTGATGTCATCACGATACATAATTCTGACCTTGAAATAAACATTTTTATCGGAAAGCCAATGTTTTTTCATAATTGTATTTCAAATTCCAGATTATACTCTTGCTTTATTGGAAAGTTATTGAAAGTGAAATAATCAGTCGCAGCAAAATTAAGCCGCTTTTTGGATTCGGTCATTTTTGGGCTAGAGAGTCCAAGCTCATCGAGTCTAGTCACGTGACCAGGATGATTTTCTTCGCTACCGCGCATTCTTTAAACTGCAATATCTCTGTAATGAAAAGACATTTTAATCTAAAATTTGGTATACGATTAAAAAAAAACATTGGCTTTCCGTTAAAAATGTTTATTTCAAGGTCAGAAGTATGTATCGTGATGACATCAGCATACTTATGTTTAAGTAACATATTCGATAACTAAAACAATGAACTTTATAAAATAGACCCAAAAAACGGTTAGAGCATAAAAAAATAGGTTAGAATTCCTTTGGCTTTAAAATTTTTTATCAACTCTACAGACTTAAAAAATTTGAATAAAAATCCGTGCAATGAAGAAAAGGGCGATTTTAATATATTTAGGCTATATTGTAGGGTATCCCCTTTTGTAAAAAGTGAAAGGGACAATGGGTTTTTTAATGTAATTTTTCATGCTCTAT